>LPNX010329244.1:475864-656362 GCA_001517045.1 Pseudotsuga menziesii
ACGGTTGCATGACGACATGCAACAAGTTCAGTTGGGGAGTATGTTGGGACGCAGAGATGTCCATTTTTCATCCACTTTATCTTCCCCTATTCCTCACATTTCATCGTCCCATTAACCTTTTATCATACCATTTTCATACATATATGTGGGTTTCACCTTATTATTTCCACTTTATTTATTTTTAGTATNAAAACACATAGTCGTTGTCATGCTTAGTAGAAGGAAGGCCTAACATGTAATCCATGGAGATGGATTCCCAAGGTCGACTAGGGGTTGGCAACAGAGTATAAAGTCCTTGCTTCTTGATGGATGGTTTGGAAATGGCGCAGGCAGTGCAGGATCGGATGTACTTCTCGACATCCTGTTGAAGGTTTGGCCAATAGAAATACTTCTGCAGTATTGCCACTGTTTTCTTGACCCCAAAATGCCCAGTGACCCGACTGTAGTGCGCTTCCCAAATCATCTCGGCACACTCGCTTGAAGGAACATAAAGGTGTCCCATATGACACAGTAGTACATCTTGGAGGTGAAATTTTGGAACTTGGTTTCCCTCCAAGAGCATCTGGTATGTGTGGCTGAATTCTAGATCGCTCTTGTAGAGAAGCGGCCAATCAGAAGTCTCGTTCCCACAAGAGTTGAGCATAGTCGTTGTTGCCACGATTGATGGTCGGCTAAGGTAGTCTGCAACATTATTGGTGCTTCCCTTCTTATACTTGATGTTCAAATGAAACTGTTGTAGATATGTGGACCACTTCTAATGGCGATCATTCTATAAGTTCCCTTGTGTCTGCATGAACTGCAGGGGTCAGTGGTCTGTGTGGATGATCGTTTCCTTCCCCAAAATGTAATGCATCCATTGCCAGCAAGCCTGTATAATGGAATACATTTCTTTTTCATAAGTGGGATATTTGTGGACTGTGTCTAACAGTGTCTCGCTATGATATGCCACTGGATGCCCTTGTTGAGTAAGGACTGCCCCAATAACATAGTCATAGGCATTTGTCTCGATCTCAAATGGTTGTTGTAAGTCTAGTAATGTGAGCACTGGGGCACAACAGAAGTGATGTTTCAATTTTGCAAATGCCTTTTGCTAAGTTTCTAACCAAAAGAATTTTTCTTTCGCTCCTCCCTTGGTGACTTGACTCAACGGCCAAGTGATATGAGAGAATCCCAACATGAACTTGCAGTAGAAATTAGCAAGGCCCAAAAAGTTGCAAAGCTCTATTAGAGTAGTTGGGAATGGCCAATCTTGAATGACTTGGATCTTGGTTGGATCCACATGTAACCCCACATTCATCAATAATGTATCCTAGATACTGAACCTGGGTCATGCCAAAAGTGCACTTATCCAAATTTGCACACAACTTGTGCTGCCGCAATGTTTGGAGGACCTGCCGGATGTGCTGGAGGTGCTCTTCCCAAGTCTGGATGAAGATCAGGATGTCATCCAAGTACACTACTACAAATGAGTTGGTGAATGGCTGCAAGATGTCATCCATCATTCTCATGAAGGTTGTAGGAGCATTCGTCAGCCCGAAAGGCATGACCAACCATTCAAAAAGGCCCTCCTTGGATTTGAAGGCAGTCTTCCACACATCAGTCGGCTCGATTGGTACCTGGTGATACCCGGACTTTAAGTCGATCTTGCTAAAATATTTTTCCCCTTTAAGCTGGTCCAGGAGGTCATCAATCCATGGGATAGGGTACCCATTCTGGACAGTGATCTTTTTAAGCACCCGATAGTCAATACAGAGTCTCCAAGTCCCATCCTTTTTCTGTACCAACATGATCAGGCTCCCACAGGGCAATGAACTTGGCTGGATGTGACCCTTCTACGGTAGCTCCTAAATTTTCCTCTTGATTTCTTCATTCTACAGAATAGAGTTTCAATAGATTGGTCCATTGGGCAATGGTGCACCTAGGGTTAGATCGATGGGGTGCTTGACCTGACAGTGGAGAGGCACCCCGGTGGGTGAGGTGAATATGTCTCAGTACTTCTCCATGACCTTGTCCATTTTTTGTTGTCGTGCAGAGGGTCCCTATCTGGAGGTTGTGGCCATGATCTTCTTCTTTCCCTGAGGGTGGATCATCAAGAAAACAAACTTCCTAGTTTTGGAAATGAGCTTACTGCATTGTTTTGCAGTAACCAAAGAGATAGCGGTAGGGGGTGGTACCTCTGGTATTCTGTACAAATATTTTCCCAACGTAATAATAATAGCGCGAGGCATGGACTCATACACAGCATGTCTCTTCCATAAGTATGGTTGACCTAATAATACATCAAAAACATCAAGAGGAGCAATATCACATAATACCTCATTGACGAAGGGCTTGATGCTGCAGCGAAGGCGGCACTGCTGGCTGACGCGAAGATCTTGTCCTTGGTGAAGCCACCCGATGGTGTACAGCTGTGGGTGTGCTATAGTCGGTAAACCCAACCGCTTCACAACCTCTGCTGAAATTAGGTTCTTTTGGCTCCCACTGTCGACAATGAACTATAGCGGGGAACCCTTTACCCACATCTGGGAGTGGAAAAGGCGCTCCTCCTCCTCTGAATATCCTGGTTCTTCCCTTTGGATCTTCGTGGTGGCAACGGTGGCATTGGGCTCTGCATAGATAATATTCTTCCCTCTGCCATTCCCCTTCTTGGGTTCAGATTTAGTGTCAGAGTATGCATCTGATTCAGAAGCCTTTATCTCAGCCACCAGTGACTGCTTAGCTCGACACCACTTGTGTTGTGAGTGGGGCTCTTATGGAACTTGCACCACTTTCCCACTTCCTTCTTTGGCTTTGCAGTGTTGCTCTTTGATTGCAGTTTTGGAAAGTTTTCTTGAGTCGCCATGCCTTGGCTGTGTTCTTGGTTCTGCAGTTTGGGGGCACCTTTCCCTTGCTTCTAATTCGCAGATCCAAAGTCTCACTTTTTCTATTTGAATTTTTGCTCAATTTTGGTAGCATACCGATATGCCGTGCCAAGCGAGGAGATGTCAAGGAACTCCATTTCCTCCTGAATGTATCTGTGTAGACAACTACGGTACTTCAGCACCAAATGTTTCTCTGAATATTTGATACCCAACTTGGTGCGCAGGGTATGGACTAGATTCGTCAGCTCATGCACATCTTGATCTCTTTGTTGCCGCAACATAGTCCATTGGATGTACTAGTCCTCATAGCTCCCCACCGGATAATATTGTCCCTTTATGGCATCTCAAAAATAATTCCAAGTGGGTACAACTAAGAACAGAGAGGGTTCCTCCTCATCCTTTCTCTCACAGTAGGTTTCCCACCATTCCTTGACATGGGGGGGGCTTTGAGTAGAGAAAAAGTAATATTTTCCCAGTAAGAAAAGTCACGAACCGAGAAATATACTTCTAATAGATTCAACCATTTATCTATGACATCTGCATCTATTCGACCATAAAATATGGGAATGTCAAATTTTACTTGTACCTTAAAAGGGGTTGCACCTCCAAAGTGGCTGCTAGATGCAGATGCACCGTCAGTGGGAAGTCGTTGAAGGATCTGGGCGAAGTTATCCATCATCGCGTTCCTTTTTTTTTCAAGGGCCTCCTCGAGCAACATTTTGATAGGATATTTTGTGCCCTTGCCTTTCTTTTCGTCCCCCATGGGTGGCCGTCGGGATTTGCAAGGCCGATCTTGCAAAGGTTCAACCAGATCGATCCCTAACTCTTTATACCTCGCCCTCGTTGGGGACATGCAAAGAAGGATCGAGAAAGAGCAGATTGATCGGATACCACTGATATAGATTTATGCAGGAACGGAATAGAATACACAAATAACCATAGAAACAAATATACAGCGAAAATAACACTTCATTTCCTTAATCAATAACTGAAACTTGTTTACATACAGAATGGAAATAAACTAGCTAGAGTGTCTGTAGCTTATCTCTGAGAAGAGATGTGGTGGCTACATGCCTTTGAACTCTGTGTTACAATGAGGCTCGAAGGCCTATATATTATTGAGAAACAATGGAAACCCTACACATCCAAAAACCTAACCCTAGGAGGTGAAACGCCTTAATGTGGGCCCCGTTGGGTAACTTGGTACATCAATTTCTTGGGGTCGTAACTTTAGCATACTACCTCCGTTTAATGCGCATGATGCATCGTTAGAAATATTTGTTTAAGGACTACATCCATAGACAACAAATATCAAGTCTAGAATTGAATCATATTTTCTCGACCATTCGATGCCAAAAAAACATCGTTTAGGGCCTCAAAACGGCTCCAGAAGTTTAGGACCTGAAAACTGCCAAAAATATTAAATTGTGCTACAATTAAGGAAACTGGAAAACTGAAATAAATAGTGGTGGGGGTCCAAGAGGAATAGGTGGGTGGCCACCAATATCCTCCTGGATCACATCTATTGCTAAATTCAGGGTTATTATACCTTCACCAGGGAATCCTCCTTTGGGAGAGGAGGAACAAAGAAGAATTAATGCATCTCTCGATCGAGCTTGTAACTTTTCAGAGAGAGTAGAAAGAATCATTACTCCACCCATGTCTCGTTATGAAACTATGTCGGCTCTTTTACCCCGTAATACATATCCTTGGCTTTTATCTGAAATTAAACCTTCCCCTAAAAATCATCCAACCTATGGTGAGACTTCCCGCAACCGATGGCCTGAAGGATATCGTTCACTAGCTCAAGTGTTAGGTCCTGTTGAAGAAGTTCCATTTCAAGGTAATCCAGTTCCAAACGACAATCCTATAGTCTCACATCCTGGTCCCGTTACTAGGCCTTCCATACCAGTCATGGTTGGTGGGAAATCCACAAATCAAGTTATGTCATCACATTCTAACTCCGGGGGGAAACCCCCAATTCGAGTTACGTCATTTGTTAGTGGAATTATTGCTATTTCAGGACAAGTTGCAGCTGTAGCACAACCTACAGTAGTCATCCCTCCTACAAATACCTATGTTGTCCCCCCCCCAATCTAGTTCAGGCCAACCCTTACGGGTGCAACCTGTTAATAATCACAGGGGCTTCACTTGTTTACCAATATCCTATCACATTAGTTCATATTGTGGGTTTTAAAATTATTAAAAATTGAACCAATATATTGCAGGTATTGGGGGGATGAAGGATTTAAGGTGGGGGTGGGTAGGGTGGTTTATAAAGATTGGGGTATAAAAAGGGGTGGGGAGGAAGTTTTAAGTATTGGGAGGGGGTTTCAACAAAAAGAGTTTGGGTCAATATCTATGGAAACTAAGGGTATTCTTTAATATCCCATGATTGCACGTGCTATGTGAGATGTTCACTAACTGAAGTCCCCCTGTTAATAATCTAGCTTCTTGGGGATATACTTATTCAGGAACTCAGCCACCTATGGTCAATCAAGTGTATCAACAACCATCGCCAGCAGCTATTTATCCTAGAATTCCCTACCCTGGAAATGCTTTTGTACCTTGGGGACAACCTAATTGGTCCAATGTTCCGTTATCTAGAAGAGCTTTTGTTAATACTGTTGGAGGATATGGTAACCCCCCGCCCTTGAAGGACCACCACATGGACCTGGAGGACCTGGAAGACCCCAAGGACCTGAAGGTCCTGGAGGACTTAGTGGACCATTTGTAGGACCACCACCCGGAGGCCCACCACCATCGCCTGGAGGTGAAGGACCACCGCCTGGAGGACCGCCACCACCACCTTCTGGAGGACCGCCAATTGGAGGGCCACCACCACCACCACCACCTTCCGGAGGACCCCCTCCATCGGGTGGCCCATGTCCCAAAGGAAATTCTGGAAATCAACAATGTTTTCAACAAAATTTGGGGGAATCATCTATACACATCTATCAATCAGCATATGGTCCTACTGGTCAGCAAATTCCATATCAGTACTACCAGTATCCGCAACCAAATCAACAACTACCATTTCTAGCTACTTTAGATCTGCAAAACTTGTCAAGATTGATAAATGACCCGATCCATCATGATCCCTCTTGGCCTTCCATTCCTGTAAAGCTGCCTTCAGATATACCCAAGTTTGATGGTAAACTCGATGAAGATCCAAAAAACCATGTGATGACATTTCACTTATGGTGTTCATCCAATTATTTAATGGACGGTTCAATTCATCTAAGGATTTTTCAAAGAACCCTCACTGGTATTGCCACAAAGTGGTACATCGAGTTACCACAGCACTCTTTTTGGGACTTCAATGCTTTAGCAATGGCATTTTTAATACACTTCCAATTGCCAATCCAATACGAAACAGGTACAAACCTTTTGACTTCGCTTCAACAAACCACATCAAATCACATCTCCAATCATATCCATGAATGGAGATGAAGACGAAGGTTAATTAATGCCCCCATTCCTGATCAGTTGCTCTTTGATTGGTTTATAAAGTATTTACTTCCACCTATTGCTAGAGATGTTTCCATGGGAGGCATTGTTACTGAGGAGCAAGCTATTAGCCATGCCAAGTACCTGGACTTGGTTTACTCCCAGTCAGGTGCTCTGTATGATCTGATTCCCCATGCTCCTCGACCTACAACTGATCCATCAAGACCCGCAACTGAACCACCTGTTGATGGCATTCTTGGTTCAGCTCAAACACAAACGGTGGCAAAATATTCTAAGAAACAAAATCAATCCGCCACTACGTCAAATCAACCAGCACCATCTACCAAACATGTACCCTCTCATGTTGCTTCTGCTGAAGTAAACACAATCCAATCAAATGAACCTTCCAGCGAAAAAAAGAAAGGCAAAAATAAATCTCAAAAAATTGATAATCAACAGGAAGGAAACAAAACACAGAACTCAGATGCTGATTCAAAAGGTAAGCAAAAGGTAAAATTTCCTTGTTTAATTTGCGAAGGTCACCATTTTACAAAAGAATGTCCTCGTCATGAGGAAGTTAGTAAGTTTTTGAAAACTTCACCCACCCCAGCAGTCTTTAAAGATCCTTTCCCTTCCCAATAGCAGTTAATTGATCATAAATCCTTAAATGAAACTTATTCCTCCACCGATGGAGTTCAAATGATGTCTAGTGAAATGGTTAATTTAAATACAAGAGCACATAGTTATGACCCTCCTTCGGAAAAGAAACCATATGATGTTCCATCTGAAAAACCCTCAACTTCCAAACCTCGTCCTAATAATGGTCTTCATATTGAAAAACTTATTCTAGAGGCAATTTTTCGTCCACCAAAGGGTACTCTACGTAAGTCCATAATCAATCCTAACGCTTGTGTCGCATCAATATTATAACATTGTTGAAGATTTACCCCAAGAACCCTGCACTATGTTTGCTTTAGAGGTACTTCAAACCTTCCCAACCCAACGAAAAAACTTTCTTACTTCCCTTGGAGCTATGGATCCTGATAATAGTAATATCATCACTTTCAAACTAGATGATTTCAAGACGAGACTCTCACATCAGTTAGATTTCCAGATTGCAACTAAGATTGCTCAAAAGACTATCTGTCGTACCATTTTGGATGAGGGTACCTCTACATCAGTTATGTCTTTATCTTGCTGGAGAGCCAATGGTTCTCCGAAAATCAACCATTCACCTACCACCCTTAAGGTTTTTTATGGTCATGGCTTTCAACCCTATGGATTACTACCTACCATCCATGTTGAACTAGGGGGAAAGTCAGTCTCCTTTCATATTGAATTTTTTGATGATCCTTTGGATTACAACTTACTCCTAGGTTGTAACTGGTTTTATGCTATGCAATCTGTACCATCGACCTTTTTTCGGATCGTCCAGTTCCCATTCCAAGGAAAGATTGGTATTGCTGATCAGTTAGATTTCATCACACCTAGTGCCATTAAAAATGATGCAAATAGCATTCCGCTCCTGAATACCCCACAGTATAAGGACAATGGAGTAGGTATTATCAAAGATTCTTCACTAATGGGAGTCTTTCCCTCATCTAATCCTCCTCCTGCTTCACAAACTGCATCTATTAACATGATTTCTACCTCTCATAAAGACAAAGGAAAATCAACTGCTGATGAATCAACATCCTTTTCCCCTTTTGAGGAAATTTACAATGAAATCCAAGCTACCAGTGATTCCCCCATCAATGACCACTTGTTGGTGGCCTCATACCACTATCACATTCCATACTGACTCAACAACCCCTCCCCATCTCTGGATTATTTTTCACACACACTTCCTACAGACGAATCTATTATGGAAATTATGTTGTTAAAAGAGATTCCTTGGGAATATTATCACCACAGATCTTCTTTCCTTCCCCCTTGCCATATGGTAGAATACCACTTCACCTCTATGATTTCGTTTGATATAGTCCTCAAACCTCGGTCTTTGATCCTCACTCGTAGTATCAATTCTGAAGGAAATTTATGCAACATTACAAAAACTATGCTTGTAGACATATTAGTGAAACCTGGTGTTTCGAAGAACATTTTCATCAGACAGAACTCTTCACCTAAAGAGGTTAAAACATACAAGACCCTTTTTAAGGAATTTAGGGATGTCTTCACATGGAAATATGAATAAATTTCAGGGATTGATCCCTCTATCGTTATTCATGAGATTAAAACTTACCCTAATGCCAAGCCCATCCGCCAGAAACTATGACAGGTCCATCCAATAAAAGCATTCGCTATTAAAGAAGAAGTTGAGAAACTTCTCAGGGCTCGTTTCATTTACCCCATACCATTAACTAAATGGGTGTCCAACATAGTCCCTGTAAACAAAAAACATGGTACTATTAGGGTTTGTATCGATTTTAGGGATTTGAATCAAGCTTGTCTAAAAGAAAACTTTCCCACTCCCTATATCGATCAGATAATCGATAACTGTGCAGGAAGCATTATTTTTTCCTTTATGGATGGATTCTTCATCTATAATCAGATTGAGATTCTCTCGTCAGATCAACACAATATGGCATTCATTTACCCTAGGGGAACTTTTTATTATCGTAAAATTCCTTTCGGTTTAAAGAACTCTAGTGCGACATTCCAACGTGCCATGTTGTATGCTTTTCATGACATTAAACATGTTGTGGAACCCTATCTTGACAACCTGCCTACTCATTCCAGGCAGCGGGATATTCATGTTGATCATCTGAGAGCCATGTTTCTTCGATGTCGTCATTTTAATATTCATCTAAATCCCCATAAATGTGTTTTTTGAGTAGAAGCTGGTCATCTTCTTGGTTTTATTGTTTTCAAAGATGGCATCCATATATATCCCTTGAAAATTGAAGCTAGCTTAGCCCTACTACTCCCATGAATGTAACTAGACTCCAACGTTTGCAAGGGAAGGAAAAATTTCTACATTTTTCGTCTGCAATTATGTAGAAAGGACACATGGTTTCATGAGGTTTCTTAAGAAATATACTCCTTTTGTCTGGGATGATTTTGCGCAACGCGCATTTGATAATCTTAAACATGCACTTACCCATGCACCAGCGTTGCAACCACCAAATTATGCTAAGGACTATTCCTTGTATGTGGCTGCATCCTTGTCTACTATAGGCATGGCCCTTGTTCAAATAGATGAATATGAACAAGAACATGTGATTTATTATGCTAGTAAGAGTCTCCTCAATTCTAAAACTCAATACTCACATGTGGAGAAACTTACTCTGGCCACGGTCATCGCGTTCCAGAAGTTCCGTCATTATATTTTGCTCCGGACCACCACTGTTTACGCGAATTCCAACCCCATGTACTACGTTCTTACATGTCAAGTGCTTGGGGGGAAATACTCACATTGGATCGTGATTCTCCAAGAGTTTGAGCTAGAATTCGCCAAAAGTACTTCCAAGAAGTCCCTCTTTTTTGCAAAGCTTATATGTGACCTTCCCCATACTACTGAGACTATAGAGCACTTTGATTCATTTCCTGATGAATCATTGTTTCTCATTAGTACAATGGACCCATGGTACAGAGATATCATTTTGTATCTCTGGACCTTACGATACTAGCATACTACCTCTCGAGACGAACGTCATCGTATTCTCCACTAGGCCAAAAGATATCTTATTTTGAATGATACCCTATATCACCATGGTATTGACTCTATCTTACGATGTTTTCTTACACATGAAGAGGATGAGATCATTCTGAATGATTGCCATGCTGGAGCTTGTGGCAGTCATCTCTCTGGGTTGGCTACTGCCCAGAAAATATTACATGTCGGGTACTTATGGCCTTCTATTTTCAAAGATTGTGTTGAAATATTCAAGAAATGCCCACCATGTCAAATGTTTACTCCCAAGAAACACAGACATCCAACTCCGCTTCATCCCATTGTAGCAGTTGGCCCCTTTGCAAAATGGGGCATAGACTTCATGCACTGTAGACCTACCTCAGTCGGGGGGCATGGCTACATTATCGTGGCTGTGGACTGTTTTACAAAATGGGCTGAGGCAATTCCCACATATGCTGAAGACGGTAAGACTACTGCATTATTCTTATTTAACCATATCATTGCAAGATTCGGGATTCCTAGGGCCATTGTGATCGACCATGGATCACATTTTCAAAACAAGATGACGGCAGAGCTTAGTGTAAAATTAGGGTTTTGTCACAATAACTCTACACCATACTATCCTCAGGCCAATGGCTAGGTTGAAGCTATAAACTTTGCTTCAGCAGATGGTAGGGCAAGCCAATTCAAACTGGCATTTACAGCTCTTGTCTACACTCTGGGACTATAGGACTACTATCAAAACTTCCACCGATTTTACACCCTTCCAACTAGTATATGGACTGGAAGCTACTCTCCTGATAGAATGTGAGATCCCTTCTTTAAAACTTGTTGTGGAACTATTACCCAATACCACTATAGATGAAGAAATATTCCTGGATCTGAACAAACTTGATGAAACTCGATGTGATGCTGCCTTTGCTAATGAGGCACATAAACGAAGAATGAAAATCCAATATGATAGGACTATCCAACCCCATTCCTTCAATGAAGGAGATCTAGTTTTGACCTATGACTAGAAGCATGACAAGCTGGGAGCAGGAAAATTTGAGTCAATGTGGCATGGGCCCTATATTGTCAGTAGCATTTTAGAGAAGGGAGCATATGAATTGGTTGATTATGATGGGATACCTTTGAGAGAGCCCTGGAATGGGCTCTACCTCAAAAGATACTATGCCTAGGTCATCTAGCATAGAGTCTTTGTAAATATTATTTATATTTTGTTGTGTGTCTTAATATTTGAGAGGTGTGTCTTTTGTGTGATTTAAAATGTATTTTTTCATAAAACCCTACTTATGCATGTCTTTTGTTTTGATGGACAGATGACTTCCTTCATTTGTTTTACTGATGGTGCTCATCGATATACTCTTAACCTTGCATCAGTAGCTTGGGTATTGTACTCTCCTACAAGTGAGCTGATGAGTTCAAGGGTTATTCTTTTAGGTCCCTCCACCAACAATCTGGTAGAATACCATGTCGTGATTAGATTGTTGATGAAATCCCTAGCTAATGATGTAAGGGAAATTAGGGTTTACCTAGACTCTGAACTAGTTGTTCAGCAGCTTAACCAAGTCTACACCATTTGAAATCCCATGCTTCTTCATACTTTCTGAAGAGTTAGGTTGTTAGAGAGGTATTTTGAGAAATTTGCATATCATCACATCCCGAGACACTTAAATGCTGTGGAAAATTCCCTAGCTAACTATGTCTTGGATTGGCATATTTCTCATACTTAAAAGTCCATTTGAAAACATAAAAACATGTGTAAATTCATAAGTAGATAAATCATTCCACATGTCACATTTTCCACACACAACTGTAAATATACAATTTTTCCAGATATATAAAAATTGTAGCACCGAGAAACAAAATTTGGGCTGAAGCATCTCTAGCTTTCAGTGCCCATTCAGGACCATAAAAAGTTCAGAATACATATACATAGGGAAAAATATGAAGCTTCGAAGCTTTCAGTAATACATATACAAAAAGTGAAGATCAAGGCAGACTAATCCTCATGGTGCTCATGGTAGCACGCAATGGATTGGGCCAATCTACAAAGTAGTCTGGAGAACCATCCAGAAACACCTGTGGTATGGCGTTGATAACACCTAGGAACCTCATCAGTGGTCATGCCAGGGATACCCATAGTCAATTTTTGTAGATTCTCCTCAAGATATTCGATCTCTTCCTCAACTTCGAAGCAGTACACCATCATATCCCAGGTATCCACTCGCCTAGAAATAGGAAACATCCCAGCTGGGTAGACAAATCCAATGTCTGCATGATATTTTTTTTATCTCAGTACTACAGAAAATATAAAATGAAATAGATATAAAATTTCAAAAAACATAAGTGGATAATGTCTTCTTACCTCGGTCATCCCACACTTCCCCCTCAAGTAATACTAGCTCCGGTTCTTTTCAAAAGTCTTCCCCCTCATAGGCATAATCCTCCACCATAAGTAGTTGGTTTCTGATCCAGTGAAAGAACCCAGAACCGTAGGTGACTTTAGGTCCTCCACCTCTAAGGCAAGGCATAGTTGTCACCCATGCAAGCATCCTTAGATCCTTAGGATCCAGTCTGGTAATGGTCACCTGGGGCCTCATGTGAGGTGCCCGCTATAAGATAAAAGACACCACCACTACTCCATAACCAAACTGCTTCAGTGTCCCTCTTTTGCACTTGTTTAGTTGACTCTTCAGACACACCAGCATGCCTTCACACCAATTGAAGACAGTGGGCTCGATGCACTGCAAAGCATATAGCATGTGAGATATGCTGGTAAGGTGGGAAGCCCTAGTACCTGCCACATTGCCAATGGTATATACTACTGTCCTCAAGGAGAGATCCACTAGATACTTGATCCATAGCTTGCCCAATTGGGACTCTATATCCAATGAGAAATGTTGATCGATGATATCATCCAAAGAGCCTTCTCCCCCTCATGCTCCATATAGAACCACAGGGCTTCCCCTCATAGATAAACCGGTTAGAAAATAAATATCCTCAATCTCTATAGGCAAGATGTGGAAACCCACCACAAAATTCTCTTGGTCAGGATCCCACATGTCTATGATGTACTCTAGTAACCGTACATATGCTTTCAATATAGGGATCAAGAAATACTTAAGAAGCCCTCAGTTTCGTAAAGCCTTAATGTTGGCTGGGTCATTTGCGGCCTAGGTGTCTAGGTTATCTCTTTTTCGGACTGACCGACCTTATTTACGAAAAAGGGCCTTTTGGAGTCTTCTTAGTCATTTCAAACTCTCTAAACATGAAATGACAAACAATTTTGCTTTCATCGAACTCGTAAAATTATACGGTGAAATACCCTATTTGGGAACGAACCCCTCCTTTCTCAGGTTTGTGAAAAATATGACAATGGACTCATCACTTGATGAGCTTCAACAAGTGTTTGTTATCCTCTTTGGACTCGTAAAAATGAAAAGAGGAACTCACCTTTTGTGGTGGGGAAATTAAAGGAAAGGGTAATGGTTTTCATTTCTTTATATGGAAATACTCTACAGTCCACCTTTGAACATGGCACCTATTTGCATTTGCATATCTGAATAGTTGGGTTTTTTAGCTTGTCTTCGAGTCGATCCACTTTTGTGAGTCATCTGACTCCTTTGAGTCAATTCAAAGAATGCTTTGTCAAATTCCTTGCATTACACCTGGTTCTATTCTCGTTTAAGTCAAAGCTGCCAAGTCATGTGTCGTGCCGTCAAAATGTTCAAAGGATGTCTCTCCTAGAAGCATAACTCATCAGTAATTTCATTTGTCCTTAAGATTTAGTCATTGTCTAAGTCAGTGCGTTACTTCAAATAAAATTTTGTTCCTATTTTTGTGTCACTGATGTGGGAATCATCATGGCCCTCCTGTGACAAGTCTATTCCTATCGACTTCAAATCATTATCCAGGAACTAGACCTAGAAACCTAGACATTACCTTGGGCTTACATGCCTCAATGGCAGGTTACCTCTCTTTCTACATGAGTTTACATCATTTATTCTTGATTTAATTTTTCATCGAGTGTTCAACTTCAAGTCCTTTATTCACATTCGATGGTATGTACCGAGATACCTTGGGGATCATTGTAATCAATGATGATTACCCTCACACTTGTTAATAGTTTACATTATTAAATGGTAATCAAGTGGTTTCTACCATGTTCAAAATCAAGACATTGTAATCACATTATTATATTCGTATCATTTGGACATTGGGATGAAGAACCTGAGTGGTTAGGCTTTCTCATCATCATTGCCTATGCTCAGGTTGTGTTTAGAGATCATTCGCAGTCATGACACAGATCCACATTGTATGTTTGGTGGATGTGTTCTATATCTGACATTGAGAGGCATAGATCTACTTTGTATATCTCATAGCTATGTTCTACTTCTTGTAGCAGTCATTAATGGATCTACAGTGTATCATTAGTAGCCATGACATGGTCATCATCATAGATCTATAGTGTATCGGTCTGCATCTATGATTGGGTTGGATAAAGTCAGTTACTGGTCTTATATGATCCTATCTCTCTTTGCCTTTGTATTAGATGAAAAATTTGCAAACTATTTCACCTATCACCTTCTTCTAGCCTCATACTTTTGGGGGCATTCTCTTGCACCTGGAAATATCACATTGCTTAGCAGCCTCTGTGAGAATTTCACTTTTCCCTTTAACCTCCCTGAAATCCTGGCATGAGTCACCTTGCTCACTTTTTTCCTTGACCTAAAAGGGATGACTCTTTTTGGTGTTTTACACAGAGCGTCATTGATGCCTGACCCAGTTGAGTAAAAGGCATCGTTTTCCCTCTCCTTTGACAAAAAACCTAGGTCAACGCTCCTGACAGTTCTGCTAAAAGTGTCGGTGGTCAGTTAAAAGGAAAAAAGAGATGTTTCTAGAAGCTTCCATACAAGATCCTTCATGGAATTAGTTCCTATATTCCTAGGAGAGGTGGCATTCACCTCCCCCACCTATAGGGACCTTGTTCTATCCTTTTTCCAAGTCATCTCTTGATCTCTAGGCCTATAAATGGAGCATTCATGAAGAGAGTGGGGGAGGTCAAAAAAATCATCCTTATGCTTCTAGTTTGAAGTCTGAGTCAAAGGCAAAGTAGAGTTAGCTTGTGTTTGGAGAGGTCTTCATAGTCATAGGAGGTTGTAGGCATTCTCGATTGAGACAAAAGCCATCGACATCAAGGATTTTGGTTGTACTTTATTCTCATCCATATATTAATACAACGACATTCCCCTTTCCTATATTTGATTGTAGTGTTTGTAATTAAATATTATTGGATTCCTTGATCACCAATATGGATAGTCAATTATCATGATGCTCTCATCCCTTTTGTTTGTCCTGTGATCTCTTTTAAAGATGCTAAATTGTTGCACGGACTTTTTGGAGAGAAGATAAGCAGATCCAAGGTTGAGGTATAATGTGCTTTATGTTAATTGATTTAATTATTCAAGGAAAGGATATGTTGTTGTGTCTTTTTGTTCTGTAGTTGTGTCTTACATTCCAGAGGAACAAGCAGTGTCCACACTAGTTGAGAATTCCTATTAACATGGCTACCATCATATTTGAATTGCAAAGGAATATCCTCACAAGGCTACCTTTGCGACAGAGTGGGGGTGCTTCCAATACACGGTAAAGCCCTTAGGACTCAAGAATGCTCCTCGTGTTTTTACCAAAATAGTAGTTGTTTCCTTTAAATCATTTATTCACAAATTTCTTGAAGTCTACTTTGATTATTGGACAATATTTGGGCTCATTAAGAACCATATTGAGATCCTCAGGATGATGTTGGAACGTTGCTGCTAGTATCAAATTTCATTAAATTTAAAGAAATGCATCTTTTGCACCCCATTTGAAATTTTGTTGAGCCATGTCATCTGTCGAAATGGAATTTTGGTCTATCCTACTAAAATTTTGATCATCTTTGACCTACCACCACCGACCACACTTAAACAATTATGCACAACATTGGCACACACAGGAAGTTATAGAAAATTTATCAAAGGATATGCGGAGGTGTCTGCTCCGATGGAAAAGTTACTAAAGTAATATATTATTTTCCCATGGATAAAAAGTTTCCAAGCGAGTCTGGACACGTTGAAGAACAATATGGTTACAACAACCATACTTGTATTTCCAGATTGGAAGAAATATTTCCATGTACATGTCAATGTGTCATTTTTCACACTCGGCGTGGTCCTAATGCAGCTCGGTGAAGGGCCGATCGTGTTGAGATTATTCAAATAAGTGATAGGGGGGTGAATCATTTATTTCTAAGCTTAAACAATATCCAATTTTTTTTCTAAGACATTATTATTGTTCACAAATTTACAGTCATGATGATGTAGCAAGTATAAAGAAAGAAATGATAATCATCAATCACACAAATGATAGAGACATTGACAAATATTCATGAGGAAACCAACAAAATACATTCTTCTTAGGATTTCAAGCATCTCCAAAGTATTTACATCATCTTTGTTTTAGTGTCTACTCAAATGAGGATGCAACCTCTGTTTACAAGTTCCTACTTGCAGAGAGCACCAACCCTCATGTTTTTCTAGCACCCACTAAGAAAATAAAATTCTCTAGCTAATACAGAGTGGAAGTACCCACTTTCACTTTTACAGGCTCCAACTTGCACAGAGAAGACTACAGGTTTCCCTAACACCACCCTACCTCTCTTATTCCCTAGATTTAAACTTGTTCAGTACAATATACTAAAAACCAGATATAGTTATGCTTACCAACTCTATTACACTCTCTAATCTATGTTTGCTTCTGCTCATTCAAACTTGGATCCCTTCACTGTCTTTTTTCTATGCATTCTTCCCATTTTAGTGTCGGTCACACGTTTCTCTCACCCATCGTTTTAAGATTGCCAATATTTATTCCCTTCACCTGTTTGTATGCATGACTTTCAGTTTAATAATTGATTAAAAACCGTTCAATGACTCATGGAAGGAAAGGAACCCAATCAATAATCATTCTAAACTTCTTTAACCATCTGTTGCCATGTTCTTGAATTCATAACTACTCAAACCGAATTTCCTTTGTATTCTAGTGGTCCTTCAAATTCTTGCACCTATGGGTTATGGACCCATATATGGATTGATAACGTTCATGGCAGGAACAAGAAATATTTTAATAATTTTTTCATGCCTCCACTAAATCTTATCTCTACTCCCAAACTAGCAGACTTTCCAACCCTTTATCAATCTAGTAATGCGACCAAATATTTATTCTCCAAATTATGTAATATCGATTCGGCAACTTCTGTCCCGCATGCTATCGTTCCAAAATACAGCTTTCTGTAAGATTTCTTCTGCAACCTTAGTCTTTCTGCAACTCAATTTTTCCGCAATTCAGTTTTGCAACTTAGTTTCCACAACAACCTTTACGCAAGATCCTTTTCACAGTTGCGAATTATGGTTTGTGGGTATTCAATATCCCTGTTTTCCCAAAAAATGACTTCCACAAGCATGCAGCCACAATGGTCCTTTTCGCAATCGGATTGTGGATTGCAGATTGGAAATCCACCTTCCCACTTTTCCTAAAATTGGGATTCCGCAATTTTCCTTCCACAAGTCTCTTTCCGCAGTCAGGTACTTTGCAAACACATCCATCCATATGTCGATGAGAATAGACATGGACCGTCTGATCTGCGAACACAAGAAAAAACTTGTTTTGGCCCATTTTACTGGGTAAAAAGAATTTAGAGTATCTATATTGTCAATTGAACCAAACGCATAATTGCAGGATTTTCTTTGGGAATCCATAGCCTCCAAAGCTCTTATTTTCAATATTGAAGGTATTCATCCAGGCTGATTCATAGTTTGCTTCCTCAAGGGAACAAATTTTCTTGTATACATGAGCAGAGAGCTTGATTACACTCTAATCTCTGCTTATATGTCCTCCTTTCTATTGGATCATATGCTTGGAACTTATGTGTTTCCTCAATGAAAACCACATCACAATCTGATATGTTTCCATATGATCGCAATACCTATAATAATTCCAACAGTCCCCCCCTTTGGTATTGATGGAAACCTTCCAATTATGGAAGCATGATGCACTTGTAATCACGGATTGTGTATCATCTATAGCAACAAACACTTCTCCCCATTTGACATCAATTTCAAAGAAGACTCTATAACACATCTCCCGCTATCAAAATGAACAATTTATTCAGAATAAGATATGATACCCAGCTTTTGGCGTAGGTACTCAAACTATGTATTTGGTAAAGGTTTAGTAAAGATATCAGCAGTATGTTATGTAGAAGGAATGGAATTCAATTGAACCACTATGTTTGTGACTTGCTCCCTTAAGAAGAGATACTTAATTGGTATGTGCATAGTCTTGGAATGAAGGAATCGATTCTTGGAAACACTAATGGCACTATTATTATCACTATTGAGAGGAATGGGATCAACATATTTTACCTCCAAATCTTCTAGTGTCTGGATCATTCAGAGTACTTGTGTACAGTAGGTGGCAGCAACAATGTATTCAAATTTTGTAGTAGATAAAGATATCGATTATTTCTTCTTACTCAACCATACAACTAAAGAATCACCCAAGAAGAATGCACCTCCACTTGTGCTCTTTCTTTCATCCTAACAAATTTCCCAGTCATCATATGAATATTCGGTTAACTGAAGATTCTGATTTCTAGGATACCAGAGACCATAATTCAAATATTTGAATATCCTCTTAAAATCCACCAAATGACTTTTCTTAGGAGAATACTAAAATATACCTACCATTCCAATAGCTTCATTATATCAGTACGAGATGCTATGATGTACAGAAGACTGCCTATCATTGATAAATATGTTCTTTGATCAACATCAGGAGAGGGATCATCCTTACTAAGCTTACAACCAAAAACCATAGGCATACTAACAAATGAAGATTATTCCATATAAATCTCTTCAACATCTCCTTCAAATACTTCTTTTAGGAGAGAGATATTTCTTTGGAACTATGAATAATGTGGAAACCAAGGAAGAATGAAAATTATCCTATCATTGACATACCGAACTCAAATTGCATGGCATTAGAAAACCATTGAACAAAAGAATCATTAGTACTTCCAAAAATAATGCCATCCACATAAACCAAAACAACTAATAAATCATCACCTTCAGATTTGATGTACAAATTACTGTCAACGGTACCTTTTTTGAATCCTTTGTCTTGTAGATACTTATCCAGTCTATAATACTAGGCTCTTGGTGCTTATTTCAATCCATATAGTTCCTTCTTCAGTTTGGAGACATGGTCAGGATTGTCTGTCAGTTTGAATCCTTCAAGTAGCTCCATATAAACTTCTTCTTCTAGATCTCCATTGAGAAATGTTGACTTAACATCCATCTGATACACTTTGAAGTTCTTATGAATGGCATGGGAAAAAAATTATGATAGCTTCCAATATTACCATAGGTGCAAAGGTTTCATCAAATTCTTGTCCCTTAAATTGTGCATACCCCTTACAGACCAATCGGGATTTATTCCTCACAATTTGTCCTTGTTCATTTATCTTATTTTTAAACACCCATTTGGAGCCTATTCCATTCTTATCTGCGGGTCTAGGAACAAATTCCCCAAGTATTATTCTTCTCAATCTGAAGAAATTCTTCATTCATGGATCTAATCCAATATTCATCATCAGTGGCTTCTTCAAAATTCTTAAGTTCAATCATAGATAGAAAAGAAACCTATGATGGTTCTGAATCTTTAATCAATTTCCTTCTTGTTTGAACTCCTTTATTCTTGTCACCAATTATCTGATTTTCAGGATGATTCTTTTTAGCAATTCTAGAACGTGTTTTTTTTTATGTCTATTGTTTTGATTCTACCTGAATGTTTGAACTTTCATCATTTGAATCTGAATCTTCCTTTTCTAATTCTTGGACCTATTCATCCTCAACTTCAACTGTATCCTCTGTATTTGATTCAATACTGCTTATCTGACTCTCATTCACATGAATTCCTTCATCTATTTTAATTTCAATACAGTCAACCAATTTATGCAACCTTTTATTATAACATATGTATCCTTTGTTGTTTGTGGCATATCCTAGGAAAATACCTTCATCGTCCCTGTCATTATATTTTCCCAAATGTTCATCATTATTTTGCATTAAGTATTTACTTCCAAAGACTTTAAAATGTTTAATAGAGGCATGTATTCCAAATCACAGTTCATAAGGAGTCTTATCATTGTTTGTCCTTATATGAGCTTTGTTAATAATATGGACAACTATGTGAATTGCCTCTACCTAATATGTCTGAGCAATATTTTTTCATTTATCATTGATCTTTCCATCTACTGAACTGATCTATTCTATCTCTCAACTACTCCATTCTACTTTGGAATCCTTGGGATAATATATTCTCTTTTTATTCCATGTTTATCAAAAAACTCTTTGAAGTATTCTAAACTAAATTATCCTCCTCTATCAGACCTTGCTTCCTTTCATCTTTTACCTGTCTGATTCTCAGTTAGAGCCTTAAATACTTTCAACTTTTCAAATGCTTCATATTTTTCCTTCAGAAAGGAAACCCATGTGAGTCTAGAGTAATCATTAATGACCAACATAAAATATATTTCTCTTCATGTGCCTTCCTTCCTTGATGATCCACACAAATCCATATGCACTAACTCAAGAGGCTTGTTTGTTGATGTGAAATTATTATATTTAAACTGTGTGCGAGTCAGGTTTCCCATTTGACAAGATTTACATACATAACCATATGGCTTTGATATTTGTGGAAGATCTTTTACTACTTCATTTTTTCTAAGCTTAATTATGTGATCAAAGTTTAGGTGTTTAAGTCTCTTATGCCATAGCCAACTTTCATCATACTTGCTTAAATGACATTCTTCTTTTTCTTCTTTCAAAACATAGACATTGTTTTCGATTCTTATGCCTTTTGCAACAAATTGTCCCGAGGCTACAGATTTTATTTTACAATCTTTATAAGTGAAAACAACTTCACACCCTCTCTCACTAACCTGATTGACAGTTAGAAGATTATGCTTTAGACCATACGAAAACCACACATCTTGATCTTTCCCTTTGACATTACTCAAACCTACCATTCATTTTCCCTTGATTTTCCCTAGAGCATCATTTCCAAAAGTTACATTTCCTAATTTACTTTCACTTAGAAACAAAAGATTATTGTTATCACTAGTCATGTGTTTGGAGCATCCATTGTCAATATACCAGGGCTCCTTTTTCTTTTGAGCAAAAAGTACTAATCCACACTTGTTACTTTCTTTCTTATTCCAAGCTTTAACATTTTTAGCTAATTAATTCATTCTTGAATCTATTCTATAATTATTCAGGTGACATTTTAAGGCTTTGTGTCCATGATTATGACAAATATAACATTCTAGCTCATTGTGCAATAGATCAAAAGGGTTGGTATGTCTACTATGAGTTCTTTTTTTTCAGTTGTAAACTATGTTGTATGAAGTTGTTGGTTACTTGGTGACTATCTTGTTCTATGTTGCAACAGTTCATTGTTATTTGGCATCATCAATTGCAAACTTCTAAAATTAAAAGCACAATTTGCAACTTTATGGCCAAAATTAGAACAACAATAACAGTATCCATGGAAAAATTCTCAGTACATGAATCTTGGTTGTCTTCTTGGAATTTGTTCCCTCATCTTTTGTTGGCTTTGTTCCTGAGAAAATATTGATTGAACTTTCTGATCGAAATCCCTAATTTTGATTCTTGTCTCATTTTAATTCTCTTTTGTTTGCAAGATATGTTCATATCCTAACTGTTTGTTGCTTTGAATTTTAATCAAATTACATGATTTTTTTTTTTTTGAGTGACTGCTACTTGATCCTTCTACACAATTAAGCCCTGTTTTTAACAAAGGAGATTGTTGCTTACTTGGAATGTTATTCAGTTCTTCTGAAGCTTTAATACTTGATAGACTTTGGTGATACAAAGCTTTATTTTTCTCCAATTCTTTTCTAGTTTTCACTACTTCTTCTACCAATGCTTCACAACTCATTTTCTTCTTTGTTAATTGTTTTTTTAGAATATCTCCATTTTATTTGCCTCTTCTAATTCTATTTTTAATATAGAAAACACTTCACTTGGTTGTTTTTCATTCTTTTCATATTGCATCATCAATGATTTTTGTTTCCTCTTCTTTAGTCTGAGTCTATCAATCTCTTCCCAAGAACTGATTAGTTCACCCTCCATATCAACCATAGCTTCTTCATCATTCAAGTCACTTCCTGTATATTCATCTTCAAAATATTCTATTGCCATAAGCATAAAATTATTCACTTTATCTTCATAAGATGAATAACTATCTATCTCTTCTAGGGAATCAACATCATTTGCACACAAGCTTTTCTTTTTATATTTAACCTCTTTATTGTATTTATTGAATGTCTAATTCTCATCATCATTATAAGTTTGGCCCTTTTTCTTGTGAGTACATTTATATGAAAAATGGTATATCTTACCACAGTTGAAACATTTAAACGGCATCTTTCCTTTATATTTACCTGATCCTTTTCTCAACCTTCTTAGTAACAAATTTTGCCTCAATCACATCCATTTCAGAATTAGTGTTCTAATCTTCTTTAAATGATTCTTTTCTAGTGGTGGATTTATCTTTACTAATACTCATTTCATAAGAAGACAGAGTTCCTAGGAGTTGGTCAATAAGAAGAGTTTTAAGATCATTTAATTCTTCTATTGCAGAAACTTTGGGATTAAATCTATTAGGAAAATATATCAAACTGTTTAGAACTAAGGATGCTTCCTCAATATTTTCACCAAGACCTTTCATAGCATTCACAGTCTCTTCTACTCTTAAGAAATATTTACGAACAGTCTCATCCTCATTCATTTTTAACTATTCAAATTTCAATCTATATGTCTGCAATTTGGCATCTTTTACTTTCTCATTTCATTCATAACTTCTTATAGGTTTGTCCGACATCTCTTTTATAGATTCAAGATGCATCACCTTAACAAAATCAGATTCTACAAGACCACTCAGGATAGCACTCATTGCCTTTGCATTAAAACTAAATTCCAACTTATCATCTTTGGAGGCTAGCACAACTGGATTTACATAGCCAGTGTCTACTACATCCCAAACATCAGCACCCAAGTACATTAGATAGGCTCTCATTCTAACCTTCGAGAAGGAAAAAATTGTTTCATCAAGCAAAGGAGACTTATTGGTTAAATTCCCTTCATGACTTGTCATGTTTAATCTTACAGACCTACCTTTAAATAAAAGGAACCGACTCTGATACCACTTGTCGAGATTATTCAAATAACTGAGAGGGGGGGTGAATCAGTTATTTCTAAGATTAAAAAATATCCAATTTTTTTTTCTAAAACATTATTATTGTTCACAAATTTACACTCATGGTGATGCAACAAGTATAAATAAAGGAATGATAATCATCAATCACACCAATGATAGAGACATTGAAAAATATTCACGAGGAAACTAACAAAAGACTTTATCCTTAGGATTTCAAGAAGCTCCAAAGTATTTACATCATCTTTGTTTAAGTACCTACTAAAATGAGGTTGCAGCATATGTTTACAAGTTCCTACTTGCAAAGAGCACCAACTTACCCTCATGCTTTTCTAGCACTCACTAGAAAAAAAAAATCCAGCTACCACTGAGTGGAAGTACCCAATTCCACTTGTACAGGATCCAACTTGCACAAAGAACACTACATGTTTCCCAAGCACCACCCTACCACCCTTATTCCCTATATTTAAACTTGTTCAATAAAATATGTTGAAAACCAGATATAGATATGCTTACCAACTTTGTTACACTCTCTGATCTACTTCTGCTTCTTCTCATTCAAACTTGGTTTCCTTCAATGAAACTGTTCTACGTATTCTTCCCATTTTAGCGTGGGTCACACATTTCTCTCACCCATCATTTGATGCTTTCCAATATTCATTCCCTTCACCTGTTCATATGCCTGACTTTCAATTTCATAAATGATCAAAAACCATTCAATGACCCATGGCAAGAAAGGAACCCAATCGATAAGAATTCTAAACTTCTTTAACCATCTATCACCATGTTCTTGAATTCATAACTGCTCTAACCAAATTTCCTTTGTATCATGGGGGTCCTTCAAATTCTTGGACCCGTGGGTTATGGACCCACATATGGACTGATAACGTTCATGGAAACAGCAAGAAATATTTTAATAATATTTTTCACGCTTCCACTAAATATTATCTCTTCTCCCAAAATAGCAGACTTGCCAACCCTTTATCAATCTAGCAATGTGACCAAATATTTCTTCTGTAACTTATATAATCTCAATTCCACAACTTCTATCCTACAGGCTATCTTTCCACAATACATATTTCTATAAGCTTGCTCCCGCAACTCAATTTTTCCGCAATTGAGTTTTTGCAACTTAGTTTCCGCAACAACCTTTTCGTAATCTCCTTTCTACAATTGCGGATTGTAGGTTGCAGGTATGCAATTCCTAGTTTTCCCAAAAAATGACTTCCACAATCATGTGGTCACAATGGTCCTTTCTGCAATCATATTATGGATTGCAAATTGTGGATCCACCTTCCCACTTTTCCCAAAATTGGGCTTCCACAATTTTCCTTCCCCGAGTCTCTTTTCGTAGTCGGGTACTTGGAAAACACATCTGTCCATATGTCCACGAGGATACACATGAACCGTTTGATCTGTGAACACAAGAAAAAACTTTTGTTCGCCCATTTTACTATGTAAAAAGACTTCAGAGTATCTAGAGTGTTGATTCAACCAAACACATAATTACAGGCTTCTCTTTGGGAGTCCATAGACTCACAAGCTCTTATTTTTTATATTGAAGGTATTCATCCAAGCTGAGTCATAATTTGCTTCCTCGGGGAAACTAGTTTGCTTGCATACATGAGCAGAGAGCCTGATTACACTCTGATCTCTACTTATATGTCTTCCTTGTTGTTGGATCGTATGCTTGGAACTTATGTGTTCCCATCAATGAAACCGCATCACAATCTGAAATCTTTCCATATGATTATAATACATATCATAATGCCAATAGATCGAGCATCCTATAGCCTTTGCCAACAAGAAATTAACCACACCATAGAAGAATTATACCATGACAGAAAGAGAAGGGATAGCAATGGTATATGCTCTGTATAAATTTAGACACTAATTATTGGGTGGAAAATTTTAAATGTACATAGACCATTCAACATTAAAATACCTGGTCTATAAGCCAATGTTTGGAGATTAGGCATAGTGAAATTACAAAAGCTGGATGGAACACCTATAAAAGGAATGGTAAATGGAATTCAGCTAAAGTTTTATCATGATAGTCACAACTTGATCGCATAAAAAAGAAACAGATAAAAGAAAAGAGAAAAGAAAGAGATAGAAAAGAGAGAAAAGAAAGAAGAAATAAAGACAGGAAAACATTGTTTTACTGCAGGAAATCCGCTATTGCAAAAAGAAAAGATTGTTGCAGAGTGCTAGTAAGTCACACACGGAGTAAAAGTGCCACAGACTCTGTGTCTGTCATAGATAGAAAAAAAAAGGCAAAGACACCCCGTCTGTCATAGGGAAAGGAGTATGTAGAAGGAAGGATACTGCTTGCAAGAAATACCGATGTTGTCACAAGATGAATTTGAGTCGCATAAAATACTGTTGGCCATCATAAATTTGAAAAGAGCGAGAGATTTTGGCAGTGTGATTTTTGGTCACATCTGTCTTTATGGAAATAACTACTACTTGATGTGACAAGTAATTGGCGGCATGCATAGAATTTAACTTAATTATTCGGATGATCAACCCATGTTACTAAAAAGAAGTATACCTTTCTATTGGTTGCTCATGTGTTTGAAGAACAACCATAGAGAATGGTTACATGTTATCAACCTTAGTGCCCAAGTTTATTTTCATTATGTTTGCATGCGAGAAGAGAAATCGGTGTCTGCCACTCCAAGAGTCAAAGTGAATTGTTCATAGCATGGTCATTTTTATTTCCAACACAAGTACAACTCCTGAATCTGATGTTACGACTGCATCACCCACGCCGATCATGGAATACATTTTTGGATATATCCCACCATAGGTAGATGCTTCTCAAGATGCTACGTAAATTCCAATTAGGCCTTCAGGAAAATCAAGCTCATACCTACCAGGTTCGTCTAGAATCTCATGGGGAAAGTGCACTGGAAACAGAAAGAAGAAAGGACAAGCAACAACATTACCACCACCACATGAGGAGGATGAAGACTCAGAAATTAGGAATCTATTGGCACCATACATCCCACCAAGATGCTTTGTTATGCCAAATATTAGAGTCCCAACAAACTCATGGTACCCGCTGGTACCACCCATGATGCTGGAAGGAGTTGAGGTGTTGAAAAATATTCGGTCGAACCTACAGAAGTTTTCCTTTATTGATCATGACACAAAGAAGAATGAACATTTAGATAGGAAGAAATACATGTTGACTATACATGATACACCAAATTCACCAAAGCACCTTGTTCCAATGGAATGGGAAAGAGGACTGGACCAATTAGGGCTATTGTCATTTTTGTATATGCCACACTTCGGTCGAAGTGCAGAAGTGAATTCCTTTGTGAAAAAATTATTAGTGTCCTTTCACGGTGGCTACCTTTGGGTTGACAAACAAGTCTCTATGGATGTCGAACTTAACACAATAATTACAGTCCTACCATTAGCAGGTATAGATCCATCGTCATATTTACGGAAAGTCTAGGACACGTGATGACAACCAAGATGAAGGATAAATATGATTTGTATAGAGATAGAAGAGTTTTCCTCATCACCTCAATTAATGACCATACTATTCGGTTCACTGCAAAGGTATTATCTAAAAAATTGTTGTGGAAGATGCGACCGAACCAGTTTACTCTGGGTGTGGTTGTGCTAGTTGAACTCTATGTGGAGGGATTTCAAATCAACTGGTCGCAGTATCTGTTAAATGAGTTACTAGAAGATGCAATAGAGCCGTAGGAAAAAGGTAATGCATTCCACTATTCCTAGATACTGATTTTGATTTCATTTGTCACATGGGTGGAACCACCAAACTACCAAGGGATATACATGCCAGTACGTTGTAGAGGAGCTCGATACCAGAATATTTGGTTTGACAAGGATAGGAAGGATAGATAGTGGGATAACAAGGCGCAATTTTATATGCATGGAGAATCCCTATAGCATCATGTGCAAATGCAGGTGATACTTACGGATGAAACTGTTTAGTGGTTTTGCCAAATTATCAAGTTTTAGATTGACCCACACCATATTTTTTTACATTTGCAACAAGACCTGCAACGCCAATTGTTGGCGACACAATTTTTGTTGGTCGGAGAAGAAGTTGAGGCCATCGTCCAAGATTGGCCAAAAGAATTGTGTGTTCCTAATATGTATGACTAATTAGATGCAGATGAAGACCTGTGACAAGACAATTCACCATCGCAAAAGGATGGAGATCATAGAGGGGACCCATAAGAAGAAACACAATATCCCAACCCTCCTCATAATGGTTCAAGCACAACTTCAACAGATCTAGTCGTAGGAGAGAAGAGAAAAATGACTAAGACAATGCGGATGGAGGAAAGACATAAGAAAAGGAAGGCTGATAGAACTGTGAATCCCATCATCCTTGATGGTAAATATTTTACACTTCTGACGGAAGCACTAACGAAAGTTGTGCATGCAATATTCAAGAAATAGATGAGCGACAGAAGAAGCTCACATGTAGTATTTTTTATTTACTGAAAATGATCTACAAAGATGTTGAATAGATTAGAACCGTAGTAGATTATACACCCTAGATAACCAAGTAGCAGGATGTACCTGGAACTTCAGAAGAGTGACAAAGTGAGATACCAATGCCAGTTCCACCAATAAGGACATGAGTAGTGGGTGAACGATGACTTGACCTGGGAACCGCAGAATTGAATGAAGTGGCCAAAAAATTGGGGCATGTGACAATAGACTTCTCGTAGATGCGGTTGTATGAATTCTATGGAATGCAGAATGTCGCAGTCGCGAAGATGAAGGTAAGAGAAGGTGCCTCGATTAAGAAGGAGAAAGTAGCAAATAAAAGTGTCAATAAGATGAAGAAAACAATGCAAGAGACTGAGAAGAAAGAAAAAAAGTGGGAGGAGAACAAGCATAGGCTCGACAACGTTGTATCCCTTGCATGCACAATTTTTTCTAATGAAGGAATAATGGAGAAGATGTTTCCAAAATCCAAGTTCATTCAACTTGGCGAGACAGCATAAGACCTTCACAAAAAGGTCTCCGAACTAGAAGTGTAGGTAAAACCAAGAACACCCCCATAGGTGTTAGAAGAAAGAATAATATCAATGATAGAGGATACGAGGAAGATAGCAGAGGTAGAGGCATTATGTGTCAAGGTTGTCAACCAATTTTCTCAGAAATGGGAAGCATTGATCGACAACAAGGAACTAGAGAAATTCGCATGGGAGTTGTGCACAACTGAAACAGAAGTAAATCAAATGATAAATGAGATTAAGAAGTTTCCCTTAGCATAGGAAATAGCTAAGGAAACAGAAATGAATAAACTGCAACAACATTTTACACTGTTGCGCATTGAACAACAACAAAGGACCAACAAAGTCATAGAGTTGCAGGCTGAAGAAAAAAGAGTTACATGCATTATTCAGCTTGTACACCAGAAGGTGCGGTAAGTAGCAGATTCTACAGGAAGTGTAATGTTGGAACACATCAGTTTTAACCTTGTAAAAAAATTGAAGAAAACAGAAGAGGATCCGTGACTCGAGACAGAGGCACTAGTGAAAATCTTCCAATATTTTCGAAGTAAAGTTGTCACAAATGAAGAATTTTATGAGCACCATTATGTGGCTTGAGAAGAATCACATGTGAGTGTTGGGGGAATGTTGGCCCTTGAATGTGAAGAATATGGTCGTAAGGAAGGAAAAGGAGTTGTGACAGAAATAGAAAAGGAAGAAAAGAAGTAGACGAAGGAAGAACGGAAGCAAGCAAAGGAAGATCAAAAGCAGACGAAGGAAGAACGGAAGCAGATAAGGAAGAAATATCTAAGGAAATAAGAATACACAAAGGAAGATGCAACTGAAGAAGAGTTCACCAAGGAATAGAGTTTGTGAAGGAAGAGTTAGCAACAAGAGAGCAGTCATGACAGAAGGAAAAGATGTGACGAGACCAGTTTTGACGAAAGAAACCATGTCAGAAGGCATGCAAGGAAGATCGTGGGTACGAGGTCTTCTAGAGTTAGCGGGAGTCACACATGTGTTAAGGGATAAAAGCATATTTGTAATTTGAGTCGTTAGTGCCTATTGACAAATGTCACTAGAATAGGAATGAAAGCATGTTGGCTAACTTAATGAAGTTGGTTGATAGCGACATGTAAGAGTCTATAAGAATGAAGAACCTAGGATGTGTACGGGTTGCTTCTAGTTGTTTCTTCTGGTGGTTATTTTTGGTTCTTTCTACCTAATTACCTAGTCAATTTACCTACATATTCAGTTAGTTGTTGTGTGTCTGTAAGAAGAGTCGAGTAGTTTGCATCTGAGTGCGTAGATAGTATAGAGAAGAATATTTGAGATCTAGGTTGTGTGTGAATCAACGGTAGAGTCAAGTAGGAGAAGATTTAGCGATAGAAGACCAGAGATCATGAGGGGAGAGATAAGTCTGTATATATAAGAGAGAGTATCTAGAACAGAGTCTAGAGCTCATTGCATAAACAAAAGGTGCCATATATTTCTCATGCTAGATGAAGAGTCCATTTGTAGTTGTTCCCAGATGGGTTTCCACATTAAATACTGTGTCATTGAGCAGATGACAAATATGTTTATGTCACATGAATGTATATGAATGTATATGATGAATGTGCTTTTCTCGTAGGAATGTATATTGTGATTAAGTGTTTATGTATTTTCTTATGAATGAGTTCCCTTATGCACGAATCGCATTGTTGATAGATAAACTGTATGTTAAGTTTATATTGATGCTATAATCTATGTGATAGATAAGTTAAGTAGTGTCTTATCTACACAAAGTAAGATTGAGCAATACACCCACTAGCTTCGGTCGAGCGCATTAGTAAGGTGCCAAGAGAGAAGAAATCCTCACCCAATTGTGGAAGCCTAGTTTTGGTAGTTACCCATAAGAGATATCTTGGGTGAGACAACATCTTCATCAGAGGTGTTGCTGAATGAGCATTTCTCTATCAGGCCAATATCATAGGATTTGTTGTGTGGGATAGAATGTCCAAACCTGGGTCGAAGAGGACAAACGCCAACAATATGTTACAATATTTTTATTTTATTGGTAAATAGGAAAAATAATGTTAAGAAGAATAAGGGTTTGCATAAATCCTCATGAGATCTAAATATATGACTGATATAGAACTGCAAAACATTACATGAAATATGAATGGGGTTATGTCAAAACATTGTTTTGATGTGTACAAAACTATACGAACCACTGCAAATACATTGAAGTATTCATGTGATTAAAATTCATGAGATATGGTTATACTAAAACATTAGTTAAAATGTTTTTCATGTCAGTGTGTGTTGTTTGTCATTTTATTGAAATGACTGGATTATGCAAGGTTACTAATAACTTGATTGAATTTGGATTGTAGAGAAAAACTATATGCCCTTATCTACAAGTAAAAACGACATGTATTGAATGAAGAGTAATTCTGATTGTTGATCCTAATAGAGAGAGGGATGTTGTGAAGCAAGAAGCTTCTAGTAGAGATCAGGAGGTTCCTATGTATTATGAAGAAGTACAAATAGAATCCCTAATCTTATTCTAAGAGATGTAAAGACTCTTAAAGATAATTAAATTATATTATTTACATTCATGTGTCAAGAATATCTTCATATATAGATGAGAATGAAATCTCCATGATGGAGGACCCAAATTATGATTCTCACATCCTAATGGTGAGAGGGAGTAGTTAGATTCACTAGCTCCTAAAGAAACCAGTAAAATTGGTTGATGTATCTTCTGTTAAGAGAAGACATGCATGATGATCATATTTTGAAGAAAGCTGAGAACTATATTCAAGAATCTTGTTATGATTCTTATGATTAGTGGGGTGGTAGTGACAAGACAAATATTTTTCTCACTTAAGGAAAATATGCAGTAAAAAAAAACCTAAAGAGTTTCAGGATGATGGACTGTAAATACATGGCCAAAAATATGAAGATAAATGTGAACGTTTATAATTCTTATTTCATATTTGGAGGATCTCAAGCATGTTGATATGTATTTGGTTAGTTACAGGTCCCGGGATCTGTTATATGCTTCGCAGTCTATACATAGATATGTACAAAGCATGTGTTGTGGTACCTATTGGGTACAAAGCATATGTGGACTCGGATATGTCTTGGTCGGTGAAATAGAGTTTCAAAGATATATGAAATGTGACTAGTATAGTGATCAAGGAAAGATCACATATGTTGATCTAGATAAAGCATGTTGTAAAGCAGTAAATCTTTATGAGGTTCCTAGTTAGTTATATTTGAAACATGGTACATATCCACAGATGAGCAGCATTTCCACCATTCTTACTAAGCCTCTATGTGGGACAAGCTTGGTATAGTACATAAGAACTCCCCTAGTAGAAGAGGGAGTATTGATGTGTCTTCATAGGAATTATCATATAAAGTCCCCACCAGTTAGTCATGTTACATGACTCAGGAAACTAGGGGCTATGATACCTTGTGGAGAAAATCCACATGAGAAGAGACATGGTCAAAATATTAGAAACTATTGATACTCAAGAAGAGTTATAGTCTCGAGAAAAGTTAAACCCATTAGAGAGGTAGTTGGGGTGCAGTAGTATAAAGAGAAGAATCACTCAAAAAGTGATAAGGCCTTGAAGAACATCACAGAAAATGGAAATCTCACAAAGAACTTCTCGAGATAATAGAAGATTCTACAAGTCAACAAATGTTGAAGAGTGAAAGAAAATATAATACTTTCTTTCTGCATGATTTTACAAATTTGTTGTATAATGTTGTATATGATGGATTTGAAATCCATGGTTTCTAGTTTAGAGAAACTTTATTCGGGATTGGATTGAGATGATGCTACTATGTGTAAGTAGCTAGTTGGTCTTTGAGAAGACCTATTGTATTTTATGCTTACTACTAAGCATATGTTTGAGTACCTTTTGAGGTACATTAGAGTAGGATCTTTATTGCATGGAAGACCTATTATATGATTGTGCTATCCAACTATTGTTTTAGCCTGATATAAGCGTTGTAATTTGTAGATAGTACTACAAGAGCTAAGTGTATTGCAGCTAGTACTACAAAAGCTAAGTGTATTACGGTTAGTACTACAGAAGAAAGATGTATGTCTGATAGTACTTCAGAAGAAAAATATATTTTGCAGATAGTACTACATACTTAGGAGTAGTGTAGCTTGGGATGCTACATACTAGGGTGAAAGAATTGAACCTATATTTATTAGGTGTTAATAGTCAACATTTCTGAAATACCTGATATGTGTGTGATGATAAAACACATTTGAGATGAAGTTTTAATTTCTTGAACTCATGGTCATGTAAAATGAATTCCAATACATAGCTACTGATGAGTAGATTGCAAATTTGTGACAAGCCTCTATCTATGACAAAGTTCTGACACTTCCAAGATAAGCTTGCTGTGGTGGGAATTTCCTGGTATGGAAAAGAATGTCTTGCTCTTCGAGAGAGAGTGTTAGCTGTACAACATTAAGAGTCATCCTCCATGAGACTTGTTGTGTCAAGTCTGAAACTTATGTTGTATTAAGTTCATATCCTTTCCATGAGACTTGTTCCATTAATTCCGGAACTTATGTTGTATTAATTTCACCAACTTATTGTGTTAAGTTAAAGAGATTGTGTTTTGTCAAGCTAGGACCTTGATCAAGTCCTGTTCAGGAGACATGCTTGTACTAGGATCATATGGTTAAGACCATGACCTTATTTTAAGGTCTGAGACTTGTGTTGTATCAAGTATGGAACTTATGTTGTATTAAGTTCACATTAATTATGTTGTATTAAGTCTCGAGGATATATTATGTGATGTATGTCTAGTCATGGTCAACAGGTTCTACAAGTCTCCTTTAGGGATTAGATACCCCTAGAGTGATTTACTTTAGCGTGCGACTATATGACCTGGGGTAATACATATTATCATAGCTTTGAAGCAATTCTTATGAGTATGATATGATATAGAATTAATGAAAACACATGTGGACCATGCAGAGAAAACTAATATGAGTACAGAGATAGAGAGAGAATTCAAATTTCCCATGTATACCACCAAGTGAACTCGAATTGATAAGACATCAGTTGAGCTTTAATTATGATAAATAAAGTTCAGTTAATTAAGGAATCCGACTCCTTAATTTATGCAAGTGGTTGTTGGAGATGACACTAATGGAGAAACACTAGTTATGTTCAGTTACATCAGCTTCTGTTCAGTTATGTTTAGTTACATTCAGTTATGTTCAGTTACGTTCAGTTAACAACTCAGTTAGAGATAGATAAACTCAATGAATTAATGGAGGGCACATATCTTAGGTGTGAGAGGTAATTATGAAGTGGCCACTTGGAACCAAGTGTGTGGGGGCGCATGGTTGAAGATGAGACAATGTTCTCAGTGTTAACAAGTTACTGAAGCATGCAAATATTCGCTACCTTATTTGTATAATTGATTTTGGCTTGTTATTAAAGTGATATGCACTTGGCAATACCATCACAATGTTCCATTTTATTTGTCCTCTCTTGTGCTCTCGAAAAAGCAATCTGCTATTTTGTTGTAATCATTCTCTGTTGATTATCAATCATACTCTAATATTGTTTGCTAAGTTTGTTATCCTCTGAAGCATTGGAGGGTTTTCCTAGGGTGTATCCTATGTTCTATGGTTTGATTTATTTATATCTTTGGATTATCTCAAAGACTATAGCGCTTAGTTGCTTATATTCCTTAATCTCTCGTCTTAGTATTCTGACCAAAACTTGGGCACCACCATAGGTGACCATCTTTTAGACTTCTCCTACGTAGACTCCTTAATTTTTGTGTGAAGGTTTCTAAGAGTTCTTTGTTTAGCTAGAACTCCTGCACCTATTCTACAACATGCGTTCATCTTTGATTAAGCACCTCATCAAGGATATTCATTTTAAACAATGTTATTGAGTATTAGAGATAGTCCTCAAGATATTGTTTAATTAGACATAAAAGATAGTGCCAAGTTGCTTATTAATTGGGTGTTAATAGCTTCATATTTTTAATAAATATTTGTTAATTTTACTCATCAATATAAATTAATTTAAATTAATTAACTAACTTACTACTTATAATTCATTAAAATGAGAATATAAATTTTTTTTGTTTAACAAGGTGAAACTCATAACTTTTAACATGGTATGATCTTAAAAATGTGGCTAAACTATGATTATTTATTATTTCTAAAACTTTTAGGAATACATAATTATGATAAGGTAAATAAGAATAAAATTGTTTAAATGAGAAATTTGTTGATTAAATTTGATTGATTTTTTATTTTTAATTGAGAAATTAACATGCCTAATTTTGAAGCATTAAATACTTGACTTCCCATTTAGAGAGAATGTATTCATATCTTACTAATGAAACTAACCCTTGAAACTTTTAAGAATACAAAATTATAATAAGGTAAATAAAAATAGAATTGTTTGTATGAAAAGTTTTTTGATCAAATTTAATTGATTTTTTATTTTTAATTAAGAAATTAACATACCTAATTTTTATTTTTTATTTTTAATTGAGAAATTAATATACTGACGAAAGACTTACTTCTGAGATAGTGTTAATGTCTTACTAATTAAACTAACTTGTTATTTATAAAAAGAAATTAAGCAATCAAATAGCATTGATTTTTTTATATAAACTAATTTTTAACATGATTGTAATGTGAAAAATGTCTATACTCCTATCTCCATGTTGGATGTCGTATGGATGCATTGTTGTTCATTAAACTTAACCTAAAAAAATGCCGTGTATTCTCTTTTTCCTTCATATTTTATATTTGTTTCGAGAACAATATATGGAAAATTTGTTAATAAAAATTATCACATTATGTTAAATTAGAAATTATATGAAATAGAAGATAAAGGTATATATAGAAAGCCACCTAGGCTTGCAGCCACTTAGTGTCCAAGAGGTTATCACTAAGTTTATCAGCCCTGCGATATTGTGAATTTTTTACCTAGTTTTTTTTAATATATGCATTTCGCAAAATGCCTAAATAAATAATATCAACCAGAACTTTTTTTAGGACCATATAAACAGATTCCACAGAACTTTTGATATCTGTACGACGATCTGGCCACCACTCGATGTTCTACTCTTTTTGGGTTTTTTTAAAGCTCGAAGTTTTAATTTCATGGATTACCGTCAGAGTTCCTTCTTGTCCCTTCCAATGGTACACTGGACTGCGCCAGATAAAGCAAATTTAACAGAAACCACTGCATTTCTCAATTTTGCTTAAAGATTCTTTCCATTTTATTACTCCTCTTTGCCCTCAGGCAGCATGGACAGATTTGCTTTAATAGAGTAATATATTTGTTCAGAGGGAGCAGTGGTGAAAGACAAATATGGTTATTTACTATTATATATCTTACATGGACGACAGCTGCATTAATTGGACAGGACAGACAGAGTCACTATGTTCATTGTTATTTATTTTTTTGTAATTAGGGGATTAGGCAACTGGGGACTAGGCTGGTACTAGAGTGAGACTGGATTCATTCCTGTTACTACTATACCTTTAGGTACCTCACAATAGCCGGCAAGCATGGGACACACATGTAAGTCTTGATGTGATTTGAACTAGTGCCTCATTTACAACATGTGACTTCATATCAAGCTAATGGCCAATAAACCACACCCCTGCTGCTCTTCACTGATATTCATTAATTACAAAGAAATTTTGTTATTTTGGATTCTTTCTTTTAATAAATTGGATGGTTGCCATAATATGATCTGGCTGTTTCTACCTAAATTCAAAACCTATAACAACTACAAAAATATCAAAATTTTCAGTTAATGAAACCCAAAATAATCTAACTTCACACCACCCAATATTGATGGGTGATTTCATCAAATACCATTTTCAAATTTAGATTTAAGTGATACCACTTGCGATCGAGTTGCTGTATGTAGTGTAGTGTGGGAGCGGTCTAATTTCCTGCTGTTCTGAAGTTTTGATTATTTCTAGGAATTTGTATGCAGATTTACAGTTGGGTAGAGCTTTGAAGGCACCGTTTCATCAACTACTACCACATGCATCATTAGAATCTTGTCCGTTTTTCTTCAAGATCATGTTAAATTTGTTGTTAAAGTTTTTTTTTTTTAGTTTTTTTTACTAAAATACAACTTATTTCAAAAATAAATTACTAAATGTTATAAAGGAGTAAATGAAAATTAGGTGAATATTTTAGATTTAAGAAATTTTTATAATATATTAATATTTTTAAAATTTATGGCCAAGTCAATAATAAATTTTAATGTAATCATAATTAAGTAAATCTTTTTATTTTTAACCCTCTGCATATCTACTTTTAAATTTACTGCTAGCATTTAATGCTCATGTACAATTATGGATTGTTAGATCCAGCAATAACACATTAAAATTTAGGAATACTTTATTTGTTAAACTTGTGGACTTTTAGGCCAGAATTTTAGTAGAAATTCTGTTCATTTATTTTTTTTTATTTGAATTTTAAAATCTCCAAATCATTGTTTTGAATGTAAAAATGGATTCAACATCCGCAAATACCCCAAAGACACTAAAATTATGCAAGTTGAATAACTATCATATATTTTTCCAAGAATCAACCTCAAATTTCTACCAATATTTAGACTACTGCCATTTAATGTTGCTCCAAAATTATGGATCAACAATGCATTTAATACTAGGATTTTTGGATTATGAGTTGTTGGACTTGAACCAACCACAAATCCAATGACTTATAGCTGCAACATCCTTAAATGCACATCTACTTTTAAATTTAGGACAACACGTTTATTATTACTGCCAAGATCCAACAACATTTTATGCTGGTGCCTAGTTATGAGCTGTTGAATGGGAACCAACAACAAATCCAATGGCTCATAGCTACATTAAATACACCAATGCATAGACATAATTAACAATCAAATTTACAATTTACAATGGTATCACTGAGGGAGCAGTATAAGGGAAACAGTAATCCACAAAGCAAGACCAGCCCCAACCAGACAAAGCAAGAATGATGGAAATTGGAGTTTTTATTGCTCAAATCAGGATTTTAATTATTTGATTGTTTTAAAATCCAGTTTTTAATTATGTTTATAGACATTTAGAATCTAGTATTTAATTATGTTTATAGGCATTTAGATATTATCTCAGATTGTGTACTTGTTTGACTGGACTAACAAGCTTAGTGTAACAAATGTAAAGTAAAGATTCATTTCATGGTAGTCCTATCTTGTTATGTTTAAATGCATCTTGATTAAGATTTAAATAAGCTTCAGTTAAAGGGTGGTATAGATTAAGATTTAAATAAACTTGGTATTGATTAAGATTTAAATAAGCTTTAGTTAAAGGCGGTTAAGTAAACAGTTAACAATTAGTTTTTTGTTTTTTTATATCAAATTTTTTTTAATTATTAAATAGTATTTTTTTTTTGTATGAGTTATGGATATAAATTTATATACTTTAGTCTTTGTTTAAGAGCTAGCCATCTTCACAAAACTAAGTGCCACTAAGTGTCACTTTTTTTTTTCTTTGTCAGAAGGAAAAAAGCATGTCCTTGATATTCATAATAGAATCAAAGGGCATTTGGAATGCCATCCCAAAACATGGGTTATAGTCATACAAGTGGGAGATACAAACTGCTTCCAAGAACGAGTTACATCTCGACAGAGCTGCAGGGGGAGAGATCAAAGTACAAATCCAACAAAAACAAGTTCAATCAGAGACAAATGGCGAAATTTGTCCCTCAAACCATATCTACCGTTGACATAAGAGCACAGAGCTGTAGTCTAAAGGTGCCCGCTCCGTATCATCAATAAAAAGGTGCAATAAAAAGGAGAACGAGCTCCAGCACTGAGCTCAAAAGAGCTTAAAAGTGTCATGAGAGGCCAAAAGGCCTTCAAAAATTTCAGAGTATCTACCAAACCCAAGAGCCAATGAAAGAGCAGGTTTAGAAAGACTTTCTGCAAGCTGATTGTGTTCACGGTAGATATGGCTGAAAGACAGTTCAATAAAGCATGAACATAGCTTTCTAGTTTCCCCACACCAGTGGCTGAGATCAGGTGTGGAAAGACCAGCAATACCTTTTGCCCAATTAATGATGACAAAAGAGTCACCAAATACAGTAAGTGTGGGAAACCCCATCACCCGGGCAGAATACAGAAGAGCCCAAAGCCCCACCAATTCAGCTTTTGTATTGGTACAATTACCCGCCCCCAATGCAAACTCGAAGGAATGTGACTCGTTCAGGAGTAAGCAGAAACCAACTCCTCCAATATTGCTAGCTGAAGCCCCATCAAAAAAGCCATAGGGATAGACTAGAACATGACCCGAGCCCAAGGCTCTCAGCTTTTTTTCCTTCATAATAGGAAGACTATACATCTGAGAGGAATAAACAATCTGATGGAATAAACTAAGGACCGGTGTCTTTTTCCCTTCAAAAATGTATATATTCCGTGCTTTCCAGATAGCCCACATAGCATGAAAGGGAAGATAGCAACAGACTGTATGTTTGGAGAAGCTGTCAGTCCATTTTTCCAAGAATGTACAGAGATAATCAGACTGGAAGGAGAGTGAGAAATGGAACTGATCACTCAAAAGAATAAGAACATTCTTCCAAACAACACAAGAACAAAATAAATGCTGAACACTATCTTCATCCGCACAACAGAGTGCACATATTCCAGGCCCGATCCATCCTCTCTTATGGAGATTGTCCCACGTTAGTAACTTGTTCTTCAAAGCCAGCCAAATGAAACAACTGATTTTTCTGGGCAGAGTGCCAAACCAGATGAGGGAAAGAAGCCTGTTGCCAGCCGGAGGGGACGATGCTTGAACAATACTATCATATACCAGATTTGCAGATACAGAACCATCTAGTTTATTATGTGACCATACCAGAGAATTGGGCTGGGAGTTGAGTCGAATCATTCCACATTCCAGACCCCGCGTAAAAGTATCCCATGCCATCTTCCAGTCCCCTTCTAAGTAAAGATCCTCGGCCGTATACCAGTAATGGTGAATGCCCGGTAAGATATTGCAAGCTTGTGAGAGTGTAGTAATATCCAGGTCCTCTAAAAATTCACAAAGCCCAGTTGGTAGAGAATGCAAACCTTGTGCACCAATGATGGGGTCAATGCCAACAATGACATCATGACCATTACCTACTTTCCAGGCTAAGATTCTTCCTAGCCATGGAAGTGTTAGCAAGAAACCTTTCCAAATAATCGAAACACCTCGAAAATTGAAGTTTTTACCTCTAAGAAAAGCCACCACCGAACTATGCTTCAGGTATTTGCTAATTAAAACATGGTGCCACAATCCATCACTCTGAAGAGCCATCCAGAAATTCTTTAATATTAATGCAGTACTGAATCAGAACAGATTTTTAATGCCCCAACCCCCATTCTTTTTCGGCCAAGTGAGGTGCTTCCAGTTGGACAAATGATACTTGTGCTTGTTGCCAGTAGATCCCCATAAAAAGGCAAAAGTTAAACTTCTGAGCTTGTTTAAAACAGAGGTAGGAATGGGTGCAAGGCCCAACCAATAGACTGGAATACTAGACAACACAGCTTGTACAAGGATCAAACGGCCACCAAGTGAGAGAAGCTTATGGGACCAATGGAGGATCCTGTTTTCAAATTTCTGTATTAGCCAATTCTAGTCACTAACCTTATAACCCAGAGGCTTAAGATAGAAGCCAAGATACTTAAAACCGGAGATGATAGGCTCCATTTTATAAGGCAGAACCCGTGCAATGTCAATAAGGATGTCATCGTCAACATTGTTGAAGAGAAAGTAGGATTTGTCCACACTAATGCTCATCCCAAAAGCTTTACAGAAGGTGCTTAGGATAACATCAAAAGTAATCCACTCAGACAAAGTGCTAGTGCCCAGCAGGATCACATCATCTACAAAGAGGAGATGTGTAAGTGCAAGTGAAGAAGAGATTTTTATACCTCTGATGAGTCCATGTTCCCTTGCATCGGAGATCAAGAGACTGAGCCCTTCTATAACAAGAATGAAAAGCAAGGGAGATAAAGGACATCCTTGTATATTCCCTCTAGAGGCATTAAAGAAATTGGAGGGAGTACCATTGATTAATACAGCAAAATTTGCTGATGTGAGGCATCCCATAATCCAGTTGACACCCAGGAGAGGAACAACAATCTAAATCAGGATGAGTCTAATGTAGGACCAGTTCACTCTATCAAAAGCCTTCACCAAATCCAATTTGAGGACAAGTACACTAGTATTCTTGGTTTTCACAATGTGAAGGGTCTCGTGGGCTATGCCAATAGGTTCCACAATCTAACGATTTTTGAGAAAACCATACTATTCTTTGGAGATATGGGAGTCCAGAAAAGGCTTAAGCCGAACAACAATAATCTTAGAAATCATTTTGTATAGCAGATTGCATAAGGAGATAGGCCTAAAATCAGTGAAGGTTGATGGTTTTTTCCTTTTTAGGAATCAATGCAAGGAAGGTAGAATTCAGAGAGGGAGGAATATAGCTCGAAACCCTTGCACATTCAACAGCTAACAATAAATCATTTCCCAATAAGTCAAAGAAGTGTAAGTAGAATTCGACAGGCCATCCATCAGGACCGGGACTCCTATCTTTTTTGAAAGAGTTTAAGGCACCTTCAACTTCAGTCAGAGTAACAGGTTGAATGAGGCTAGGGGCTTCCTCATGAGAGATCATATTGGGATAAAGCAAGACGACCTTGAGCCGTGTAAGCAAACAAGTTTGCTTGTCATCACTAAAAATATGGGCAAAATGACTCTGTCCCAGCTCCTTCAGAGCAGTCTCATCCTCAATGCTGTGTCCCTCATCATCCAAAAGAGACCAAATAGTATTTCGATTCCTTCTTCCAGAAGGAAGAGCATGAAAAAACTTGGTGTTTGCATCACCATACAGTGCCCACTTAGTACAACTTTTAAGTTGCCAAGTCAGAAGAATGTGATCCATCAGTTTCTTTTTTTTTGTTCTAAGTAATGAGAGGGACAATTGTTCCTCATGGGAGAGAATACCGGAGGAGGAGCCAGATAGTAGTGTGCTAATATCCTTATCCAACCTATGTGACTCAGACTCCATAATGGTGCCTTTTTTCCTGATCCATCCTTTAGCCTCCTTCTTAAGGGATCGGAGTTTGTGAGTAAGGAGGTCCAAATCAGTACTAGAAGATAGAGGAGTCAGCTCAGGCCATCTCTTTGAGACCCAGGAAATGAAATCTGGATCATTAAGCCAAAATTTATTAAATTTGAATGGGAAATTACAGGACCCCATCGGCTTATGCCACTCGAAGCAAATCAGATAGTGGTCAGAAATATCAGCATGGAGAGTCCATGCATGGTGTACCATGAGGGAGGGGATCAAAGAAGAAGCAATTAAGAAGCGGTCTAATATTTTGTTAATCCCTTCATCTCCTACCTTGCCATTCCTCTAGGTGGGTCCAGCATTGGGAGGAGCAATATCCACAAGTCCCACAAAGTCAAAAAGGAGTTTGAAATGCGAAGAAAGTGGGTCTAAGACAACCCTCTTCCCCCAAGTCTCAGATGCTCTCATGGTTAAGTTAAGGTCCCCCACCAAAATCAGGTTTGGAGTATTGAGAAGTACCCCCTTGTGAACCTTCTCCCAGAAAATATCCCTGTTCCGGTAAGGGCCACAGCAATTGAGAATGATTAAAGGAGCATTCATACCATGAAAGTTGGCCTTAACAAGGATATCAGCAAAAGTCTCAAAAGCTCGACATCTAACCCTATGAGGGTTCCAGGTCGTAAGAAACCCACCCGAGAGCCTAGAGGCACTAATGGCACAGAATTCCCAGCTGGGTAAGAGCTTAGAGAAAGAAAAGAGTGCAAGATAAGTGCTACACATAGTCTCTTGTAGGAGTATCATGTCTAGACGAATTGAATGGAAAAGTGAACGAAGGATGCTTTGTTTGGTCTTGCCTCCCAGACCTTTAGGATTAAGTGAAAGGATCTTAATTAAGGGACAAGAGAGAGGGGAGGCAACGCTCTAAGTCCCCAAGGAGTAAACCCTCTTGCAGCATCTTTGATGCGAACTGAGAGGGGGATATAAGGAGGAGAGGCTGAGGAGAGATCCCCAGAAGGGCCTTTCTTTTCCTTCTCTTTTTCCTGACAGTCATGTTCTTGAAACGAATGGAGTTAATGTTTAGAGTGGAAGGGGAGGAGGGAGTAGTGGCCGAGAAAATCATCAGAGACTTTTGAAGTGAGGGGTCAGAGAAGGAGGGGGAGGTAGTAGGAGTGCGAGGAGAGGGAGGATGTGAGGGAGATGAAGTGGTTGAAGGAAGTGGAGGAAAATCCACAAGTGAAGAGAAAGAAGGCACAACAGGGGAAGGGGAAGGGTTCATAGTGGTGGGGGCTGGAAAACTAAGTGTAGGTGCTTGAGCCAACAATAGAGGGGGAAAGAGGTTCAACAGAAGAGACCATAGGTGGGGAATCAACAAAGGCCAGATCAAGGGGGCAAGCAACAATGGGAGCTTTGTCCAAAACATCTAATGCTTCAAGCATTGAATCAGAAACATCATCAAAGAGAGAGGGGGATTGAGAGTAAATACCATATTTAGGATGCTCCGAAGCAAAGGAATCATTTGGTACTCTGGCCGCAGGTGAGCCTTCCTGGGTGGCACAGGTTCGCTCATTCAAAGAGAAAGGGACAGGTTCTCCGGAGATGTCCAGTTTCGCGACACGTACTGCAACGGAACGGTACATGGAGATAATCAAGTCTCTGAACCAGAAGTCTCTCATTGCAGAGTAGCTCCACCTCCGCTGGTAAACCAAGTGAAACGTCCAGCTCTACCAATACCCGAGCCAGCCTTTTATCAAAGGAGAGATGGAAATCCTCATCAACAGCAATGGACCTGCCAATCGTGTTTGCAATTCCCTCAAGTATATTCAAATTCTGGAGGGGAAAGGGTAGAGAGGGCAGCAAAACCCAGAGGTGACGCTTCGTAACCCGTTCCTAGAGAGGGTCAAAGTGAGGATGCCAGTGCCCCAGAACCAAAGACCCCGAACCGATACGCCATATATGCAATAAAACAATATGAAACACTTCAAAATTCAGATTTTAGAAATAAAATGCTGATAAAACTATATATGCAATAAAACAATAAGACTTAACCAGGTCACAATTCAAATTTTTGAAAAAATAAATCACTAAGAGAAAAAACCAACTGAAAATCCAAAACTTATAGCAAACACACTGCTCCCACAGACCACCAGTACCTGCTTTTTTTTTTCAGAAAGAAAAAAGCCTATCCTTGTTATTCTTAGAAGAATCAAAGGTCATCTTACAAGCATCCCGTATTGAGTTACACACCAAAATAGCCCACAGGAGTTATGCCAGGGTGAAAGGCATAACAACAGTAATGAAAGATCCCATCAGAAAACTGTCTCATCATAAGAGAACTGTCATCTCATCCACATCTACTGAGTGCCAAAGGGCTCTAAACAACATTCTAAAAGTGAGCACTCTTACAATGATAACAAAAATGAGGGATAAAAATCCCTTTTAACATTCTCAGAAGAGCTGAAAAGTGTCTTGAGAAACCAAATGGTTCTCAAAATATTCCATAAAACTGCCTTTACCCTGAGGAAAGGAGAGTGCGTCTTTAGAGAGACGGTCAGCCATCCGATTGTGCTCTCGGTAAATGTGGGTGAAAGTCAAATCCTGGAAGCTAGATATTAGCTTTTTTGTCTCCCTACACCAATGAACCAGATCAGGCGAGGAGAGAGCAGTCGATCCCTTCGCCCAATTGATGATTACTTGAGAATCACCATATACATGGGATAGGGGGATCCCCATCATTTGGGAGGAGAGAAGAATTGCCCATAAGATGAGCAATTCCGCTTTGGTGTTAGTGCCATGTTTGACCCCCAGCGAGAACTCCAAGTGATGGTAATCATTTAGATATATGCAAAAACCTACACCAGCTAACACACAGTTTGATGCACCATCAATGAATCCACAGGGATAAAACTTGATTGGGGGCTTCCCCAAGTTTCTGCATCTAGTTTTTCCAGTGACAGTTAGAAGTGGGAGAGCCTGTACAGTAGTTATAATTTGGCAGACAATACTGTAGATGTTCCTGCGTTTGCCTTTGAAAATTGCCTGGTTGCGCACCTTCCAGATAATCCACATCACGTGGAAGGGAAGCATATAGAGGGGCGAGCTTCTAGATAGTTTCCCAAACCATACAATTAACATGTCACTGAGAGAGACATATGGTGAGCATACAGGGATATTGAAATGATTACATACATGTTCAGTCACTGTTTTCCAAACAGTGCAAGTAGAGAAAAGGTGCTCGACAGTCTCCTCACCAGCATAGCAAAGAACACATATACCTGGACCTGATTTACCTTTTTTCTGCAGATTCTCCCAAGTAAGGACTCTATTCCGGAGAACTAACTAGATAAAACATGATATTTTATTTGGGAGAGCTTTGTTCCATAGATAGGAGTCGACGGGATTTGATGTCGGGGGCGAGGAAGAGCTTACAATACATTCATATGTATTCCTGGCAGTTATGGAACCCGAATTTTTGTTAAAAAGCCAGACAAGTTCATCATGACAATCTGTGAGGCGAATTCCAGCTCCAGATAATCCATCCACATATTCAGTCCAAATTAATTTGAAAGTGCCTCCAAGGTTAAGATCATCCAAGGTTAAGATCATCAGCTGTAAACCAGTAACTCTGTGCATTTATAAGAGAGTTATGTGCCTGTGAGAGAGTGCATATATTCAAGTCCTCCAGGTAAGATCTAAGGTCCTCTTGGAGGCAATAGGAGGTGTGAGATCCAACGATCGGGTCGATACCAAGCAGAATATTATCACCGTTACCCACCTGCCAAGCCATATGTGAACCCATCCAAGGGAGGGTGTGAATGAACCCTCTCCACATGACTGATACATTGCGCATGCTGTAGCGTTTATATCTGAACCAATTTGCCACAGAGGGACATCTAATATATTTGTAATGCAGCACTTGATACCATAAACCCCTTGATTGAAGGATTCTCCAAAAAAATTTTAGGCGCAGAGCTAAATTGAACCATGGGAGATTTTTTATTCCCCAGCCTCCATGTTCCTTTGGCCATGAAAGGTCCATCCAATTAGCCAAATGATATTTGCAGTTGTTGACAGAGGATCCCCACAAGAAGTTAAATATGATTCTTCTGAGTTTTTGAAGAATGGAGGCTGGGAGAGGAGCTAAACCCATCCAATACACAGGTATACTTGACAGTACAGATTGTATGAGGATCAGTCTACCCCGAGGGATAGATACTTATAGGTCCAGTGGCTTATCCTTTTTTCAAATTTTTGAATAATCCAGTGCAAGTCAATTACTCTATATCCAAGAGGCTTCAATACCTGCTTGGATCTAAGGCAAGGTGACAGTTATTTGCAACGATAGCAGTAGCAGAATAATCGAGTATAGTCGCTGCTCACTTTCCAGAAACGATTCGCTAAGCTTTCACTAGTTGTGTGTATCATTAATGTATCTGACAATAGAATTCAAATCAAATCAGAGAATGGTTCAAGTTTCAACTGTCTACGTGCTGTTGGCCATTCGCTTAGCAGTGATTGGCCATTTCAGCGCCAGAGCCGCATGTGCGTTCTTTGGAAATATTATCGTTAATGTTATTCATCTTTCCGTGTTGCTTTTTCTTTCAAAACCCTGAGGGCTAGGCTGTCTGAGCATGGCAATCCTTATTTACTGGATAGATTTTCTCTCATCCAATAATGTTCATTTGACAGGCTCCTCTCCCAAAGAAAAGTCTGTCCAATATATAAGACGCTCGGTCTGAGCGCATTGGCAAGGCACATGGGTTAGGTTTTATAAATGACAGAGTGCATGTGTAACTCTGTGTAACTCATGTTTTTAGTTTACAGAATTAAGGATATTAATGCATTGGCAGCTCATGTTTTTGTTCGTCACACGCGCGTTTGAAATGCGACTGTTAAAGATTGACTCTCAAATTCAATATACGGGGCGGCGGGCGCATCCTGTCATGCAATTGTCGTCTCGTTCACGTGAAATTGTCAGAATATGTTTCACAACGATTACTCGTCAATTTAAAGAAATGCAAATCCGTGTTGCAACAACCAGCTTCTGCTTCTGTTATGGAACACTTTCGTACTTGGATTCTAGTCTTCATCAAGGCTACCAGGACAATTACTATTAGTTTCTCGTGATCTCTTCGATATTCTACCGATAAGTTGAGTCCAGCCGGTGGATCAATTGTAAACGTGGTTGAAAAACAAAGCAATGGTTGGTACTGTTTGTTTGAGTAGGTTTCATTGTTAAAATATGTTTCTTCCTCCGAAGACAGTATCAAATTCCAAAGTGGGAGGGTATCATGTACATCACTTTAAATTAAATCACACAAACCCTGCACATGTATAGTTGTTTTTGCTAAATTAAAAAATTCAAATCCTGCATAGGTGAGGGCTTCTTTGTTCACAAACTTAAAAAAAATCTCAGCTTTAATGTTGTAATCTTAAAATTATGTTATCATTATTCATTATAACAAAACACTTCACATTTTTATTTTTATTTTTATTGTACATAAGATTTTATAATTAAATAGCCATCTCAAATTGTATCCTAATTTGTTTCACTAAAAATCATTGGTTTAAGTAACTCCAGTGAATTTGATTCACTAAAATTTATTGGTCTAAGTTAATTTGATTCACTAAAAATCATTGGTTTAAGGTATGTTATATGCAAAGAAGTTTACGAGGTATGCAGAATTTATTTAGCACAAATTACTTTTTGTGTGAAAAACATGCTAGAGGTTTTTCTAGCTAATAAATAATTAAATTTTAAATTTGTTAAATAAGTAATTGCATTAAAACAAATTCAAGTTAATAAGTAATTGCATTAAAACAAATTCAAGTTAATGGAACATTAAATTTCTTTGTTTTTCTTTCAATGTTGTTGAAATATGTACAAGCCCATCTTTTGAATGGAGTTGCTTAATATTGGACCAAACTTCCCTTCAGTTGTTTAATTTCTTATTTTTGCTTCCAAAAAAGTCATAAAACTTTGTTTTTCTGCTCACCTACTACACATGAAAACTAGGTTATCCCTTACCCAAGTTTAAAATTTAGTCAAAAACATTCATGTCTAAGCTTATTGTCTTTAAAACCAACTTGAAAGGACCCAAAGGCCCAAGAATCCATCTAAACCAAAACAAGTAAACCTTAAATAAGACACCCTAAACATCCTCAAAATTAGTAACACTCGACACCTTAGTCTCCTAGGTTAGAATGCCAAGCTACGGTGTCATCTCTCTCGGCTTGAAGATTTGTCGAGCAATCATCTAATCCAACACATTAATCCTTGAAATGAGCTCATGGATAGCATCTACAATCATGTTCAAGGTCCCATTAATACTCACGATCTTATCCCAATTCCATTATGCCAAATCCACATGTGTGCTTGTGTCTAAGAAACCATGGTGAGACTCCATCAATGTGTGCCCAAGTAGAGCTTCCATCTTCTGTTGAAATAATGTAACTTCGAAGAATATTCTACTTGTACTTTACATTATTATTATTGTCCCTCCTTCACGAGATGTCATTAATGTCAAAGGTTGTGTAAAATTCATGAGGTAAAACCTTCGTTGTAATTCGGGTCAATAGTACCCAAGAAATATTAATATAAATATTATTTTGATTTTTCCTAGGTGGGTTAGCCCTCTGAGTTTGATAGGTCCACCTAGTTAGGTTAAAAGGTCACTCAAGTGATTAGTATAAATAGGAAGGCTCCCTCCCTCATTTGTACACACTCATTCACAGTCTCATGTATTGTGCAATAGAAAGAAAGAGGAAGGACAAAGGAGGAGGAGAACTCTCTTTAGTGTTTTCGCTCTTATTCTAGGGTTTGGTCTCTCTCTCGCTCTCTTATGATACCTTGTTCCTTGGGCATTTCATTTTGGTAATTTGTATTGAGGAAGTTTTGTTGGGTTTTTTCCTCTTGAGTTTCCCAAGATTATAAATTGTTGTGTGCCATGTGATTGTGTTTCTTTCAAAGATCATTTTTATGTTGTTAGTGAAAATGTATTAAATGTTCATGAATTTAGGACTTAACCTATAGCAACATATAAAAATTAACATTGTATCAGAGCTAGACTGAAAAGAGCATCTTTCACTCGGTAAATATCTCTCCTTCTCCACACAAGAAAACTAGGGTCTCCTATTGAAGAGAAATTTTTGAGTGCAAGTGACATTAGGAAGTGTGCCCCTCGTAGGAGCATCTTTTGACACCTAGATCGAAGTTTTTTAGCGGGAAGATCCTCTGGAAATTCAAACCTGAGTTTGACTAGGAACGAGAAAACCAGAAAACCAGAAATCTGGAACTAGAACCAGAAACTGTAGTCCATAATTTCGTAGATCCAGTTTCAAGTGTTAAAGTTTGGATTATTCAGAAAATTACATTACCAACACAATCTCCTCAGTCAAGCACGTATTTTGGTAAGTTCAGTTTTCATTTCTCAGAAATTTCAATTTTTTGTCATTTTATGTTCTTCAGGACAAGATGCCTCCAAGCACTAAGCTTGATGACAAGTTGGAAGGCATAGAAAAATTTTGTTCTTGGAAATACATAATTGAACTCATTCTATAAGAGAATTATCTTGCAAAGTTTATCAATGAATTTGTGTGTCAGAGCCCGAAGAAGATGAAGCAAAGGAAAAGTACAAGAAGGACATGATTAGAGCCAAGAGGATCATAGAAGATTCTATTAAGGATCACTTGATTCCTCAAGTGTCCTCCAAGGATACACCTAAGGAGATGTTTGATGCCCTATCAAGAATGTATGAAGGAAGAAACATCAACCGAAAGATGAATTTGAGATCCCAAATCAAAAGTACGAAGATGAGCAAGGGTGAATCTATCTAATAATATTTCAAAAGGGTTTCTCAATTCAATGAAAAACTAGAAGAAATTGAAGACAAGATATATAAATATGAATTAGTAATGAACACTCTAAATGGTCTTATTAAACCATGGGATTCTTACATCTAGGTAATTTGTGCAAGGAAGGAGATCCTACAATTTTAAATACTATGGGAAGAATGTGTTCAAGAGGAAGCTAGAGTAGCAAACCAAGAAGCACTACTTAGAGAGGATGACCATGCTCTAACTACTCATGCTAGAAGAAGAAAAGGAAAACATCATTTCAAGAAGGAAACTCATAAGGAGTTTCATCCTCCTAAGAAGTTTCAAAGGAATAAAAAGGGAGATTACAAGTAGAAAGACTTCTACTCTTATGAATGTTACCATTGTGATAAGATAGGACACATTGCCAGAAATTGTCCAACAAGAAAAGAAGAATATAAGAGGAGGAATAAAAAAATAAGTCATGCTCATTTAGTCGAAGAAGAAGAAGAGCCTCCCAAGAAGTTAGCAAACGGAGAAATTAAAGAATATGTTTTATACATGGTGAAGTTCTTATGTGGCCTAGAGGAAAATATCTAAAAGATGCATCTGCCATTGGGACAAAAGAAGGTGGCTTATATAAACTGAAAGGTCACTTAGAAGAAGCCTTGATTCATGATACTGCAAGTCCATGTGAACTATGGCATAGAATGCTTGCTCACATAAACTACAAAGCCTTACCACATGTGAGCAAGGTATTAATAGGTATACCAAATCTAAATATTGATCATGAAGGAGTATGTAAACGATGTGAAAAAGGAAAGAACATAAAGAATACATTTCTGAAGAGTGACACCAAGACAGAAGGAATATTGGAACTTATTTGCTCAGATGTATGTGGTACAATGTCCTCAACATTTTTAAGTGAGTATGTATATTATGTAACATTCATTGATGATTACTCTCGTAAGACTTGGTTTTACTTTTTGAAATCAAAATATGAAGTATTTGGAAATTTCAAGGAATTCAAAGCCTTGGTAGAGAATCTTTTAGAAAGAAATATCAAGACACTCAGGTCAGATAATGGAGGAGAGTATACTTCAAATTAATTTGGAAACTTTTGCAAAGATGTCAGGATTAAGAGGGAACTTGCCACTCCCTATAATCCACAACATAATGGTGTTTTTAAAAGGAAGAACCAAACCATTATGGAAACAATCAAGACTAACCACGTATACTATGAAATGATAACTTTATACTATGAACAAGAACTCTAGCCATAAAAATGATGATTTTTGCATAAAAAACAACAAAACACCCTCCAAATAGAAAAGTGTTGATACCATTATACACATTTTTTTTCGGGGTAAAAAATAGAGCCATGGCCTAAACATCTCATAGTTTTGCTTACAAAAACTTTAAAACCAGCCCCTAAATTGGAAAATATTTTTTTCGTCAAGAGATAAATTACAATTTTTTTAAATCTTGCATAATAAACAAAAACAAATATTCCATCAATAATTTCACCACTCTAACCATATAAAATCAAGGAAATTATGATGCGATTCATAATGAAATCATATAATATACCATACAAGAACAAATGATTCATATAAATATTAAAAAACTCCTTTAGAGTTTCAATTACAAACATCATACTAATAAACGACATAAAATGTTCCATGTGAAATTATATTCAAATTCATCCATGGATTGTGACACTCCATCTCAATCTATATTTTCCGCAGAGGAAGGACTGGATATAATAATAAAAAATAAAAAAATAAAAACCCCTAATCCCCTAAACCAACCCACAACATTACATTAAGCTCATAATTAAGCTCAATCCATTTGCAACAAAATCACTTCTAATTCACAATATCAAAACTTAGAGTATGTCTTATTTACAATTTTACTATGTATGCATGTTTATGGATTTTTTCAACTCATATAAGTTGTACAAACTTAAATATTATTACAATATTAAATGTTGTTAAACTTGAATAAACTCCACACATTCCTTTGATTCCTCATAATCATGATCTTTTGCAATGGTATCCCATTCTTCATAAAAATTCAGGTGAAACATATAATCACATTAAAAAAATTGTATTTGGTACAATTATAATCGTCTCTCTCTCTACTTCATTTTTTGTCCAAAAAAACATCCCATATAATTCTTAGGACATGTGAGTTCTTGTTTCTTTTCTATAAAGTTATATCATTTTATAAGGTCCCTAACCATTATACTACGTGCTTCATTTGACTTCTATATTTGAAGAATTCTTATAGTAAATGGTATGCAAGTAAAATTATTAATTGAAAATGCATTTGTGGTTTGAAGGTGAGCTATTTTCCCATATAAAATTTATAGTTTTGTTGATGCAAAATGGATCAAACAAGATCACAAGGAATCCATTGCAAGAATTGAATCCAACCAAGGCTACTGATGATCATGAGATAAAAACATGGCTATCTTTAGGGATCAAGTCCAAAAAGAGGGAGGGGGGGGGTGAAAAAGAAAGGTCAAATATCTTTAGCACAATATACTTATCTATGTAATGTTATAGTTAGTTTGTTGGTGTCTCAAATTGCAGAATAAAAAAAAATATGTATTATTTTATTTATTATAGTAAAAAGGATGCTCAAGAAAATTTAGTAGATGACACTAGAAATGGGGTTGCTAGTATGCATACATCCCAAGGTTGATAGGAGGAAGCTTACTAGAGCCCAAAGTGAGTTATATGATTCCATTTCAAAGGAAGTTTGTATTTTAATAGTATCATATGTTTGTGACTCGACTCTCAGCCCATTTGATAGTATAGCGTAAAAGCAATCGATCTGTTGAATGAAGAGATTATGTTTTTACCCCTTCTATGAGATTGTGTTTTTAATACTTATTGAGACAATGTATAATTGCTAATTAGATTAATGAATTATTTCTCTACATATTCATGCATGTCATATATCATATATGTTTTCAATATCCATGTAATTTAGATTTGGAGTTTAGTCATAAGTAGATCCATATCAGCATATATAAATTTCAAATTCGACCTCTTAGGGATCTTGAGGTGTAAAAAAATTAAGATAAACAAAATTTACATTTCAAAAAATTTAATATATATGAATGCTTGATAAATTGTGAATTAAGTGTTGGTCTTAAATTTTAAACTTTTGTGTAAAAACTTAAAATTGAGCCCGCATATATCCATCTAATAACTTTGTATAATTTTTTTGTTGTCACTTACATGACAACACATGGTGTAGTTAATCTTTTGTTGTCACATAACTTACATATGTGATAACATCTTTCCCATATTGGGCTGTAAAATACTTATTTTATTCGTGTACTATCTAAGTTAATGGTTATTTCTTATTGTTAACTTGAGATTTGTTTTATAGAATATATTGAATTTAGAGTATTAATCAATAATTCACATTTGGGTCCTCAAGGTTGGAGGGCAATTCCCCTCACTAGTTACCTTAGTTTTCATATTTTTTTTCAATAATATGTTGAAACTATGGGTTTATTTAAATGAGCATGCCTAGATTAGTTTTCCTTTAAAGCAATTTATAAAGTATGAACATAATTTAAGCCTTGTCTTGGTAAACCTTTTTAGGTATGTTTGTAGTAGATTAATGGTAATTTGGAAAATTCAAATGACATGATTAAGTTCATAGGGAATTTTGAACCTTGGTATTCAACCTTTCATGTGACACACTCAAATAGGTTCAATTCAATAACACCTTTGACCCTAAGATGAATTCGAAGTTCTCTAAAACATAAAGGAATCTTTTTAGGTTATACTAAGCTATTATTTGTAAAATTTTAGAAGTGGGTTTGTCTACACATAATATATATGAAATATGGAATTTTCTCATGGAAACTTGGAATTATTTGGAATTTTAAAAATCCAAAGGAAGAAGCTACTCGAGGAACATAACATTCAAAATCCTAGTCATCCCCTTTTGCGGGAATTGCATTTTATAGATCTGTGTAATTTGGTCAAATTATGTTGATACAAAGTGTTATGCCTATTGAAGAAGGTACAATATTGAAAGAACAAATGACTACAAAAAGCAAGTATAAAGAAGGTACAAGTTTTGAGAAACTTAGGGTAACAATTGGCCTTCGTAAAACAATTTCAAAACCATCACTTTCAAGTTCCACAACTTTTGTATTGTCTCTTAACTCATCTAAATTTAATTATCTTGTCTAGACTAAAAATGGCTTCTTGTGCAAACAATAATTCTTTTAGAGTTCAACATATTAGGTTGACCTTACATATATGGAGAGGATTAACATTAATTTTTCCACCATTTTACAGAAGCAATTCCCAAATTTAACGTTTAAGCGTATTTTAAATTAGTAATTTTTTCCATGGAAAAGCTTGCAGGATCCTCCTCTTAAGATTAGAGCATGGCGAATTTTATTGGAGATTTCAAAGGAATTTAGGGTTCTCACCACATGCCTAGGGTTTACCGAAATGATGTGACATATCTAATTCTTCACTCTCTAGAGTCTAGTCGTTTGTAAAGGCACAGTAAAGGATGATGATTAGAACTCTGCAATGCTATTGAAATGGCAACAATTTCTCATGATTTTGAAGGCATTTTACCTTAGTTTTCAGATATTCACAATCACCTGATTGATTACCTTGAGTTTTTTTATAATAGGCTATATTATATATGATATATATACCTCTAATATCTATGAATCAACGTATATATACTAGGCCTTTTGGTTTTCTATTTTCAGTAATTTCAAGGGTGTTCGTCATGTTTCATGTAAAATAGGTGGTTGAACTGAACATTCAGTATTGAATCAGATGGTTCGGTATTTAACTGGCTTCTTCATTCAGTTCAACCACTGGTTCAAGGGACGACATGTTTGAATCGGCTAATATCAATAGAATTGTTTAACATGTGGAGACTCAAAATTTCTCTCTTCACTGGATTTTATATCATTTGTGTAACCCCTTTTCTCTGAACCAAGTGCATCTCGCTTAATATCCTCTACGTGACTTACAAGTCTTCTAGCTATAACAATGGATTATTTATAAGTTTTAGGTAAAACATGTTTACCTCATTCCAGAGCTCTTATCATAGTTGGAACTATAAATGTCCTACAACTGATCTAGAGGAACTTTGGTCTTGGAATTCCAATTGCAATCTATTGTTTGCTCTGAGCTAAAGTTCGTTAAGCTAATCCCAGTTGTGAGTTGTTCTTTGAGTTGAATTTGCAAAGTGTTTTTGTTGTTTGATCTCTTTCCTAGCAATAAATCAATTCAATATCTATTTTTGGAATTCTTTTATTTTGAAATTTTCAATGCGAAAATTGATGCATACAATTCCAACAAAGATATCCAATCCCTTCCAAGGGTTAATGGTTCAACAAACCTCTCGTCTTCTCCATTTTCTGAATTACTTAACCTCAATGGACCTTCCAACAAATACATAATTGGTAGAAGTGAAACAAGGAGTGCAAATACCTAGGTAAAAAGCTCAGGCTTGATGAGGAAGCAATGTGTGTAAAGACCACAAAGGCAAATACACACCTCTTATCTCTAACAAGAAACATGTCTAGAATGGGATTTGAGTAAAGAACATCTCAGCTGATGTAGATGGAAGGCACACAATTTGTAAATCATCAGAATGCCATGTGATGATTTACTTTTTTTTCCAAGGAAAACATGGCAGAAAACCATCCAAGTAATTTCCAATGATCCGTAGATGGTAAATGGTAAAATTGTTGGCCTTGATGAGATTAACCCTTAGGGGATCAAGAAACCTGAACTTGTGGCCTGTCCAGCTTTGTGGGATCTCACGTATGGCTCATGACTACATGAGTTAACCCTCAGGGAAAATGTTGATACAATGCCATGTGACGGCGTAATACTAATTATAGTATTGGCTAGTCACTTTGGTTGATAGGTCACGTCTTTTAGTTAGAATGTGTCACTTCATTTATTATTATTGTTATTTATTTGATATATTTATGTTCACTACATAGATAGTGGGTAGAAACTGGGGTCTTTCCATAAAAATATTACGAGCAACCACATAGTTTGTTGTATTTTTTAACAAAAATATATTTCTATTAACTTTTAAAGATATCTTTACAGACATAGCAGGCGTGAATGTATCTTTTTAATTATTTTGGGAAATGACAAACATCTAGACAAGAGAGTTGGAAATTTGGACTGGCCTTAATCCGAGCACTGGAGGCTAAGAAACATAGCAAGTGTGCATGTAGCGTTTAAGTATTTGGGGGAATGACAGGCATCTGGACAAGAGAGTTGAACATTTGGGCTCGAATTAATCTGAGAATTAGAGGCTAAGGACTGTCCTTGATGTGGAGAGACACTTGTTAGTGAGTCCTGGATGCAGATAACCTATCCCAAGCTTCAGTTCTAGGGGGAATAAATTCCTATAAGATTGTTGTTTCTTCTGGATATTATTTGTGGTTCACCATATTCCCCCAAGTAAATTTACATATTGTATGGCCTTTTGGGTCTAATATAGGCCTCCCTAGTTATGCATGACCTGTATTTTTTTTAGACAACTGATCAAAATAGGATGAATTTATCTAATCCATTTTTGTGTATCTCTTGGGGAGATATAACTGGTTAAATTTTTTTTGGTGTGTGTAAGACTTTGGTTGGCTACAGATTATGGAGTTGTTACCATAACTGCAATATTATTTTAATCCTATGAATTTATTTCTACTACAGGCCTTGAGCTTGTCTTTTTCCCTTGAAGTTGGAGAGAAAACTCTCTCAGAAAGGATACCACTTCATTAACAGTATTGGAGGGGCTGGATTCCTTTAAGATTAGGTTGTTCCCGACTAACCAAATTTTCTAAAATCTGAATAAGGGAAACAAGTTAGAGACTCTAGAAACAATGGGTTTTTCTTTTATGGAACTGAAGTAGAGGGAGTGCTAAGCTTCGAATAACAAATCCTAGTCGTGACCCCAAATGTCTCAGCAATTCTTGTCTTCACCATAATAGTTTCCCACACGTCCTCTATTAATTTACAGTCAAGAAAAGGATGCTTGGATGTTTCTATTTTAGATTCACAAAGTACACATTGATGATTGATGAATCCCTATTTTCTTTATATTCTCAGCTGTCAAAATTTTCTAATGGGTTGATGGCCATAAGATGGTGTTTACCTTTTGCAAGGAATCCTTTGCCCAAATGTAATTCTGGTATTTATGTCTGGGATATTCTATCTTCATGGTATAGAAATCTATGGATTCCCCTCAGATTATACTGTCTAGATGGTTCATCATAGTTGGCATTTGCCCTTACATTGCTGATAGAGGGAGTTGTCATTATTTGTATCACATTAGGAGGTACCTTTAGTGCCTTGTTTGATTTCCAACTTAACCACCTGAGGTAGTCATCATGCCATACTGGAATATCTAACATGTGGGTTAGCTACTGGGCCTTAAAACATGCATTCTTATTATGGAAGTTTTTACTTTCTTGCACATATGGCTTGGAAAGAATTCTATCCTCCTTCCATAGTAGGATACTCTTCAGTCCTGACACAATTTTCTTCTTTACAGTTTATGGAAGCTTATACTCTCTTGCATGGTTGGATTGGAAAGAATTATATCCACCCACAGTAGGATACTTTCCTATCTAGAAACATACTTTGCTTCATTATCAGTCACAATTTGCTCAACATTTTCTTGCCCTGCCTTCAAGACACTGACTCAAACGACTCACTGAGTTTGATATTCTTTACCTGGTTGGATGGGTCAGTAGATTTGGGGAACATTGTTCCATTGGGGTAATAATTGAGGATTTGCAGAACCACTTTGCTGTTAATACCAACCTTTTGTAGGTGAGGCCATGTGATGAGTTTGATGCAATAAAACCACCCTAATTTTGGCTTTGTAACAGTTGGTCTCTATTGTGGATTTTAACAGAATGTCTCACTTGTATATTTATGATTAGATGTCTTCTGGATGTAATACTTCTAGGCTGTTATGTAGCATCTTCAATCAAAGGGGTTTCTGATTTTGGATTTTGGAAAGATTTCACTTTTAAGATTTGTTGAAGCTAGTACTTGCTAATTGCTTAACAACATTGAAACTCACAATTAGTTGGTGCTTGTTTTCTAATAACATCGCTACTCAAAATTAGCTGAGCAACAGACCTTATTTCGAACTAGCACTTATCAATTGTCCAAAAAAACATTGAGGACAACCAGTGAAGTAACAAGTCCCCTTATACTAAATTTGTAAATATTGCAAGGCTAATTTCCAATAACATTGATGACATCCAATTTAGCAGCAAGTTCCTTTGTACTAATATTTAATGAAGTTATATTTCCAAATTATTTAAATATGTTTTTTTTATCTTTTTGAAACTTCTTTTGGCAATTATCTTTATATGGGGCTCACAATAATTAGAGGTAGCAAGCCTTTGGACTTGGCCTTGTGATGTTAGTATTGTGTGATCAATAAGCACCATGTAATGTTGCTGTTGTGGGATTTTGAATGTTTGGATTGGATTGACAGTTGGATATGCTCCAATGGTTCATATCTCTAAAGCAATAACATTAAATGCTAATTGAATGCAGTAGTCATGGTTGTTCTCACTGCCAGTTTGACAACTGAATTATGATGATAGGTTTTTATTTATGAAAATTTACTGAATTAGTATCATAGGTTTTGCTTATAAAAAATTTACTAACAATCTAACAAATGAATTATCATGATAGGTTTTTTTTATAGAGGGTTTTGTTTATAGAAAGTTTATTGATAGTCCGACAACTAAATTATGATAGATTTTACTTATCCATAAAGTTTATCTGAAATTTTTGTCCCTTTAGCTCTGTAAGACATGTGTTGTAAAGGAAAGTATCCTATGGCTAGGGTTTAAGAGGTCATCAATGTACTAGGGTTGAAAGGTGGATGTATGATGTTTAGCAAGTATATATAAGCAAGATTCAGAGATTGGAATGGTTCATACCTTAGCCAAATGAAGGTTGATCCAAGCAGCCCTTCAATCCTCTTCTTGCTCCTCTTGCTCCAAGAGACCTGCAAAACGAATTATACCTTCCTCAAACCATTATGACCACATATAAAACAATGATAATCAAATAAACATGAACTAATGATCTGAATAACATCATCATATGATCATAAACAGAGATTCAATCACACATTGAACAATGATTTGGGAAGAATAAGAACATCACATCTTTATTAATCTTGAAAACAAGTACAAGTATACCTTCTCTTTAAGTTCGGCACCTCACAAAACCTTGATCCAGTTCTGCTGCTTCTCTTCTCCAAGGAACTTAGCCTCCAAGCTCTGCAAAACAAGGAGAATGCTTCTAGGGAAAAGGTGTGGGCAAAGAGAGCTCCAAATTCTCCAGCATAACAATGCAAAGATTCAAGTCTCCTCTCATGGACCTCCCTACCTCTATTTATATGGTTAAGGAAGAGTTAGGGGCGAAGACAAAGTAGTTACAACTGAAGGAGTCAGTTGCATAACTACCCAAACTACCCGAATTTCAAAAGATGTGTTTTTTGACATTTTTAAGAGGCATATGCGGGTTGCAGAAACAACAGTCGCATACATGAGAAATACACATGGGTTTCCAATATAGAAAGTTGTGTATATATAGCAACTTGCGTATGTACGCAGGTTTGCCCTAAGGCAACTTGCGTACAGATAAAAACTCATTTTTAGGGTATTTCTAGGCATTTTCAGACTTTGGTGTCTTATGGAAAGTTTTAGCTAACAGAAATATCTTTCCAATGGTGTAGAGATGAGGTCAAACGAAGTTACAGAACTCAAGATATGGGTCCTCCAAGATAGGTGTTTTTTCAGTGACTTTCATGAGGTGTCATCATGGAAGTGTCGACATGCGACGAAATCATGGGAAAGTGGTCATAGGCAGAGATGTGTCATTTTGAGCTATAACAACATGTTCATTTATTCTTTGTACATAATTTAAATATATTTTGTCTTTATTTATTTGTACCCATCATAGTGTCAGTATAATTGAATGTGTTACATTTATATTTGGCTTATTTGGTCTTGGGTTCAGTACAAAACACCTCCTATTGAAACTGCAAGAATCAAGCTATGATCATATTACATGGTTTTCTATATAGAGTAGGCCTTTAAAAAGTTCAATATATTATGATCATTGATGAACGTGAATATTTTGAGGGACATACCTTATTTTGCTGGGTAGTGGGCCATACCTTCTTCTTAATGGTAATGTCCTTTATCTTAAATGTGTATAATAATTTAGGGGACATTAAAATTCAGATTACCATTCATCAATTTAGGGATAGAGTTTCAATGTTAAACTTAAAAGTTTTGAGTCATAGTTTTAGGGTTAGGGTTTGAGTCTTCACGTTTAGGTTTTTTTATTTGTTTTTTCATGTCCAAAATATGTTGAAAAATGTAAATTCTGAAGATATTCTTATTGTGCTTTTATTATATTAGTGTTATAACTCCTTTGGGGGATGTTATTGATGTATTTGGTCATATAAAAGTCATTGAAAGAGTCAATGTAAACACTCATTTTAATCCAAGTCAATATAAATTTATAATGTTCTATTGTACTAATTTTATATCATTTTTCTCATGCAGGCTTCACTTCTCGTTTCTATATCGATTTGGAATTTCAATTTTGGAATATTAAGTAAGATACCAAACATGGATCATGGAAAGAAAAATAAAACATCAAGACAAAAGGATGTAATATCATATTTTCAAAAGCCTCAATCCAATAATCCACATCCTATTCATGCTTCAAGCTCTCTTAAGCAAGGTATCAGTGAGAGAGATGTCAACACTTTTAAGAATGCATCTGTAACCCATGCAATGTATGGTAGAATACATTCCTCTAGTGATCAAAGTGAGACAAATGCATTTTCATCTGAAATTGGTAGTTCAAATGATAAACATTTTTCCTTGCAAGGCAACACAGTGCATTCATGAAAAATGAAAAAAAGGCCAATGGGACTGTTAGCACCTGGTTCGCACCAGTGCTAAATTTTGAAGGGGGATTGCAGGTGGGATTAGCTCCATTTTGAGTTGAAGGGTTGACAAAGGGGATAGGATAAATTGAAGAGAAAATCCTGAAAATGTAACAAGGTTCTATAAACTCTAAAAATAGACGACGCGGGCGCACAACGAAAGCAGATCGATGACAGAGACATTTTTTCCAAGGAGAATATGTGTGGTCCGTAAGACCATGTAGGATCATGAATTATGTTCTTCCCCTCATACATCGATGACCGAGATCCATATATGCTTGCGATCTAAGGTGGAAATGAGTTTCGTGGCGACAACGCGCGTGACAGTTAGCAAGATGGAGCACTGCGAAGGGTTAGCAGGACTCGCGCATTTGAATGGCCAAGATCTAAGGGCGTGCCTAATCTATGGTGGAAACAACTTTTGCGAGGGGAACGTGCACAATGGTTAACGAAAGAAGACGCTGCGAAATACTCAGGGGACCCACACCTTGCAATGTCGGAGATCTAATGTGGTCCAGATCAATGGCTCAGAGTTACTTCGGTGAAAAAAGGAGCACGAGGTTTGACTAGAAGACCTATTGCGAAATCCATTAATCCCTAATGGTTCAGGCGGTGCAGATATGGTAGAGATCTAATCAACGGTCCCTATAGGTTTTATGGGGGAAAGGTGCAAGGAAGTTAACAAGGTGAACGATCGTGAAATCACATAAAGGACCGAATCATGTGATGGCTGATCTCTTGAGTAGAGAAAGTCTTTGACTAGGATCGATTTCACATAGCGCAAGGTGCACGAGGGAACAAGATCAACACAGATGCAAAGCAAAGTTAGAACATGAACATTATGCAATGATACAGGTCGTGTCTTGGTAGATAAATCAGTTAGAGTTGTTTTAAAATTGTCATTGTCAGGCAAGCGATCGTGCCTCTTAGACAACGGATTGTCATTTTTTATCCACCGTGTCGGAGGTCCTTCATTTCTAATAGTGGATAAAAAATCATAGCAAATCTGCCACATCAGGAGTTTGTTAGAATTTGAACGATGACTCAGGATTCGATTCCCAAATTTTGTAACTTAATTAAGATATGTTTTAAGGTTGGTCTCGGGAGCCATAGCATTATAAATAGGACCTCAATTGATGAGGAAAGGGTTGGAACTTTTATTCAGAAAGCATTTTGCTCTTGGTTTTGCATCTTTGTAATTTTCTTGGAAGTGTTAATGAGAAACATTCTCTTGTGTTTCTGATATTCATCATGGTGTTTTACATTCAGTTTGTTTTTCCTGTTTATTAATGATTCATTTATGAGTTTTTATGCTAATGTGCTCTAGTTGCATATGAGGAATTCATTTCACTAAGTGCTCCTTGTATCAGACACTGCATTTGTTATATGTTTCTGGTAAATGTTTTGGAATTCATCTCCTATGCTCCATCACAGTTACTAGCCTCTGTTGTTTATTATACTAAAGGTGGTGCAAGAGATTCATCTGCAGATATGTGCCTCTTGCTTTGCTGGGCTTCTTCCCCTTTCCCTCTTTTCACTAATTCAAGATATTTGAATGTTTGTGACACTTACTTTGCCTTAGAATACAAAGAAAATTCCCTTTCTCATTTTTTCTATAATACCCTTGATTGATTAAGGATTTGAATCCATTTACCAATGATTTTCTTATATGTTTGTTCTGCCATTTTTTAAATCTATCAACACCACATTCCCATCAGAAATCTATCCTTCTAACTGCTTGTTTAATGCTACATGTATATGTGAATTTGTTTTTCTGACGAAGAGAAGTCCCTCTCTGACTATGAGGCTAGGCCACAGTCTAAAGGTTGGTTGAAATGGTTACCCCTGTGACTTCCTATCACAACCATAGGAACATTATAGGGTGCTAACATGTTGGCGTCATTGCCGCGGACCTAGTTGCTACTATCTCCTTGAGAAAAATGACATTGCTTCAGTTCTATGACATGACTGAGCAGTCGGTCCTAGACATATAATTGGTTTCATATGCTCTGGAAACTCCACTTGAAGCCTTGGAAGGTGACTCCACTAGGAATATCGACCACTCAGAAGCTGCAAATATTTTTTAGAGTTCCTATGGTGACTCCACACGAATTTCAAAATTGAATCCATTGGGAAAGACTGGCGGTCTGAAGAACCCACACGAGGAGAAATATCAATGCAGAATCCTTCCAAGAAGTATTTGATCCAGAAATTCTGATCCGACGAGCCAATAGGAGCAAAGGTTAGTCAGAAATATTTCCTTCCCTGCTTAAGGTACTATATCTGTGTGTGATATGTTCGAACACTGCAATGAGGGGTTGGGATTAACCTTCCATAGGACTAAATCTCAATATAGTCTCTCTAAATTGGTTGTTGACTCCTCTGCATTTGATTTTCCCCGCATTTCTTGGTCACCTCTGACCTAAGACCCTCTAGAAGAGGATTTCCAAAATTTACCTGACCCAAGGTTCCCTGCACTTATTTATGAGTTAATCCTACTAAATCCTGCTGTCATAAGGAAGTCTGATACCACACCTTTGCTTCCTACTTCTTCCAGACCAAGTCATCCTTCATCTTCTAGCTTCACAACTCCTCGCATTCCTACTGCCCCTCACGGCTTGTCGAGTTCCTTCACGTCATTTTCAGTCCCCCTTGTAAGCCTTGTTGTACCTCCAAGAATGGAAAATAGATTTTCTCTTATACTATTGCTCATGACACTTCATGACCTTCCTCCAGGATACTCCACAAGGCTCAGACAGTTTAATGGAGAAATGGGGTATTCAATTGAGGAACACCTGGGATGGTTCTTAGAATGGGTATACCTAGAAGAAGTATACCATGACGATGTTAAGGTAAGGTTATTCACTCATACCCTTTCTAGAGAAGCAAGAAAGTGGTACAAAAATATTGTGGATGACTCCATTAAGAGTTATTAGGCATTTAAGGATGCTTTTAAGGAAAAATGGGTAGACTATAATAACCCTAAGAAATATCTCTCCAAATATCATTCCATGAGAAGGAGGGAGAGAGAGTATGTCCAAGAGTTTTCAGACAATTTCATGAAAGTATAAAATTCCATCCCTTCCCAATTCAAACCTCTTATTGGATATTCCTAGCTGCAATATTATGAAGCTTTTGATGGTGAATTCTCCTTGTGGCTGAGTGAAAGAAGATCATCCTCCTTGGTAGCTATGATGAAAGATGCCATAGAGGTGGAGATAAACCTGATTGCCACAAGAAAGAAGAAAAGAGAGGATGGAGAATGGAGAAGGGATGAAGATGAGCGAAGAAGAGAAGATGGAGAATGGGGAAGAGATGAAGGAGAACGAAATAAGGAAAAAGAACTTGAACAACCCTCTACCTCTAGCTCACAAGAGGCCAAAATTGGAGGAATGTTGAGGACCATGGAAAGAATGATGGAGAGGCTCTCTATAGATGGAATACCACCTCCCAGGGAAAATCGAGAACAACAAAATAGGAATCAGAATGCTAGAAAGCCCCAAGTTGTCTAGAATAGGCAGAGGAACCCTCCCAACCCACCTGTTAGGCCTCCATTTCAAGAAATTTTCATGGATCATGATGGAGAACATCAAGTTGAAGAAGAAATCCATTAGCTAGACACTGACTCTCCCACCGCCTTCCTCACCAAAGAAGAAAATGACAATGCTTGAGTGGAGAGGGGAGAGATACCTCCAGATGAGACAGATGACTTCAGGAGAGGGTACCATCTCATTTTATTAGATGCGTAGAGACAAATCATCTTGAGGAATAGATATGTCCCTGTCATGAAAAATAAATAAACATGGAACAAAGCTTCTGCCAGCAAGCCTAAAAATGACGCACCTCGCAGAGATAACCCCAAGAATGTTCTAGAGCCTAAAGAGAAGGAACTAAGAGAAGAAAATATAAGGAGCTATGATCAGGGACAGACTTCTTTCAGTCTGAAGGCTGAAATTGCAAAGATAAAATATCTGCCCCCCTCACTAAATTGTTGAAAAATTTAGAACATCATTCTAAAATTGCCATGGTTTTAAATCCGCCTAGAGAGATATCTTCCATATCTGATAGCCTAAATTTGCAAGATGATAGACCCACTATCCTATTTGGCCCCCATGTAGATGAACCTTTCAATGAAGAAGTCCTCCCTTTCTATGTTAGCTTGAACATACATAATGTCATCCTGCATAACACCATACTTGACTTAGGAGCCTCCCACAATCTGATGCCCAAGAGAATCATGGATGAACTAGGATTGGAAGTGACTAGACCCTACAAATATCTTTTTTCTTTTGATTCTAATAAAGTCAAGTGCCTAGTCCTGATCAAATAATTGGTCATCTCTCTAGCTCAGATCCTTGCCAAAACCCTGGTCATGGATGTGGTGGTGGCTGGAATTCCCTCGAAGTTTGGAATGTTGTTGTCAAGATCTTGGGTAGGCAAGCTCAAAGGCGCCCTCTAAATGGACATGTCATATGCCACTGTCCTTGTATTTTGGATACAAAGAAGGTTTTTTAGAGAACAAAACTTGGCATATATGGTAACCAACACTAAAAGGCCACAAAATCACCCAATATATTCATTGGACACAGATATGGGATCTCCTATATTCTTTACTGAAGGAGATGAAGACAGGTCCTGTTTCCAGAATGTTGCCTTCATACTTTCTCAGGAGGAGCTAGAAGGGTTGTGGGATGTGATTTTCGATGGGTCAACGTGCAGAGAAGGGATAGGATCTGGGGTATGGGAAATACCCCCAGGAGTGCAAGATTTAACTTATTCTTACAAGCTTTCTTTTGACTGTACGAACAATCAAGCAGAATACGAGGCAATGGTATTAGCAATTTTGGCCTTGAAGGAGCTCTAGGTCAAGAGGGTGGTATTGCATGGGGTCTCTGAGCTAGTAATTAAGAAAATGATCGGTGAGTATCAGGCTAGAAATCGAGGGATGAGAATCTATTGGAATGCTTCCCAGGACCTCATTGAATGTTTTGAAGAATGGAGTTTCAATATGATCCCTAGAGTACAAAATTGCATGGCTGATTCCTTGGCCACTCCGACAGCAGCCTTCAGGGTCCCTATGCACCCTGTAGGGAAATATGAAATTGAATTGAGGCATAGACCCTCTGTCCTAGATAATTTCAAGAATTGGAAGGTCTTTGAGGATGATAAGAAGATTCACAATTTCCTCACTCTCACTGGGGAATTTGAGGGACTGCTTATTGGTGAAGAAAATGAAATTCAAGAGGGGGTGCCTCCCATGCAAGAGACCTTACAAAGCCATATTGTGGATCCAAAAGAAGTAATCCAAGAAGAGGAGGTTGTTGTTGCTGATAGCACCAAAGAGGATGAAAATGAAAAGGTTTGGGAGCTTGAATTACAGGAGTTTGAAGTCCAGCAGGGATACGAGAATAAGCTTTGTGGCAAGGATATTTTGCAGCTGAAGGGTAATTCCATCCCTAGAGGTCTGGTCCCTCTAGAGAGACTCTTCAATCCTAGTGATGTAGCTAGAGAACCTCAAATGGTCTTAGGATGTGAATATGTTGAGGAAGTGAATATTGGGGCAGAAGAGAAGCCTATGATCATCAAAATAGAGAGGACCCTCTCGCTTGAAGAAAAAAAAAGATACATCTCGCTGATGAAGCAATATTCATATGTGTTTTCCTGGATTTACAAGGACCTTAAGTCTTACAACACCAACATCATCCAACATACCATACAAATCAAGAAGGACGAGATGTCGTTCAAACATAATCTTAGGAGGATGAACCCCAAGCTGTTGCCTCTGGTAGAAAAGGAGATCAAGAATTTGTTTGAGGCCAAAATAATTCTGGCCCTCAGGTTCTCACATTGGGTGGAAAATCTGGTCTCTGTTAGAAATAAGAATGGGGAAATAATAATCTGTATTGACTTCATAAACATGAATCAAGTTTCCCTAAAGGATCATTATCCCATCACCAAAATGGACCATATATTATAGAGAGTAGAGGGTTCATAGAGGATCTCCACTCTGGATGGTTTCTCAGGTTATAACCAGATTGTGGTACATCCGGAGGACTAAGAGAAGACAACATTCACCACCCCCTGGGGCACTTTCATGTACACTAAAATGCCATTTGGATTGATGAACGCAGGTGCAAATTTCTAGAGGTCCATGGACATAACACTCATTGATGAAAAATAAAAAATTATGGTCATCTATCTAGACGATATCGCTATTTTCTCGAAATCCGATGAAGAACATCTCTCCCACCTGTTGAAAACGTTCAAGAAATGCAGGAAGTTTGACATCTCCCTAAATCCTAAAAATTCATTCTTTGCTATGAAAGAAGGGAAGTTGTTGGGGCATATAATCTCTCAGAAGGGCATCATGATAGATCCTAAGAGGGTTGAAGGGACAATCAAAATCGATCTCCCTCAAAACAAGGCCGAAGTTCAATTGTTTCTAGGGAAGGTGAACTTCCTGAGAAGGTTCATAGTTGAATTTGCTGAAATAGTCAAATATATAACTAACATGATAGGAAAATACCAAGAAATTAGGTGGACACCCCAAGCCAGACAATCCTTTGAATGAAAAAAGAGGGCCATAGCTGAGGTGCCCATTCTTGCTAGCCCTGATTTTTCCAAATATTTTCTCATATTCTTGTTTTCCTCTAAGCACACAGTAACAGGGGAACTGCTGCAAAAGAACCATAAAGGCCACGAGAATCCCATCGCTTTCTACAACAATACTCTAAGAGATGCTCCGCTGAAGTACAACATCCTGGACAAACATGCCTATGCTTTGGTGCAGGCCTTACAATACTTTAGAGTATACATTCTGCATTCCCATATTGCCGCTCATGTTCCCACCAGTGCTATGAAGGACATTCTGACCCAACTAGATCCAGAGGGACGAAGGGGAAAGTGGATAGTGGTCTTGTTGGAGTTTGACCTGCAAATCAAGCCCACAAAGTTGATAAAGGGCCAAGGGCTAGCGAAGCTTATGGCCATGTCCAACTATGATTCTCTCAACTTACACATGGTTTCTAAATTTTTGGTTGAAGAGTAGAATCCTTAGAGGGAGCCAGGTCCCCTAGTAGGTGATCACTTTCTATCATCCCCGTGGTACATTGACGTCATTTTCATCTTACAACATCTATAGGTTCCACAAGGCATGGATAAAAAAGGGCCAGGTTCCTCAAATAGAAACCAACAAGGTTCTGTATCCTAAACGAGAAGTTGTACTGGACAGAGCCAGGTGGAGTATTACTGAACTATGTGGATGAACATGAGGCCAAGAGACTCATTGAAGAATCTCATGCAGGAGAGTGTGGGGGGGGGGTATCACTACTGGAGAACTAGAGTAAACAAAATCATGAGAGTAGGATTCTATTGGCCTACAATATTTTTTGATACTCATAAGAAAGTGGATGCCTTCCATAAATGTTAAATTTTTGAAGGAATTAGAAAATTAGTGTCATTACCTTTGAATCCTATTCAAGTTGAAGCCCATTTCCAACAATGGGGGATAGATTTTACTAGAGAAATCAATCCTCATTCTTCAAGAAAACACAGATGGATCCTCATTGCCACCAACTATTTCACAAAATGGATCAAGTCCATCCCCATGAGACAGGATACTGAGACAGTGATCATGCAATTTCTAGAGGAGCACATGCTATCAAGGTTTGGATTTCCTAGGAAGATAATCACTGATAATTCTCCAGCCTTTAAATCAAAGGAGATGACCTCTTTCTACTTCAAATATCAAATACAACTGGGGCATTCCACAACCTATTACCCCCATGGAAATGGACTAGCAGAGTCTTCAAACAAAAGTCTTATGAGGATCATAAAGAAGCTGCTACAGGAAAATAAGAATCTTTGGCACAATAAGATGATTCACGCTTTGTGAGATGACATAATTAGTGTGAAGAATTCTATAGGCACCTCACCATTCCAGCTGGTTTATGTTTAAGAGGTAATTTTTCCTAACTCACTAAGCTTTCCAGTAATGATATTTTTGCAAGAAGAGGACGTTGAAACTCATCCCACCCAGAGGAGGATGTATCAGTTGATTGAGCTACAACAACAAAGGGAGCATATTTTCGACATGAATCAGCAATTTCAGGACAAGATGAAAGAGATTTTTGATAGAAAAACCAGACCTGATGATTTCTAGATTAGAGATGTGGTGTTGCAATGGGATGCACCCCACGAGGAGAAGGGAAAACATGGGAAATTTGATCACCTGTGGAAAGGCCCATACAAAATCGCTGCCTTTAAGGGGAAGAATGCTTATGTGTTCGAAGAAATGGAGGATGGATTGGTATCTAGAGCTCCAGTTAATGGGATACTCCTCAAACATTACTTTTTGTAAGAAAATTCAGTCCCATTTGTCATTGTATATATCATTTTATTTTAATATTGTTTGTGTGGATGGCTCTTCGACAGACTTAAAGCCTGAGATGAAGGTAGTAAGGTCTCCAAGAGATGCTTTCATCTAGTTTTTATTTTAATAAATTTTTACAGTTGCAGACACCAGTGTAGAGTTCAAAAGATGCAGGAAGGATTGGAAACAACCCTATGGTCAAGGAACATGGCCTACGTATTTATTTTCTACCTCACAGGGAGGATAGCATCCCCAAGTTGGAGCCGCTGTTAGCACCCGGCTCATACCAGTGCTAAATTTTGAAGGGGGCTTGCAGGTGGGATTAGCTCCATTTTAATCTGAAGGGTTGACAAAGGGGATAGGCAAAATTGAAGAGCAAATCCTGAAAATGTAACGAGGTTCTGCAGACTCTAAAAATAGATGACGTGGGTGCACAACGGAAGAAGATCGACAACAGAGACATTTCTCCAAGGAGAAGATGCGCGGTCTGTAAGACCGTCAAGGATCGTGAATTATGTTCCTCCCCTCATATATCAACGATTGAGATCCATAGATGCACATGATATACGGTGGAAATGAGTTTCATGATGACAACACACACAACGGTTAGTAGGATGGAGCACTATGAAAGGTTAGGAGGACCCAGAATTTGAACGACCAAGATCTCAGGGAGAGCTTGATCTATGGTGGAAAAAGGTTTCGCGAGGGGAACAAGAATGTCGGTTAATGGAATAAGGCGCTGCGAAATACTTAGGGGACCTACACCTCGCAACAGAGGGGATATGATGCGGTCCATACCAACGGCTCAAATTTACTTCGTTGACAAAAGGAGCACGGGGTTTAACTAGAAGACCCGCTGCAATATTCATTAAGCCCTCACTATTCAGACGGCGCAGATCTGGTAGAGATCTAATCAACAGTCCCTTTATATTTTGTGAGGGAAAGGTGTAAGGAATTTATCAAGGTGAACGATCGCAAAATTGCATAAAGGACTGAATCATGCGATGACTGATCTCTTGCGTAGAGGAAGTCTTCGACCATGATCGATTTCACGCAGTGCAAGGTGTGCAAGGGAATAAGATTAGTACAGATTCAAAGCATAGTTAGAACATGAACAGATTGCAATGATACAGGTCGTGTCTAGGGAAATAAAGAAGTTAGAGTTGATTTAAAAGCATTGATAAAAAATCGTAGTGAATCTGCCACATCAGGAGTTTGTTATAATTTGAATGATGAATCGAGATTTGATTCCCAAATTTTGTAACAGAATTAAGCTCTATTTCAAGGTTGGTCTCGAGATCCATAGCATTATAAATAAGACGCCAATTGATGAGGAAATGGTTGGAACTTTCATTCAGAAAGCATTCTACTCCTAGTTTTGCATCTCTGTAATTTTCTTAGAAGTGTTAATGAGAAACATTCTCCTGTGTTTCTAAGATTCATCACGGTGTTTTACATTCAGTTTGTTTTTCCTGTTTATTCATGATTCATTTGTGTTTTTTTGCTCATGTGCTCTAGTTGCATATGAGGAATTTGTTTCACTAAGTGCTCCTTGTATCAGATGCTACATTTTTTATATGTTTATGGTAAATGTTTTGGAATTCATCTCCTATGATTCACTGCAGTTACTATCCTGTGTTGTTTATTCTACTAAAGGTGGTGCAAGATAATTATCCGCAGATAGGCGCCTATTGCTTCGCTAGGCTTCTTGCCATTTCCCTCTTATCACCCTTTCAAGATATTTGACTGTTTGTGACACTTAATTTTCCTCAGAGTACAAAGGAAATCTCCTTTCTCATTTTCGCTATAATACCCTTGATTGATTCAGGATTTGACTCCATTTCCCAATGATTTTCCTGTCTGTTTTTTTTCCATTTTTTAAATCTATCAACACCCTGTTCCCATCAGAAATATAGCCTTCTGACTACTTGTTTAATGCTACATGTATATGTGAATTTGTTTTTTTGACAAAGAGAGAACCCTCTCTAACTGTGAGGCTAGGCCACAGTCTAAAGGTTGGTTGAAATGGTTAGCCCTGTGACTTCCTACCACAACCATAGGAAAATTACAGGGTGATAACAGGGACATAGGGAGAAAATTCAAATTTGAATGTGTCTCAAGATACCCATTTATTTAACCAATGCCTCCTGCAAATGAGAATGAGACCTCATGAGAAGTTAAACACATTTCATGTAGTTGGAAACTTGGAAAGGTAGTGAAAATGCAGATGAAGTTAGACACAATAGAGAAGCATGTTGGAAAGGTGTATGATAAGAAAGTTGCAAATGATGAGAATAAATCTATTGCTATATGGAGATCTCTTATCCAATGTCGACATCTCCAATTTGAAGAGGAATATAATAAATTATTACTAAATAATAAAACAATCGAGGAAAGTGGAGGAACCATCACATCTCAATTTGGAAAGATGATGGAAACAAATTTGTTATCAAAGACGATACAATTAGGCATTGTATTTCACCTTGTATCCAATGGTCTTCCTATTTTAGACTATCCAAAAATGATGAAATATCTATCTTTTATTCAAGTGCCAAATTTTCCATCTTCTCATTGGTCTGTATCGAGTGGTTGGGAAAGGGGAAAATATCTAGCTCAAGTAGAAAAGGGCGATATGAAAGAGAAGATTGCAAACGCTACATTTTTGTCACTGTCTCTGGATGAATTTATGACTATTGATAATACTTCATGGATTTGCATGATAATTTATATGGTCAATGACCATATCAAGCATTCGTATCTACTTGGAATTCATAAAATGATCAAAAGTTCTACAACATAAAATATTTATGAACTTGTTATTGATAGTTGGAAGGAAATTGGTGGTATGGATCATTCCTTGATTGCAAAAAAGTTGGTGTGTTGGAGAAGATGGAGCATCAGTACTGCAAGGACAAATGAATGGAATTTGTGCTAGATTGCAACTCTCGGATTCACTGTATATGCTTAGTATTCATTGTATGGCTCATAGGATGAATCTTGCATTTAAATTAGTGAGCAACTTTTCATTGGTTTCAAAGGTTGAATATCTTGTACGTGAGGTTCATGCATACTTTTGTCGTAGTCCCAAATGAGTTTTTTTTTTTTCCTGATGGTGTTACAAATGGAAAAAAACTATTAAAAGATGTTGATACAAGATAGATATCACTGAAGGGACCAGCTGAAATAATATTCAATGAAAGAACACCCTTGGTAGGGTGATGTATGAACATCGCTCAAGTGTAGAAAAAACTCAAACTCTTTTATTTCTACTAATTGATATAGAGACATTATTAAAATTGGTTCAAATTATTCTTATGCTTCATGAAATGAATAACCTCATGAATATGGCTCAGAGTCACCCGATGTATATTGTTGAATACACAAAAGAAAAAATATTAAAATGTCTTGCTTTGGATAATTTGTATAGTATGGCAGAGTCTTTTACAGGTCTAGCATTTACAAATTGGAGTAAGATAGACAATATAGAAAATGATGATTTTTTTTTAAAGTTTGATGAAAAGGGGATGCCTCGTGTCAAGAGAATGATTTCATGATGTTGTAATTTTAGTGAGACGCAATGTGATAGAAATTGCAAAATCACTATGATCAGAGATAAGAGAACCATTTCCTTGAGAGTAATTGTTGGAGTCCATGTCTATCGCACAGGGTCTTCGCTTAGTGAAACCATGCCATAGCATGTTCTTTCATGGCATATGAAACAATACCCCTATTTTCAAAAAATATTGGAAAATATCTCCCAAAATTGTTTTTTTAAACCCCGTCCCAATATGCCTTCCCAATTTAGAAAAACCCCTATTTTCACTATATATTGCATGTATCCATTTTTTCATTTACATTTTTTATACCCCTTTATATTTCTACCTAGTATATTGACATGATACCCCACATGCATTCTACAATGCACCTTGCTTCTTTCGATGTATATTGTGGATGCACATTACTTCACCGACAATGATCAACACCATAGAGATCACATTCATTTCCTAAATTAACACTAGTTTGTCATTTTTTTCCAGGTGCCTGCACAAGATCAAAGCTTAAGGAAAAAACATACAATGTGAAAAAGTTCAAATCAAAGTTCTAGCTAGGGATAACGAGTGAATGACATCCGACAATATTAACATTGATAGTGTGTTAACTGCACATATACAACAAATACATTTTTTTTTGGGTGCTTGAAAAAGATCAGAGATTAAGACGAAAACATACAACGTTGTGTTTAAAATTTTGTAACATTGCATATAGAGTGCACCCTTATTAGGACATTATTCAAAGGTCACATACTCATCATGTCTCACATAAATACTCCAAATTTTAAAATGATTAACAGTTGACGAGGATGGATGTTCAAAAACACATTGGAAACAATTAAAGACTTGCATTGGCATCGTCTTCTAAACTGTCTTTTTTAAAAGGTATTTCAGTAAATTCACATACCAAATCTGCTAAAACTCTTCACAAGTTCCGTTATAGTTAGGTTCTCGACCAAGTCTTGGGCTAAATTTAAAATCTTGATGCCATAACTATTTTTAGGTTACCTCGATAAACAAGATATTGTCTATTTATGACATCAACTGCTAGCCACATATAATTCCACATAAAATGCATGTAAAGTGATATATAGCCAAATACTAAACTAGATGAGGGATTGGATGCTAAATGTAGCATCCAACCAAATCAATATCCATGAGCTTAAAAAAACACATTTATTGTCAATTGCATCTATAGCTCAAGCAGTTGTGAGAGTATTATCCTCCCCACCCAAGATCAATTTCCTCAAGTGACATGTTGATCTCTTAATGAGTATATTGTTGTATTGGCCTTGAGCCCTGAAGAATCCAGTTCACCCTGGGTACCATCATCTGAATGAGAAGTACCTAGTGGGTTTACCTGGGGATATGTATTGCATGGAACAAAAAAAAATGCATTTACTGTATGTAATGTGGTCTCTCTATGAGGACTTTTTTACAATGGGAATTCATGGAGATAGATTTGCAAGCCCATATAAGAGGCTGGATTGAAACTGGGCCTTAAAAATCTTGTACTTCTTAGTTAGCAAAGTTAAATATGGCTCATTTGACTATAATAAACAGTATTTGGTAAAATATTAGCCACTAGACCAAGCCTGCTTTGTAAAACCTCTTTTCACAGTTTGGTAAAAATGTCATGAGATATGTTTGCATGCCAAGGAATCCTGTTAAGAATGATTAAACTAAATGCAACTCAACTCTGGTTTTTTATCTTCCTTTAAGTAGCTAACAAGCTAATTTAATCTTCTCTTAATTATAACTGCTTGAGCAGAGCAACGACCAAACCATTTCACATTGCAGGTTACTGGAGATAAAGTGTAACTAAATGTAAAGATATGTTAAATTGGGATTTAAAAAAAAACTGTAGGTACTTTGTCTTGTATACTTTATCTTATATTAATTAATAATCCCTATGTTAAGTCACCTTTAATAACAAATATATGACTGTGTTATGCAAAACCATCGGGGTTAAAAAAAACATATATGGGTAGGTTCCAGATGTAGTTCATGAACTCGATTTTCTATACCCATGCATATGGTGTTTAATTGCAAAACCTGTCTTGCAAAAGAAGCCCTTTTTTTCTTGATACATAAAGAAGGAATAATTATGCTTTTATATTGGCAATCACTCTTGAACATGATAAATGAAGTGTTGAGATGGGAGAAGATCCTATTCTGCAACAATTGAATTGCGATTCAAGAACACAATTTGATTTCCTGAGTCCTTACTGATTATATAAGAACACAACAATGATCAATGTTCCCATCAAATAACATAATGAACATGAAATGTATTTTAACAATTGTACATTTGAATAAAAAGTACATATGATGCAATTTGATTTCCTTTCCATCATGACAAATAATATGCAAAACACCAGGGAAAAGGACACATCCAACTATATATGAGCATCACGAACAAATACCCCCACCTACAGGAATCGTAGTTGCAAGGTATGTTTTCATATAGGCTGGTAGTTGAAACCAGGTTGGATACTATTAGAATCCAATATCCTGTATCTTTCCCTTGTTCTAAATGTCATACTGCCCAAACAATGTAACTCCATTGTCCAAGTAATGTGATTCCACCCTTCTGTGGTGTCCAGGTATAAACAAATGTTCACTTTTAGATGAAAAAATATATTTTGATCTTTTTCCTCATGGTTTAGTTGCAGAGGATTCTCTCTTGCATGAGAAGTAAGGAATTTTGTTGTAGGCAGAACACACTTTGGATTTTCTCCTTGAAGCTCATATGACAACAAGAAAATGATTCTGATGCTCTCCAATATGCATGCTTATCTTTCATGCATGTTCAATCTTCAATGCTAATTCTCACATATACAACCTGGTAAGGGATTGGCGTAGAAGTTTTCCTCCAATTTTAGGAAATCCCCATATTCTCTTGGATAAGGAGCTCCTTGTCGGTTAGAGTGTAACTTTTTCACCTTGGATACAAATTTCTTCCATGAAATCTGACCTTGATCCAACTTATCTATTAGTTTCACTAGATTTTTCCTGTCATACAACCCAATTAGTAAAAATTTCTAAAGCATAACGAATTTATAAGCATGGTAACAAAATTGAGCTTTGAAAATATTAAGAGGTACCTGTCTGGACTGATAGTTTTCTTGAAACCTTCAAACCACCTATGTCCTTGCACTTCTTTTTCCATGTTCCCATCATAAGTAAAAAGAAAAACATTGCTTTCTAGAGCTACAATATAATCCAATGTGGCAATCCTATTCTGATAGTTTTCAAAAGTCTCTAACTCCTATTCTGTAGCTAGAGTTGAATGGGTAAAGATATTTGGAAATTCATCATACAAAACTTTCATGCTTCCATTCCCAAAATTTTCCCCTTCTACAATGTAAATGTTTGTTGTGGATGGAAATACTAAGGATTTCAAAATAAGTGCAGACTCACGAGGATTCATAGGATAACTTCCTTGTGTCCTTTTCTCCTCACCATCAATATCTTTCTCCTTCCAGTGATTGAATTCATATCTCATTTGCTGAAGTTCTTCTGCTTTATTTGATGTCAAGTTATGCTTACAGCCAGTGAATGACAACATGCCCTTCTCATATCTACACCATTGTCAGAATAAAGGAATCAAAACAACAAATCAATATATGGAATATGATGTGCACACATATTCATATCTACACCCGCTGCATGACAAAAGGTTAAAAACATGTGCGCCAGACTCTATAAGCATATCACTGATTCATTTTTCATTGTGTACACTACATCATGAAGTTATTTACCCTACCTTAAATGAAGTGCAATGTAATAATTTCCATCCTTCCGCATCCTGGACACCAAAGTATTTTCAATTTCTTCAATGGATGTTGTATATCTCAAGGCTTGATAATTTGCACGACACCTCAGCTTTTGAATGGAACTAGGAATACCATTATTGGAAAGTTGAGAATTTGTGTGAGTGAAGTATAGGATCTTGTGTTGCTTCAGCAAGGGAAGTACTTCTGTCTTGTAATAAGAGGTCTGCATTAATATATTTCATGATAAGAAACCATAATTATTAAGTACATACATTCTACAAGTAACAAAGAGAAATTTTGTGAATTATTACCTACTAGGGCTATTTGGAATAAGGTGTGATCTCTTCTAGAAAACAACAGTGACCTCTAGGGATATTTAAACCGATTTGTGACCCTTGATAGGACAGGGTCATAATCTCTGTGTGTTATTTGACAACGCTGTGATATTTGTTTGGCAGCATGAGCTCAGCTGTGACCCTGTTGAGGCTGATAGAACTGAACTATGACCTTGTGGGCTATTAGATCTGGGTATTGACATCTCTTTTTTCTGCTCGGGCACTTTGTGATGCCTCTTGGGTTGCCTGGGTTGAATTGTGACCTGCTAGGGTTTCCTAGGTCTCATTCCTTTAATTATCAAGTTTTTTATTGCAATAAAATTCTTATAAGATGTGCAATGGACTCTGCTTATCTTTGGGATGTTGTCCAGAAATTTAAAGCAAGGCACATTTATTTTTTCCCTCATGAGAGAATGCCATTGTTCTCCATCCAGAACAACAACCAAACTAGCATACCCAACCTTAAGCTCAAGTATACATGTGGATAACAACTCCTGAAAAAAACATCAAAAACATTGTACGCAAGCATTTATTTTGTCCCTCATTAGAGAGTGCCATTGTACTCTATCTAGAACAACAATCAAGCTAGCATACCCAACCTTTAAATCAAGCCTAAATGTGGATAACAACTCCAAATGGGTATCAATAAAATAATGTATGTATATTGTCAACAATGTTATCATGCAATTTCCTAGTTTCATGCTAGTACAAACATGGTTAGAAATCCCTAAAGTCTAATAGGCTTATAAATTTTCACAAAACATAACCTTTACTTATAGGATCCTTTTCAATAAATTTCTTCTAGGAGATGGCTACCTTCAAGAAGACTAGGAATCTTCATCCTTGCAAGAAACATACTTATTTAGTTCTAGAACTATTTATGCTTAGTCACTTTTAGTGCATCCTATTATAGTTTATAATGAATTAATATTAACCTGTTAAAAATCACAACATTTTAGTACAACAAAAATCAATATGAAGAAACTAGCCAGGAATAAGGGTAAACAATTCATTTAAAAATAGAAGATCAAACATTTACCTCAAAAACCTCTCCATGCTACTCACAAAGACTTGTTAAATCTTCCTTGGTTATATTCCGAGGTAAATTACCTACAAAGACTTCAATACCATGTGGAGGGCGTGCTAACAATTTCTCATCATTACACTCTTCTTTTTCCTTATTAGCCTTCTCGTCATTTCCTTCTGCAGGCAAGGCATCCTCTATAGTATCATTATTGGCATAATCTTTAGATAATTTTTCAGGGTCCACATTTGACACATTGGAATCTTGGTCAGCTTCTTGTTCATCCTGTGAACCAGATCCTTCATCCTCTACTAGTTCAAGATCAAGGCCTTCTTGACCATCATTTTTCTCTTCCTCTTCAACATCTCCCTCATCCTTTGCTTCCTCATCCATTTTTTCTTCTGGCTCTTCTTCATCACCATCAAGGTCAACTTGCTCTTCATCACGCTCATCATGCAAATCTTCAGTAGATCCTCTGGCATCCTGCATTGTCTCAATCTTCTTGTCTGCTGCCTGAATGCCACCTACAAAGCTTGAAGGGAAACTGTGGAGGAGGCAGAGAAGAAAGGAGTATTTGCAGAAAGAGGGACATAAATATACTGGAGATAAAACAAGTGAAATTGTGGCAGGTTTTGCAGATTGAGAATCTCAAAGGAAATATAAGGTCCATGAGAAATGCCTTGAGAGATATTACATAATGAAATTTAAAAGGGAGGATACCAGAGAGTAAATTTAACAAAGGTAGAGCTGAACTTAAGAAGTATGAATCAAGAATACGCCCCAAATGTCTAGACAGAACACAGACATTTCTCATAGTTAAGATAATAAAACATAAAAAACAAAAATGTGTTGTCAAAAGAGAGAGAAACATCAACTATCAGCAAAAACTTCTATTTCATCCACAATTGAAAAGTTTATGAAGGAATAAAACACAAAATGGAAAAACAGACTTGAGATGAGCCATTCTGGACAATAAATTAAAGTCTAACAAATTCAAAAGAAATATCTGAAATCAATGAAACATCTAACATAGGATACAACGACTAATGTTTCTAAAATTAGGCAGCAAACCCAGTAAAACATTTTCCAAACACAAAAAATGGGTGTTTTCATTTGGGAGCATTAGACTCACCAAAAATACACATTTCAAGCACTGACCTAGAAAAAAATAATTGATCACACCATAAAGTACAACTAAAGGGCATATCCTATGTTAACTCAAATTTTAGAGAGATAAAATGGCCTCAAACATAATATCCTAGTGATGCCATGGCTTCTCTAAACCATGTTGGCACTTTTACTAAGCCAACCTACAGGTTGAGGTACATGTTTGCACTGATTAAAATCTCACATGTGCAAAAAAATGGTTGGGATACTATATCTAATATTTTCAGGCTAGAAACTAGACAAATGTACAACCATTTTCAGTATTTAATCCATCAAAGGACATGCTCAAATAATTCCTTGCAGTATTTTTTTCAACATCTGCTAAAGATAACCATTTACTATATCTGTGGCATATTTGAAGTATAAATCAAGGTACAGACCAACTTTCCAAAAGTGTACTAAGATCTTGCCCTGGTAAGAGACCTCGCTACACTGACTAGGACTGTAGTTCCCACCATAACATTGATAGGTCGAGATTCCCAATCACTCTCATTTATCAAGGGAGCTAACCACGAACATTGACCAGTTAGTGCATTGCATTGTGAGCATTGGCATGTTATGTATGGAAAACCTTCTCTCCTAGACAAACCTACAAGTGAAAAGAACATGCACATTAAAAGATGTTAACTACAACAATATCAAGTTAAAATTGATTCCTTCTAATGCATTCAAATATTACAGATCCTATTAGTACATTCACAAACATTTCCATGAATTAAGGTGAAACATTTGGGGAAATAGATTCCAAAATGATACCTAAGACATATTTTGAATTCATATACCATGGGATAAACATGCATCACGTGTCTACATAAACCCATAGAGAAACATGCTACATCCAAAAGTTGGGGTTGTCCACGCACAACCTGAAAAAATAACCTTATCAAAAAGAAAGGGTAAAGTTATGAGAAACTTGAGGACTGAATAACTGGTTAGTGGAAAGAATTGATACTTACAGCGATAGTGTAGTGGTGCAGAGTTGTTTATTTTGACACATGCTCCTTAGGCACCACCCTTTGTCAAACCTTATCCTATGAACTCTTTATGAATGAATAATAAGTTCATTGTATCTTGTAGACAGTATCTATAGACCAATGTTATCAAAACAAAAACCAGACCAAAACCATATTAGCTAAAAATCTCAAAACATACAATGAAAGCACTGATTATATTAAAAAATGCATAAAATATTGAAATTCTGATAAAATATTATATATTCATGCACATCAATTCAAATATATTCATGCACACACAAATAGATAAAATTACATATTCTGGGTTTTTAAATCATAAAGTGTTCAATGAGAGTGCTCAAAATACCTTTTTTGTTCTTTGCTCGAGTGAAGTCGTTTGCCTTCTCAACCTCTGATTGAATCTTCTTTTGCAAGACTTTTTCTTTCTTCTCAAGCATCTCTAGAGTGTACAAAAATTCAAAAGTGCAATAACTGATAAATCAGCTTAAAGTTCTGCAGTCTCCTAAACACACTTATAATAATAATAAAACATTTGCAATCTGATGTCTTGGAACTCACCAAACAATAAAATTGTAACTTTTAAGTTTTTACAATAAGATCAATAAAGAATACCTTCCTTCTGTAATCATGTCATCTCTCAATAAAAGATTCGGACTAAAACAGAATCCAATCCTGCACCAATTCTTGAAGTAGACAGATTGAAATCTAAAACATATCTAAATCGGAAACTTGCTATGTTATTCCAGTGGTAGCAATCACACAGTTACATACCGATGTCATAACAGCCAACTTTAATTGTAGATGCAACATCTGCAACTGCTTGGAGACCTGAAGAGCATTGTCTATTGACAGTCCTGACAGGTACAGTATCTGGAGAGAAGACATGGTAAAAATCTTGCAGTTGTCACGAAACTTGCCTTCAATGAAAAAAGTCATTTGACACATATAAACCTGTGAATCTAGCAAAAAAAGAAACCATCCTGCACTCACCATCACGTTAAAATCCAGGTGCAAGAACAGTACCCACAACAACATGACCAACTTCAATAATTCACAAAATGGTTGGGAACCCACTTTGGAACCATGAGCACCCCCAATATTTGGTGGGAACACCCTTATATATTGGTCATTTTTTTTCAACTTTGATCTTTTTTAACTTCTCTTTATATGCCCTGCGTACCAAAGGTGGTTGGGTGTATATCACAGCTGTGTGAATTTTTTATGGTTGCTGCTCATTTTTCCTATAGTATAGAGAACTTGTTTTCTGCATAATACATGCATTTTGATTTCTTTTCCCTATGGCTAGGACGTCAGCAATCATAGTTAGGCCATTGGACAGAATATTCTATGCCCTATATTTATGAATCACATTGGCATCATTCTATAATAGCTAGATGTGTAGCTAGGTTTCTTTTTCCTCTCTTCTCTATCCTAGAACTCAACTGGTATTACACTATATGGTCCTGTAGATTAGTTTTGTGCCATAGCTCTCACATGATAGATCTCCATTGGTTTCATATCTCTGTCATTTCTCTTATTTAAGGAGGTCTTATAGTTGTTGTTCACAGCCTTCACTTGTTGGTTTAGGTCCTATTTTTTTATCTGGGACTTAAATAGTGCATCTCGTGGTGGTTCAGAGCATCCCTCTCACATTTTGATCAGTCTTCTTCCCATCCTTTATGATCATGGTGGTTCAGAGCATCCCTCTCACATGTTTTGGATGCTTGCTATTATATCCTCTCAACAATTGGATCAAAGTTATGATCACAAATTCACTCTTCCCATCATCCTAAGGATTATAAATAGTAGAAATATCCAATGTTGTATCCATCCTTTCCCAAAAATCTAGAGTCCCAATCAGACACTAGTAAACTTTGAAACCAAAATGTATCCATTCAATTACAAAGAACAAGCCAAAGGTTTCATGCTTGGAATGGTCTTGTTAAAAGGACTAAGGTTTCATGCTCTGGGTGAAGAAATGAATTGCCATGTTGTAAGAATGACCAATCTAAACTATCTATTCACCCCATGTCTTTGGGTACTTGATATTATATCCTCTCAACAATTCGATCAAAGTAATGTTCACAAATTGACTCTACCCATCAATCTAAGGATGAAAAAAAATAGAAAGCTTAAGCTTTGTATCCATCCTTTCCTAGAATGTTGCCCAAAACATGCCAAAAAACTAGAGTCCCAATCAAACACTATTATAATTTGCAAACCAAAATGTACCCATACAATTGCGAAGAACAAGTCAAAGGTTTCATGCCTTGTAATGGTCTTGTTACAAGGAATAAGCACATCTCATTGAACCAATTCACAACCACAAATAAATAGTTGTGGCCTATCCTAGACATTGGAAAACCTTCAACAAAATCCATAGATATACTTTCCCAAGGTCTATTTGGTATTGCTAATGTTAAGTACATCCCAAATTTCATATATTTGGCTTGCTAATGCTACAAAGAACACAACTTTTACCAAACTTGAAAAATTATTCTTACATCTTCGACTAGTAAACATACCTTTATAGATTTGCAGTGGTCTTCCCAACACTAAATTGTTAAGAAATTCAAAAAGTATCAGACTTCCTCATTAAGTGAATTCTCCTTTCCTAGGGTAATACACAACTTGACTAATTTCTAAAGTATCCCATCTTGAAAATGGTATTCATTTCCCTCCATATCAATAGTTGTTTTATCCTTTAGTTGTTGCAATGCATCCCCAAAATCAACGTCCTCCTTGTGATCATCACTCAACAATTCATTTATCAAGGGCTTAAGCTACATAATCACTTCCACAATTGCAATATTTTTCACATGGTCTTGACAACATATTGGCCATTTTGGCAAACATTTCAGCATATCTTTGTATTATCTTTGATTTTGATAATGAATTGCATATTGCAGGTCCAAAACGCTAGATTTAATGTGGAACACATTGAATCCAAAAATGTTTACCAAACCAACACACTATGGAATCCTAAAAGAAAATATTGGCTAATTTGTTTATCATATCTTATATGATAAAAGGGTGGAATTGTCACAAAAACTCTATCCACGTGTAATGCATTCTTTGTTGCATTTTACTCTGGCTCTAAAACTACTATTGTCAATCAATGTGGGTTATGATCTCCTTTCCCATGAGATAGTGCTTCCATTTATTGACCACTTGAACTACAACAAAGAGATACTTATCATAAGTAGGGTATCTTAGCACTGCTGCAAGGAGAAACTCTAAATGGTAACAAATTGATATTCCTCTTTGCATAAGGATTGAAGCCATGGCATACCCACTTGCATCAATTTCAATCTCAAAAAGCTGTTACAAATTAGGCATGTCTAATACTAATGCTTGACTTATTGTCTTCTACATATCTTCAAACTACCTCTCATGCTATATTTCCCAATGAAAATTATTCCCTTTAGGTATTATAACATGTAACAATGCAACAATTGAGGAAAACCCTAAGAGAATTTCCTCAAATATTGAGTTGCTCCCATGAAACTTATTTCCCATGTCACATTAGTAGGCGTAGTCCAGCCCATCTCACATTAGTAGCAGTAGGTACACCAAGGACTCTTTTCCAAACTCAAACTCCTTGAGCTTAGCAATCAACTACTCCTTCTAATGCAGTATACTATAAAACGAGAACTCTAGCTATAAAAAATCAAATTTTGTCATCAAAACACCAGAAAACAATCCCAAAATGAAAAAGTAGTGATACCAGTATCACCTATTTTTAAGGAGTAGTGCATTGCTAAACTCAAAGAGCTGGTTTTTCTACAATGGTTAGAACAATTGATAGTCCTACAAGGAAGTCTTCTAAAAACCTGCTTCAAGCATAGAAATTCCAAAGGTTCTTAAACACAAAATAAATCAAAGAAATATCCACTTAGCCATTTGAAATCTTCACATATCCATTCAAATCACTCCCCCTGTGGGAAAACATGAATAAATTCCAGGGTTACACCAGACATGCACTAATCCCTATATACAATTTCATTTTTTTATATGCACATTTCTAAACATTATAAATGTGACATAAGCACCAAATATATAAAACACTTAATCTATATACTTTCAAATAAACAATTTTATTCATATAAAAAAATATTATTAATAATGAATAATTCAAACATAAGTAACCAACCACTTCAAGGTCATAAAAAAATATTAAAAAGGCATCAACATTGTTCAATTGTTACCTCTCCATGTGAAACTCAATAGAGCACCATATTGATTATGGATTTGTGTCTGCTAAACAGTAAAATACTGAAACATTGATAATTGTCTAGTGGTTCATCTTATACGGTTTTACCATTTTAATCCTATACCATTTTGGCGATAAATAAGGAACTGATGTTGTGTAAAGTATAAAATAGAAATCTCCTTGTAATGATTTGATTATCAAGATCCCATGTCCAAACATGAAACTGACAGAGAAGCCCTTCTCTATACAAGAATGAGTGAATCACAATGATAGAATGATATTCTTTCAACTGCCTCTAAAACACTATAGGTTCCAATTTTTCATGAGGGTGATTCCAGCACCATATCCATAAGAATCAAGCTAAAAAATACCCAAATGATATTATTTCCAAGTCGTCCTGCTACAATTTTGTTTAGAACAAAACAATGTCAGAATTCTAAGCAACTACTAATAGTGTCCACATGATTAAAGATATAACCCTCACTAAGATCTCCTTATGGTACCTAATGAGATTTTAAGCATTACATATATTGCATAGGCTAGGATCACCTCATAGGCAGCATCACAGAAAATACCCTTTCCTCATACATAGAATCAATATACTGAATGAAGCATTTATGATTTATCATTCCATTAGGCACTATTTATCTAGGATTTAAATAAATGCTCAGACCTATAAAATAATTGTATTGTCACAAAATATGCATCATATGCAAAATTGCTTCGTCAACACCAGCCTCTCTAGACCACTAAAATAAATGTAAATTTCATTTTGTGTAATTTCAAAATGCTCTTACAAACACATTTGAAATGTTTTCATATATGGAAATGGAGGGCTTGTAATCTCACAGAAGAAAAATTTCAATAGCTAAATGATAGATAATAGGACAAATTCATATCCATGCTGATTTGCAGCCAACATGAATAATTGAATACTGGGATAGAAATTTGCTTACTAGATTTTTCAGAGACAGGGTAGTTAACATTAATAAAGGAAGAGGGTAGTTTTTCAGAGACAGGGTAGTTTTTCATACATTTGAAGTGTTTCATAAATTTTTTTAATAAATTGCAAACAGTTTCTAGGGCATTTGCTGACATTTTCTGCAAATTAACATGATCTACATTTAAGTTTACTTTCTTAAAACTTGTATTAACAAAATGGTATGATAAACTCACCTACGCTAAACACCATATACTCTGAACTCAAACTCTGGTTCCCACTCTGGAAATCCAAGTTGCAAAAACCATTTGCATATTGCAAATATTTACAATAAAAAAAGCCCAACATTGCCACTTGTCAACAACAATGAAAATTGCAGTAGGAGGAAAATCCATTGTCTTTATATACCATGAGGGTTCAAATCCCTCTATCTCCACCCAGGTTCGGTCCCAAAGGATGATACCACCCATAGGCTAAGGGATACGCCATACCACCCATAGGCAGCAGGATCGATACAAACCATAGGAAACTGGATCTGTATATACCCTATAGCTACTTCTGATGTTTCGAACCTAAATTGGTAATAAATGGTTCCTGTTATGACCACGGAAATGATGTAAAAAAATGTTTCACTTTAAATAAAAACTGCTACTTGAGAGATGATATCTTGATATCTGATCAGCGTAGAACCGAAAAAACCCATGAAAACCACCAACAGTGCAAAAATATCCTCCAAAACTACCATTGTAGAAATCTCCTCCAACACTACCACTTCTCCCTCCACGAAAACCCATGAAAACCCTTATGCATGTGTCCTCCAATACTTCCAATGCTCCCTCCATGAAAACCTATGGAAAACCTATGCATATGACTCGTAAATATCCTCCAACACTGCTATTGCTCCCTCCCCAACACTACTATGCACCAGAGAAAAACCCTATGCAGCATCACACAGGCTTGTGGTAGAGGCGCGGACACCATAGAAACCCCCTCCAAATCCAAAAAAAATGATGCAGCATCATGCGAGCTTGTGGCGGGTTTATGGTAGAGTCTTGGGAAACCTTTTGCAATAAAATATGCCCTATCATATTGGATATTTATATAGTAAATAAAAAAACCCTTTTCACCCTTAATATACCACCAATATATTGGTGTATATTTTTTTGATTTTTAACCCCCAATATGAATGAATGTGATATCATATTGGTCCCTAGGTGACGCCCCCGTGAAATGGATTTTCCTCTTATTGCAATTTGTATTGAAATCGAGTTTTTATTTAAAGTGAAACGGATTTTCCTCCTACTGCAATTTGCATTGTTGTTGACAAGTGGCAGTGTTGGGCTTTTTTTATTGTAAATATTTGCAATATGCAAATGGTTTTTGCAACTTGGATTTCCAAAGTGGGAACCAGAGTTTGAGTTCATAGTATATGGTGTTTAGTGTAGGTGATTTTATCATACCATTTTGTTAATGCAAGTTTTAAGAAAGTAAACTTAAATGCAGATCATGTTAATTTGCAGAAAATGTCAGCAAATGCCCCAAAAACTGTTTGCTTAAATGAAAAAGAATGCACGATCTCTTAATTGGCAAATGTTCACAATGAGAATGTCTGTAGAAACTGCACAATTTCAAAAGATTCCATTGTGTGAGGAAATGGATAGCATTTTATAATTTATTTTTTGTAAAAAATACAAGTATCGGTATCAAGTGTTCTGGGTTTTACATGGCAGGGATATGGAGCTTCATTTGAAGACATTTTGTCACAAAGATAAGAAGAAGGTGACTAAGTAGAATCAATCATTTGTATCCATCTACGCATCTATTGATTCTTTAGGCAATGTCATCCATGTGATATGTTGATTGGACAAATGCCAGGAATCCTTGATTGGTTTGGATGGTGTACATGGGGATGCCTTCTACCAAGATGTTTCTGATGCCTTCTACCAAGATGTTTCTACAGAGGGAGTAGAAAAAGGCTTGAAGAGGTAAAAGTCCTTGAAATTTTTTATTGAAGCAATGATGATCTCCAAAATCCTTATGATATTGCAACTTGTTTTAAACCCTCCATTATCAGCCTCTTCTTGTTGGTATGGAACCATTGTGGCAACTTACGGGGGCTTGATAAACAACAATATGGCGTTTGTACAATGCAGATAAATCTGTATTCAGATTCCAAACTAACATATGTCCATCTTTTTCAATTTATAGCTGATCTTTCCTCTTCCCTTTTTAATGTTAACTACCCTATCTCTGAAAAATCTAGTAAGCAAATATCTATCCCAGTATTCAATTATTCATGTTGGCTGCAAATCAGCATGCATATGAATTTCTCCTATTATCTGTCATTTAACTATTGCAATTTTTCTTCTGTGAGATTATAGGCCCTCCATTTCCATATATGAAAACATTTCAAATAAGTTTATAAGAGCATTTTGAAATTACACAAAATGAAATTTACATTTATTTTAGTGGTCTAGAGAGGCTGGCGTTGATGAAGCAATTTTGCATCTGATGCATATTTTGTGACAATACAATTATTTTATAGGTCTGAGCATTTATTTAAATCCTAGATAAATAGTGCCTAATGGAATGATAAATCATAAATGCTTCATTCAATATACTGATTCTATGTATGAGGAAAGGGTATTTTCTGTGATGTTGCCTATGAGGTGATCCTAGCCTATGCAGTATATGTAATGCTTAAATTCTCATTAGGTACCATAAGGAGATCTTAGTGAGGGTTATATCTTTAATCATGTGGACACTATCAGTAGTTGCTTAGAATTTTGACATTGTTTTGTTCTAAACAGAATTGTAGCAGGAAGACTTGGAAATAATATCATTTGGGTATTTTTTAGCTTGATTCTTATGGATATGGTGTTGGAATATCCCTCATGAAAAATGGGAACCTATAGTGTTTTAAAGGTAGTTGAAAGAATATCATTCTATCGTTGTGATTCACTCATTCTTGTACAGAGAAGGGCTTCTCTGTCAGTTTCGTGTTTGGACATGGGATCTTGATAATCAAATCATTGCAAGGAGATTTCTATTTTATACTTTACACAACATCAGTGCCTTATTGATCACCAAAATGGTATAGGAATAAAATGGTAAAATTGTATAAGATGAACCACTAGACAATTATCAATGTTTCAGTGTTTTACTGTTTAGCAGACACAAATCCATAATCAATATGGTGCTCTATTGAGTTTCACATGGACAAGTAACAATTGAATAATGTTGATGCCTTTTTAATATTTTTTGATGACCTTGAAGTGGTTGGTTACTTATGTTTGAATTATTCATTATTAATAATAACTTTTTTAAATGAATAAAATTGTTTATTTGAAAGTATATAGATTAAGTGTTTTATATATGTTACGGAGAGAAATTCCTATGGCTTGGGGTACTACAATAGACAGCTTGACTCCAGAAATCAATCCTTTCCTATATGAAAGTGAAACCAAATATTTAACACTAAAGGATCTCAATTCGTACCTTATTCCATACGGTTGATGTAGATCCCTGTTGAGCTTTCCAACTCCAGCTTGTATTGATAAATTGCTATCTCAACGCTTGGGCTTTCCTCCTACTGCAATTTGTATTGAAATAAAGTTTTTATTTAAAGTGAAATGGATTTTCTTCCTACAGCAATTTGTATTGTTGTTGACAAGTGGCAGTGTTGGGATTTTTTTATTGTAAATATTTGTGATATGCAAATGGTTTTTGCAACTTGGATTTCCAGAGTGGGAACCAGAGTTTGAGTTCAGAGTATATGGTGTTTAGCGTAGGTGAGTTTATCATACCATTTTTTTAATGCACGTTTTAAGAAAGTAAACTTAAATGTAGATCATGTTAATTTGTAGAAAATGTCAGCAAATGCCCCAGAAACTGTTTGCTTAAATGAAAAAGAATGCATGATCTCTTAATTGGGAAATGTTCACAATGAGAATGTTTGTAGAAACTGCACAATTTCAAAAGATTCCATTGTGTGAGGAAATGGATAGCATTTTATAATTTATTTTTTGTAAAAAATACAAGTATCGGTATCAAGTGCTCTGGGTTTTACATGGCAGGGATATGGAGCTTCATTTGAAGACATTTTGTCACAGAGATAAGAAGAAGGTGACTAAGTAGAATCAATCATTTGTATCCATATACGCATCTATTGATTCTTTAGGGAATGTCATCCATGTGATATGTTGATTGGACAAATGCCAGGAATCCTTGATTGGTTTGGATGGTGTACATGGGTTGCCTTCTACCAAGATGTTTCTGCAGAGGGAGTAGAAAAAGGCTTGAAGAGGTAAAATTCCTTGAACTTTTTTATTGAAGCAATGATGATCTCAAAAATCCTTATGATATTGTGACTTGTTTTAAACCCTGCATTATCAGCCTCTTCTTGCTGGTATGGAACAAATTGTGGCAACTTACAGGGACTTCATAAACAACAATATGGTGTTTGCACAATGCAGATAAATCCGTATTCAGATTCCAAACTATCATATGTCCATATTTTTCAATTTATATTTGATCTTTCCTCTTCCCTTTTAATGTTAACTACCCTATCTCTGAAAAATATAGTAAGCAAATTTCTATCCCAGTATTCAATTATTCATGTTGGTTGCAATTCAGCATGCATATGAATTTGTCCTATTATATGTCATTTAGCTATTGCAATTTTTCTTCTGTGAGATTATAGGCCATCCATTTCCATATATGAAAACATTTCAAATGTGTTTATAAGAGCATTTTGAAATTACACAAAATGAAATTTACATTTATTTTAGTGGTTCAGAGAGGCTGGCGTTGACGAAGCAATTTTGCATATGATGCATATTTTGTGACAATACAATTATTTTATAGGTCTGAGCATTTATTTAAATCCTAGATAAATAGTTCCTAATGGAATAATAAATCATAAATGCTTCATTCAATATACTGATTCTATGTATGAGGAAAGGGTATTTTCTGTGATGCTGCCTATGAGGTCATCCTAGCCTATGCAGTATATGTAATACTTAAATTCACCTTTGGTACCATAAGGAGATCTTAGTGAGGGTTATATATTTAATCATGTGGATAGTATTAGTAGTTGCTTAGAATTTTGACATTGTTTTGTTCTAAACAGAATTGTAGCAGAAAGACTTGGAAATAATATCATTTGGGTATTGTTTAGCTTGATACTTATGGATATGGTGATGGAATCTCCCTCATGAAAAATGGGAACCTATAGTGTTTTAAAGGCAGTTGAAAGAATATCATTCTATTGTTGTGATTCACTCATTCTTGTATAGAGAAGGGCTTCTCTGTCAGTTTCATGTTTGGACATGGGATCTTGATAATCAAATCATTGCAAGGAGATTTCTATTTTATACTTTACACAACATCAGTGCCTTATTGATTGCCAAAATGGTATAGGAATAAAATGGTAAAATTGTATAAGATGAACCACTAGACAATTATCAATGTTTCAGTGTTTTACTGTTTAGCAGACAAAAATCCATAATCAGTATGGTGCTCTATTGAGTTTCACATGGACAAGTAAAAATTGAATAATGTTGATGCCTTTTTAATATTTTTTGATGACCTTGAAGTGGTTGGTTACTTATGTTTGAATTATTCATTATTAATTATATTTTTTTTATATGAATAAAATTGTTTATTTGAAAGTATATAGATTAATTGTTTTATATATGTTACGGAGAGAAACTCCTATGGCTTGGGGTACCACAACAGACATTTTGACTCCAGAAATCAATCCTTTCCTATATGCAAGAGAAACCAAATATATAACACTAAAGGATCTCAATTTGTACCTTATTCCGAACGGTTGATGTAGATCCCCATTGAGCTTTCCAACTCCATCTTGTATTGATAAATTGCTATCTCAACACTCAACAAACAAGACAAGCATGCTACATATAATTGTGTTAGACCTACTCTAGCATATATAATAAATAACATATAAGCATTTAAAAGCATCCATGGATCAAATAATCATTTAAATACACATTATCAGACATGAAAAGATATTTCTATTGATGTAAAACATATATTACACTAGTGACAACCTCTATCGGCATGTCTGCGAATTGGAGAAACTGAGTCCCCCACTTGGGCCTCCACCACTTCAATCCTCCATCTCTTGATAACAAGATCACAAGAAAAAGGCAAGATTGGGAAGAACACAAAGTGCTCCAAGGGACAAAGGCATGCAGACTCAAGTATAAGCTCCGACAACATTGGACTATAGTTTTCTTGCTCTTCAATTCCTCTCCCTTCAATGTATCCAAAAGGTTCCTTATATAGATCTTCAATGGGGTAATGGAAGGTTGAATCGGAGCGATCTCAAGGCATATGGAAGGTCAAGAGACAAGTGAATTGGATCCACATCAAGGAAAACTCCAAAATCATTTGGCCTTTTGCACACATCTTGATGTACACGGTTTTAAGGGTCAAACCCGCGTATATACATGAGAAAGGGATTAAAAGTCACATATGGAAATTATTGCATGTTTTTAGGAATGATCTTGGAAGCATCAAAGGTACAAAAATGGTCCATGGGGTCTAAGGAGTCTGCAGAGGGACAGGGAAGGCCATAAAAGTGTGATTCACCATGTGTGGTAAAATCAGCTGTAAGAGATGCCCCCTAATATGTGAGGTTAGAGGGGTCATACGATGGCCGAAATACATTATAAGTCCATCCCAGAAGTGGAGTGATGAAGAAACCAGTGGAAGAACCAGCCATCCAATCAATACAATACGATGGTCAAACTCTGCACACAACTACAAGTAGATGTAGCAGTCCCGAATACATAAGAGTACAATGGCCATGAATAGGCATGATACAAAATATGACATGTGTGGTCATTTCCACGTACAATATAAATAGCTCAAAATCTCCATGATGAAGATATACAAAGGATCATGATCTCCATGAAGGCTGAAGATACATAGTGGATCAAGATCTCCATAATGGCTGGAAATATCTGACATATACTGGAATCAAGTCACGAGAGCTGAAATCTCATGAACACTGGCATGATTAAGGAGGTAGCATATATGAGATACCACCAATATGGAAGGTCTTCTACACAAACCGCTACGAGTACATGTCCTACTATGTGAATAGAGGTGTCGAGGTCGAACATAGTAGTCCATCATCTGATTATCGGTCATTGATGTATACCATTAACAGAGGCGACATCACCCATCGATAATGATAATGGGAATCAAGGTACTAGAGTGCAAACTAACAAGTGTGAATAAATGTGTTGAGGTTGAACACTTGAGAGAATCCATCGATCAGGGGACATTGATGTATTCCCAAAAAATTGTCAAGGCGAGAGAACCTGCCACTGATGATTGCAAGTCTCAAGGCACTAAAAAATGACTCTAGATTCCTATCCCAGAATAAATGATCTGAATTCGATGGGATAAAATCCACTGGAAGGAGGGAATTAAGGCATCCCCCATCATCCAACATGAGGTACTCAGCAAAGCTGTATAATGTGGAAGGACTCGATCATAATGTGCACGAACCAGTAATTGTACCGGGAATGGATGACATGCAAGGTCAAGATAACAGAGGAATGGCCAACTCAGGTTTCAACTTCCTTTGAACAAGAGCGTAACGGTGAATGGTGACTGAATGTAGGCAGCATAGATTCGATATACAAAACTGGGACATCTCTGCAACATAGGAGGCATCGACAGAGGCTCCATAGGGACTGTAAGCTTAACCAGTCGGTGGAGATAAAATCAGAAAGGAGTACAGATCCTAAAGTCAAACTATTACCCAACCAATGGATGTGATATATAGTGATCTGTTTGAAGGCGACATGACTCGACTGCTGCCAAAGATAACATCTTTTCTTGTCTAGATTTTTGGTTTTTTAATTTTTTTTGGAATTTTTCAAATATTTTGAAAAGCTTGAAAAAGAATAAAAGTGATTTATAGTTATAGACTAGGAGGAGACGAGTGTCAATGGGAAAACGAAATAGTTCCAAGTAGCGGAACATACCTATGCTCAATGCAAGGACACATGTGTAGGATAATAACACTCGGGGGAAGGTCCCCTCCCAGTAAAAATGGGGAATCAAGCTACAAAGGATATATAAAATGGCTCTGCATGGCTAGAAATGAGATAATCTTGGGCTATATGGCTGATACTCAAAGTCAGGGAATCCAGCATAAGGATCAATAAGGCAAGCAAAAATCATGATAATGCAATTACAACTTGACATATACAAGGGAGTCCCGGGGGAAAATGGCTAGCATACAGTTCAAGAGGAGTATGAAGCTCTTGCTCAAGGACATGGCGGGACTAAAGGGGGACTCTCGGACCTAAGAGAGGACTCACAGCATGGGTACCAATTGCAAAAGGGAGCTAACTAGGACACCCATGTATAGGAAAGCTCTACCATTCACATAATACCACTTCTAACAACAGCATGAAGGTTTTGCAATACCATGGAATGGGTTCATACCTAAGGTTAAGATGGAACGATCATAAGGAAATGCATAAGTGTAAGTGGATGTGATATCCTAACCTATATGCCAGTTCAGACATAGTACCTGTGATAGGAACGAATGGGTCGAAACCTCAGAGAGAGTGTACAAAAACTGGACCCTACATGACAACCATATGAGTCCAAAACAACCTAAAATAGTCAATAAAGAATCCAAACTATAGGATATAGGGATGAATGATCATGACAATTGCACCCAAAGGAAACAATGCAGTGAACGATGGGACATAAAAAGGAAAGTAAGGTGTAGACCCAATGTTCACGCATCCACCACCACTCCCATGAGGGTGACCGATGGTGTAAAGATCGAGCAAAGGGAACACAAATCCTCCACAAATGGAGTAGAGGATGGAATATGACCATTCCCAAATCTATGAGCACGGTAAGGGGCTATGATGCCCCCAAGTCTGACAGCAGGGTCTGTACTAGGACCAAGGATAGGTGGTAGGATACCAGGCATGCAGAAAATAAAAGGACTCGAACTTAAGAGAGCATAAATATACTCAAGTAACCGTGATCTCGAAGGATAACTATCGCACAAAGAGCACACTCCTAAGAAAATCTACAACCAAAATACAAGCAAACCAAGGGGAGGATATGTGAGCTCTCGATTGTAGTAGGTATGTCTCGCTTAGGAGAGGCTCAAAACTAGCATACACTACAAGCAGAGGTACGTAACCAATTATAGTGGCCCTTAGCTTCAACGCATATAGCAACTGTGCTGTCTGACCCCAACCTGGCTGGGACACCTACAGAATAACCCCTGCAAAGTACCCCCTCGATAACATAGGTAAGGAAACTAAGGTCACCTCAATATAACCAATACTCAGGCGGACAGTCGCAGGTGGGATCGACCGTATGGGAAGGTTAGAAAAGCCTAAAACTCTCAAAAGAACCCCCAGGCATGAATACAATCCTGGAAATATCTCCGGTGCTACTCAGTTACAACTAGGGGTCATCCCAATCATAACCACTCACACTACCTTGTGCTTAAATCCCGTGTAAGAGGATCATCCTGAGAAACACTAATTATATCAAGGATTTCACTCTCTCACATGGACAGACACCTAATTGTTTCGTTTAGTGGTCTTGGAGAATTTACTCACAATGAACTATTCCAAGACCCTAAAACCTAGTCTTGTTGGTGCACCCTATAAAAGAAAAGAGTGTAATTCATTTTATTATGCGTTGATTTTAATTGGCTGTAATTACTCAAAGGGAAATGACCGTGCAACTAATGACATTATGACTCAACAGTGAAATAAATATGCAGACCATAACAAACAATTCTAAGTGCAATCTTTTTCAAATGAAAAATAGGGTATGCCACTACATGAGATGCATAAATATATATTCCTTTCCGAATGCCAATGCAATCCTTCCTATATGAAATCCTAAATAATACTCTCATCCAAGAAATCCAATGCAAGTACCTCCTCAAATCCATATGCAAAAAATGCAACTACCTTGTATTTTTCAATATAAAAGAATGAAAAATGCAATAAAAGTAATCTAAAACTCTTAGTCTCCGCGGAAAGTATAAAACACAAGCCCAGCAAGACACCAAGACAAAAAAGAGTAATGCAATAATGGAAAAACAAAAATGATAAATGACTAAAACTACTTTCAAAGAAAAATCAATGAACCGGGTGGTCATTGGTCATAAAGAAGCATCCAACAGAAAACATCAAACCCAAGGAAGACCCAACCACACTCACAACCCCCTCAACAACTTCCCACAACATCAAACTCACCAAAAGGGAGGATGTACACGATTGTTTAAAGAATAGTTGCGTATATACGTGACTTTTGGCCAAAAAGATGCATGTATATGCAGATTTTGGCCAAAAACTTGCGTGTATACGTGACTTTTGGCCAAAAATCCACATATGTACGCGACTTTTAGCCAAAAACCTACGTATACAGAGAAGACAGTGGTAAAAAGTAGGCCAAGGGTAAAACCAATAAAGGGGAGTGTCAATGGATGAACATACTATAAAATGCAACACAGAAACAAGGAGAAACAAAGAGAAAGTCAAGAATATCAAGCACATTGTGCCCCCAAACCCCAAAGAAAAACAAGGAACGTCCCCAGTAGAGCCGCCAATTCTGTTATGGAGAGAAATTCTTATGGATTAAGGTACCACAATAGATAACTTGACTCCATAAATCAATCCTTTCCTATATGCAAGAGAAACCAAATATCTAACACTAAAGGATCTCAATTCGTACCATATTCCAGACGGTTGATGTAGATCCCCATTGAGCTTTCCAACTCTAGCTTGTATTGATAAATTGCTATCTCAACACTCAGCAAACATGACAAGCATGATATATATAATTGTGTTAGACCCACTCTAGCATATATAATCAATAACATATAAGCATTTAAAAGCATCCATGGATCAAATACTCATTTAAATACACATTATCAGACAGGAAAATATATTTCTATTGATATAAAATAAATATTACGCTAGTGACAACCTCTGTCAGTACATCTGCGAATCAGAGAAACTGAGTCCCCCACTTGGGCCTCAACCACTTCAATCCTCCATCTCTAGATAGCAATCTCACAAGCAAAAGGCAAGCTTGGGAAGAACACAAAGTGCTCCAAGGGACAAAGGGATGGAGACTCAAGTATAAGCTCTGGAAACAATGGACTATAGTTTTCTTGCTCTTGAATTCCTCTCCCTTCAATGTATCCAAAGGGTTCCTTATATAGATCTTCAATGGGGTAATGGAAGGTCGAATCCGAGCAATCTCAAGGCATATGGAAGGCCAAGAGACAAGTGACTCGGATCCACATCAAGGAAAACTCCAAAATCATTTGGCCTTTTGCACACATCCCGATGTACACAGTTTTAAGGGTCAAACCCACGTATATACGCGAGAAAGGGATTAAAAGTCATGTATGGCAATTATTGCATGTTTTTAGGGATGGCCTTGGAAACATCAAAGGTACAAAAATGGTCCATGGGGTCTAAGGAGTCTGTAGAGGGATAGGGAAGGCCATAAAAGTGTGATTCACCATGTGTGGTAAAATCAGCTGTGACAATATATTTGGTGCTTATGTCACATTTATAATGTTTAGAAATGTGCATATAAAAAAATGAAATTGTATATAGGGATTAGTGCATGTCTGGTGTAACCCTGGAATTTATTCCTGTTTTCCCACAGGGGGAGTGATTTGAATGGATATGTGAAGATTTCAAATGGCTAAGTGGATATTTCTTTGATTTATTTTGTGTTTAAGAACCTTTGGAATTTTTGTGCTTGAAGCTGGTTTTCAGAAGACTTCCTTGTAGGACTATCAATTGTTCTAACTATTGTAGAAAAACCAGCGCTTTGATTTTAGCAATGCACTACTCCTTAAAAATAGGTGATACTGGTATCACTAATTTTTCATTTTGGGATTGTTTTCTGGTGTTTTGATGACAAAATATGATTTTTTATAGATAGAGTTCTCGTTTTATAGTATACTGTATTAGAAGGAGTAGTTGATTGCTAAGCTCAAGAAGTTTGAGTTTGAAAAAGAGTCCTCGGTGTACCTTGGACATGTGATTGGTGGAGGAGAGCAATGACTTACCGCTACTAATGTGACATGGGCTGGACTACGCCTACTAATGTGACATGGGAAATAAGTTTCATGGGAGCAACTCAATATTTGAGGAAATTCTCTTAGGGTTTTCCTCAATTGTTGCATTGTTACATGTTATAATACCTAAAGGGAATAATTTTCATTGGGAAATATAGCACGAGAGGTAGTTTGAAGATATGTAGAAAAAAGTAAGTCAATCATTAGTATTAGACATGCCTGATTTGTAACAACTTTTTGAGATTGAAATTGATGCAAGTGGGTATGCCATGGCTTCAATCCTTATGCAAAGAGGAAGATCAATTTGTTACCATTTAGAGTTTCTCCTTGCAGTAGTGCTAAGATACCCTACTTATGATAAGTATCTCTTTGTTGTAGTTCAAGTGAACAATAAATCGAAGCACTATCTCATGGGAAAGGAGACCATAACCCACATTGATTTAAAATAGTAGTTGCAGAGCCAAAGTAAAGTGAAACAAACAATGCATTACACGTGGATGGAGTTTTTGTGACAATTCCACCCTTTATCATATAATATATGATAAACAAATTATCCAATATGTTCTTTTAGGATTCCATAGTGTGTTGGTTTTCTAGACATTTTTGGATTCAATGTTTTCCACATTAAATCTAGCGTTTTGGACCTGCAATATGCAATTCATTATCAGAATCAAAGATAATACAAAGATACACTGAAATGTTTTCCAAAATGGCCAATATGTTGTCAAGACCATGTGAAAAATATTGCAATTGTGGAAGTGATTATGTAGCTTGAGCCCTTGATAAATGAATTGTTGAGTGATGATCACAAGGAGGATGTTGATTTTGGGGATGCATTGCAACAACTAAAGGATAAAACAACTATTGATATGGAGGGAAATGAATACCATTTTCAAGATGGGATACTTTAGAAATTGGGCAAGTTGTGTATTACCCTAGGAAAGGAGAATTCACTTAATGAGGAAGTCTGATACTTTTTTAATTGCTTAACAATTTAGTGTTGGGAATACCACTGCAAATCTATAAAGGTATGTTTACTGGTCGAAGACGTAAGAATAAGTTTTCAATTTTGTTAAAGGTTGTGTTCTTTGTAGCACTAGCAAACCAAATATATGAAATTTGGGATGTACTTAACATTAGCAATACCAAATAGACCTTGGGAAAGTATATTTTTTGATTTTGTTGAAGGTTTTGCAATGTCTAGGATAGGCCACAACTATTTAATTATGGTTGTGAATTGGTTCAAAAAGATGTGCTTATTCCTTGTAACAAGACCATTACAAGGCATGAAACCTTTGACTTGTTCTTCGCAATTGTATGGATACATTTTGGTTTACAAATTATAATAGTGTTTAATTGGGACTCTAGTTTTCTGGCATGTTTTGGGCAACATTCTAGGAAAGGATGGATACAAAGCTTAAGCTTTCTATTGTTTTTCATCCTTAGATTGATGGGTAGAGTCAATTTGTGAACATTACTTTGATCCAATTGTTGAGAGGATATAATATCAAGCACCCAAAGACATGGGGTGAACAGATAGTTTATATTGGTCATTCTTACAACATGGAAATTCATTCCTTCACCCAGAGCATGAAACCTTAGTACTTTTAACAAGACCATTCCAAGCATGAAACCTTTGACTTGTTCTTTGTAATTGAATGGATACATTTTGGTTTCAAAGTTTAATAGTGTCTGATTGGGACTCTATATTTCTGGGAAAGGATGGATACAACGTTGGAGATTTCTACTGTTTATAATCCTTAGATTGATGGGAAGAGTGAATTTGTGATCATAAATTTGATCCAATTGTTGAGAGGATATAATAGCAAGCATCCAAAACATGTGAGAGGGATGCTCTGAACCACCACAATCATAAAGGATGGGAAGAAGACTGATAAAAATGTGAGAGGGATGCTTTGAACCACCACGAGATGCACTGTTTAAGTCCCAAATAAAAAAATAGGACCTAAACCAACAAGTGAAGGCTGTGAACAACAACTATAAGACCTCCTTAAATAACAGAAATGACAGAGATATGAAACCAATGGATATCTATCATGTGAGAGATATGGCACAAAACTAATCTATAGGACCATATAGTGTAATACCAGTTGAGTTCCAAGATAGAGAAGAGAGGATAAAGTAACCTAGGTACACATCTAGCTATTATAGAATGATACCAACGTGATTCATAAATATAGGGCATATAATATTCCGTCCAATGGCCTAACTATGATTGTTGACGTCCTAGCCATAGGGAAAAGAAATCAAAATGCATGTATTATGCAGAAAACAAGTTCTCTACACTACAGGAAAAATGAGCAACAACCATAAAAGCTTCACACAACTGTGATATACACCCAACCACCTTTGGTACGTAGGGAATATAAAGAGTAGTTAAAAAATATCAAAGTTGAAAAAACCTGACTAATATGTAAGAGTGTTCCCACCAAATATTGGGGGTGCTCATGGTTCCAAAGTGGTTTCCCAACCATTTTGAGCATTATTCAAGTTGGTGATGTTGTTGTGGGTACTGTTCTTGCACCTGGATTTCAACATGATGGTGAGTGTAGGATGGTTTCCTTTTTGTTGGAGTCACAGGTGTGTATGTGTCAAATGACTTTTTTCATTGAAGGCAAGTTTCGTGACAACTACAAGATTTTTACCATGTCTTCTCTCCAGAGATTGTACCTGTTAGGACTGTCAATAGACAATGCTCTTTGGGTCTCCAAGTAGTTGTAGATGTTGCAACTACAATTAAAGTTGGATGTTATGACATCGGTATGTAACTGTGTGAGTGCTACCACTGGAATAACATAGCAAGTTTCCAATTTAGATATGTTTTTGATTTGAATCTGTCTGCTTCAGGAATTGGTGCAGGATTGGATTCTGTTTTAGTCTGAATCTTTTATTGAGAGATGACATGATTATAGAAGGAAGGTATTCTTTATTGATCTTATTGTAAAAACTTAAAAGTTACAATTTTATTGTTTGGTGAGTTCCAAGACATCAGATTGCAAATGTTTTATTATTATTATAAGTGTGTTCAGGAGACTACATAACTTTAAGATGATTTATTAGTTATTGCACTTTTGAATTTTTGTAGACTCTAGAGATGCTTGAGAAGAAAGAAAACGTCTTGCAAAATAAGATTCAATTAGAGGTTGAGAAGGCAAAGGACTTCACTCGAGCAAAGAACAAAAAAGGTATTTTGAGCACTCTCACTGAACACTTTATGATTAAAAAACCCAGAATATGTAATTTTATCTATTTACGTGTGCATGAATATATTTACATTGATGTGCATGAATATATAATATTTTATCAAAATTTCAATATTTTATTCATTTTTTAATAAATCAGTGCTTTCATTGTATGTTTCGAGATTTTTAGCTAATATGGTTTTGGTCTGGTTTTTGTTTTGATAACATTGGTCTATAAATATTTTCTACAAGATACAATCAACTTATTATTCATTCATAAAGAGTTCATAGGATAAGGTTTGACAAAGGGTGGTGCCTAAGGAGCATGTGTCAAAATAAACAACTCTGCACCACTACACTATCGCCGTAAGTATCAATTCTTTCCACTAACCAGTTATTCAATCCTCAAGTTTCTCATAACTTTACCCTTTCTTTTTGGTAAGGTTATTTTTTCATGTTGTCCTTGGACAACCCCAACTTTTGGATGTGGCATGTTTCTCTATGGGATTATGTAGATGCGTGATTCATTTTTATCCCATGGTAGATGAATTCAAAATATGTCTTAGGTATCATTTTGGAATCTATTTCCCTAAATGTTTCCCCTTAATTCATGGAAATGTTAGTGAATGTACTAATAGGATCTGTAATATTTCAATGCATTAGAAGGAATCAATTTTAACTTGATATTGTTGTAGTTAACATGTCTAAATGTGCATGTTATTTTCACTTGCAGGTTGGGTTAGGAGAGAAGATTTTCCATACATAACATGCCAATGCTCACAATGCAATGCACTAACTGGTTCACGTCAAGAAGGAACTGGTGATATTGTAGTTGGGCTAGGAAGATTTAGCTTAGTAACCGATGCAAGTGAAGGGAAGGTTGGGGAAAAGAACACTCCTAGCAGTGATGTAGAGAATATAGTCAATTTTGATGTCATCATCAAGTTGGTGAAGACCTCAACAGAGGGAACAGAGTTATGAAAGCCAACCAATTGAAAATTTGTAGCAGGTAGGACTGCTTAAGTAGAGAGATATTGGTTAATATGTATAGAAAATTGACCATTGACTATTGATGAAAAAGCTTGGTAGGCTTGCTTAAGTAGAGAGATATCAGTTAATATGTATAGAAAATTGACCATTGACTATTGACGAAAAAAGCTTTGTTCTCTCATGAGTTCAATTATGTGTGTTAATAAGGAAAATGATGTAGGAAACCTTGAAGTTGACGGTGAAATTTTTTTTTTCAATTTGGAGTAATATCAATGGCTCATTTGAAGAGTTTGAAAACATTAGTATTAAGATTCATTTTATCTACCCAATGATAGATGGAATTCAACTTGTAGTTTCTTCAGTTTAGGAAGCTAGAATGTTTGAAAGATTTTAGATTTATTTTCTTGTTGAGTCCATGCTTGTGTCGTCTTTTCCTTTTCTTTCTTGATCTGTCTGCAAATAGTCCTACCATAATGCTGCAATGGATTTTCACTTAGTTACGATTAGTTATTGCTAGCTCATAGTGATTTTGAAACTGTAATTAATTGGTATACCAGGCTATTTCCTACCCATCTTCATGTAAATTCATTTTGATTTATAGCTTAATAATTTGATCTGTATTTGTGGACCAACGATTCCTTGTGTGTTATGTTGTTGGGGCTACTTGTGCAAAACCTATTAATATTTTGTATGCAAGAACTTAGCATGTATATTTTGTCATTTTTGCCAAGGTTCTGATTTTTCCTTTTCCTTTTCCATTTTTATTTTACCAATCTGTCTACGACTCGGCCAACAATTCCATCACAATGCTGCATGGTATCTTTGCTTAGTTACAACTAGCTTCATATGATTTGGGTCATCATCTGGAATAATTTCCATATCAAAGAATTGTTCTCTACATCTCGTGTATGATATGTGGTATCTTCTGGTTTAAGTTCTCCCTAGAACTTAAACCATACTTCATTCTTCTAGTTTGTATGATATATACAAAGCATACTTCATTCTTGATGGTATAGGCACTCAACTTTTGATGGTTCTAATTAGTTTCTCTTCCTTTGGGTTTATTGCACCTATAATAGAGAGGTGCTTATAACCCAGTTTGGAGGAGATGTCTTTTTTGTCTTATTACGTAATGTAATGCTCCCATGTCGGCTAATAACTTATAAAAAATTAAAAGTAATTAAAGAAAGTCATGTATGGTAAAAAAAATAATTTGCTAGTTTGATTCCTTTATTCTGACAATGGCGTAGATATGAGAAGGGCATGCTATCATCCACTGGCTGTACGCATAACTTGACATTAGAGGAAGCAGAAGAAATTTAGCAAATGAGATATGAATTCAATCACTGGAAGGAGAAAGATATTGATGGTGAGGAGAAAATGACATAAGGAGGTTATCCTATGAATCCTCGTGAGTCTGCACTTATTTTGAAAGCCTTAGGATTTATATCCACAACAAACATTTACATTGTAGCAGGGGAAACTTTTGGGAATGGTCGCATGAAAGTTTTGTTAGGATATGTATACACTTAGGAGTTAGTTAATATTAAATTGTGTAATATATCCGTTAGGTAAAAGTGTGTTTCTTTAGTATGGATTAGTATGCATTTGTAAATATTCTAATCCGACGGTCACGATATGTTCTAGACATAGAGTGATCCGATGGTTCAACTTCTCTTAGATCATACCTACCATTGATTTGTGGCTTAACACCCGATTGGTCTATGATATCTATTTAAAGAGCATAGAGGGTCCTTGGCTAGTTGATCGATTATGAGAAGTTCATGTAACTTTCTTTCTTTTGCATAATAAATTGCTCCAAGTAGCTATTTGGCTGGGGTCATGGACTATTTATTTCTCGAGGGTTTTAACCACATGACAAACATTGGTGTGTTGATCTATGATCTATTTGTGTGAAGGAGTTGTTGAAGGTGTTCGGTCTTTTGGGAGTACCCTGTGTACCCGAGCATGGTATCAGATCATTTATGAAGAGCCGCTTTCGGTTTTGATCTAGATCTGGAACCAATGTTACCGAAACTTTGAAAGGGTTTCTGTTTTTGGATTTTCTGTGCATTTTTGTTCTATGGGAGCTGTTCCATTGCGTCCGGAGTGCCTTTTCCATAGGGAAATAGTTTTCTGAAACGAAAACCATTTCCGTTTGTTCCAAAAACACCCATTTCGGCAAATCTGAAGGTATAATGTTACAGTGACGGATTTGTTTTTTTAAAATATCTCATATCTTATCAGTTTTATTATTAGATCTTTTTTGTTTTAGTCTCGGACTGTTGCCTTCCCTGATTGCGTATGCTCTTTGTCGTGCACCTTGTGCGATCGTGGCGAGTCAGAAACAGTAAGGGAAAGTTTTTTTTTTGTCTTCTCGGCTACGTATGCTATTTTCCGTGCACCTTGTGCTATCATGACAAATCAGAAACAAGGAGAAAACTTGAAAACGTGCACTTTCCGGGTAAGCTAACCAAGATCTAACCCCATTGTGTGGAAATTTTTTTTTTGTTTTTTGTTTTTCATTTTTTTGGGTGATTTGCAGAAAAAAAAGGCAAGCATGGAGAACGAGAGAGAAGAGTTAAAAAAAAAAACCCTTCCTCTTTCCATTCTTTTACGTACCCTTTAAACTTAGCTCACTTGGTCTAAAGTTGCTTTATTCCTTAATAGGTCTTGAGTTCAAGTCTTATTAAGCTACTTTTTAGTACATGCAATTTCTATTTTCAAGTTACTTTATTGTAAAAGTGCATCTCACATAAATAAAATAAAATAAAAAGTGAGTCACTTAAGTCGTTTAATTTATTGCCGCACTATTTAAAAGTAACATTATTGTAAAAGTGAACCTCACTTATTCTACAAAAGTGATTCACTTCAAAGCAACTTTATTGTAAAGTGATTGCCAAAGGTTGATCTTGGTAAGAGGGGGGTTCTTTTTTTTAGTTGGTCAAGTTAATATCTACCACATCACTAATGGGGACATCTTCAACATTTTATTTGATCAAGCATAGCTTCATCATCCAGAATCAGTTTTTAGTGTCGTTTTTTTTAAAACCGCATATTTTTTCGAACTCTTTGCAACCAAATAGTTAGTTTCTATTTTTTCATCAATTATTTTATAGTATGGCTTCCCCTTGTGATATTATACTTACAAGTTCTAACTATTTCTCATGGAAATCTTGTATGGAGGATGTTCTACGAAGTAGGGGACTTTTTAGGATAACCTCAGGGAAAGAAACAGAACCCACTAATGATGATAAGAAAATTAAATGGGAAAATAGATGTGATGAATCTTGTGGATTGATTGGGATGTCAATCTCTACTGATTTGCACTTCCACATATCTGGAATTGATGAACCTGATAAAGCTTGGGAAAAGTTGGAATCTGTGTTTGGTAAACACAATGAAATTCAGGGTCATCAACTTGAGAATGAGTTGCTTTCCTTGAATCCAAATGATTTTTCATGCATTCAAGACTATTTATCTAAGTATAAAACTCTTAGACTCTTATGTGCATAATGCAAGATTAAGAAAGAAGACAAACAATGTATTTATCATATTCTTTCCAAACTTGGACCTGGATATTCTGTTTTTGTATCTACATTCTAATCCATGAAAGAATCCTTGACTGCAGCTAGCTATCAAGATCCTAGTCTTGAATCATTTTGTGATTCCTTAATTAGAGAGCAATATAAGCTCATTCATCTTGGAATAATTAACAATGCAGATACATTTGGGAAAGCTTTATTGTCCCAACAGAAAGAAAAGTCCAAGCCTCCCAAGAAACAGATTTTTCACAATAATAAGCCAAACAACAAGGGTCGCAAACCCTCTTAGTCAGCTCCTTGTTTAAAAAATGACAAAGGATCCAAGCAAAAAGGAAAGAAGACTGAGCGTCATTGCAATTTTTGTGGGAAAGATAATCGTGATGAATCTAAGTGTTTCAAGAAGATGGCAACATTGGAAGCAACAATGAAGAAGCACCAAATCAGCCTAGATTCATCTTCAGAATCTAACTCTCATGGACATGCACTTTGTGCTTGTGGTTACTCTTATATTGCGTCTTCTTCTTCTACTTCAAATGAATGGCTTATTGATTCTGGAGCATCTTATCATATGTCTAAATATCAAGCCATATTTTTTACTATGCATGAATGTAACACCAAACAAATATTTGTTGGTGATGATAGATCTCTAAGTGTTGTAGGATCTGGAACAGTTCCAGTGGAAAATGGTCATTTCAGTGATGTACTATGTGTTCCAAAAATTTCGTGCAATTTGTTATCAGTCTATCAAATTACTCATTCAAGTGAAGGTAAAACTGCGACTTTTACACCTCACTAAGTTGTAATCAAGGATTTTAAAAATCCTCAAAATGTCCTTGCTACTGGAACTGTTGATGATATTACCAGGTTGTACAAATTTAACAACTTTGGGTCATCACCTTTTCCTTCAGTTTTTGTTGGTCATAGTGATAACTTGAGCAAACTTTGGCATGAGCAATTTGGTCACTTAAATTATCGCTCTTTGCAACAACTATGTAAAGAAAATATGGTGACTGGTCTTCCAATGGTATCTTGCAAGGATGGTGTTTTTTCCAGTTGTGTACTCGAAAAAAATCATCGGGACAGTTTTGACAAATGTGCCTCTTGGCATGCCTCGGTTCCTTTGGAGCTTGTGCATAGTGACTTGTGTGGTCCTCTTCCATCTGCTTCCTTTTTTGGTTTCAAATATTTCTTAACTTTCATTGATGACTACTCCAAACGCACTTGGGTTTACTTCCTAAAACTTAAGAGCGAAGTATTTAACATGTTCTTGGCCTACAAGGCCCTTGTTGAAAAACAATCTGGTCATCAAATTATTAAGTTAAGATATGACAATGGAGGAGAATATGTTAACAACAAGTTCACTACTTTCTGCACTGAACAAGGAATCCAACAACAACACACTGTTCCATATACACCACAAAAAAATTGTGTAGCTAAATGGAAGAACCACACTTTAAAAGAAATGGCTAATTGTATGATCCAATCTAAGGGACTAAGTCTTCAATATTGGCCCGAGGCCATTAATTGTGCAAATTACATAGTTAATCGCACACCCATTAAAGTTTTACAAGGTATAACACCGGAAGAAGCATGGAGTAAAATTAAACCAGATGTAAGTCACTTTCGTGTGTTTGGTTGTGAAGCATGGGCTCACATTCTGGATGAAAAATGGAAAGCATTGCAACCTAAAAGTGAATAGTGCATATTTGTTGGATATTTTGAAGATGTAAAATGTTATAGACTTCTTCAACCCTATTCACATGATATAATCATTAGAAGAGATGTTAAATTTTATGAAAATCTCTTGGCCTACGAGCCTAACTTGGTGGGGGTGCCATATTTGTCTTGAGAGCCTGATTCGGCGATTGTGCCTTCTTCGTCTTCTTCCAACTTCCTTGACAGGTTTCCAAATCCAATTTCTGATGATGACAGTGAGGATGAAAATCCACCTCCATTTGCTCATGTTCCTCAAATTGCACCAGCACCAATACTTCCTCGATGGGTCCGTTCAACATGTGAAGCAACTGGTGATTTTGTCGGTGATCCTAGAGATCAACGTCGAACATGTTCTCAGTTTCAGCAAGCCTCTTCTCTTTTGGCTCAAGTTTCCGAGAATCATGATCCATAAAATTTTGCAGAAGCTTCAAGAAATCCAGATTGGGATGCAGCTATGGATGAAGAATATCGTTCCTTAATGGCGAACGATACTTGGGATCTTGTTGCTCTTCCAAACGGAAGAAAACTTGTCAGATGTAAATGGGTCTACAGAACTAAGTATGCATCAGATGGAAGTGTTGAAAGACTTAAGGCAAGGTTAGTTGCCAAATTTTTTTCCCAAGTTGAAGGGATTGAATACAATGAAACCTTTGCTCCTGTAGCAAAAATGAACTCCATCCGCCTTGTTCTTTCCCTTGCAGCCTTACATAACTGGGAATTCCATCAAATGGATGTCAAGTCTGCCTTTTTACATGTTGATTTACATGAGGAAATTTACATGGAACAACCTCCTGGATATGTTCAGAATAACTCTAGCCTTGTTTGTCTCCTTAAGAAATCCTTATATGGCCTTAAGCAAGCTCCTAGAGCTTGGTATGCCAAAATGGATAGCTTTCTCCTTGACACTGGTTTTTCTAGATGCCATTCTGACCCCAATGTCTATACCAAGAAAGTAGGAAACCATCTCATCATACTTGTTCTTTATGTTGATGATCTTATCCTTATTGGTAGTGACCCTAAACTTATAATCCATGTGAAATCCAGTCTTAAGCAAAATTTTAAAATGTCAGACTTTAGACATTTGCATTATTTTCTTGGTCTCCAAGTCTTGCAAACCAAAGAAGGAATCTTTCTTTCCCAGTCTAAGTATGCTTGTGACCTTCTTCGTCACTTTCACATGGAAGATTGTAAACCAACCCCTTCTCCCTTCCAGTCTGGAGTCAAAATTTCTGCCACTTGTACTTCCCCTGAAGTAGATGCCACCTTGTATCGTCAACTTGTTGGTAGCCTTTTATACTTGACTCATTACCATCATGACCTTTCCTTTGCCATTGGTCGTGTCGCCCGTTATATGCAAACTCCTAATGAAAGTCACTGGAAAGAAGCAAAAAGAATACTTCGATATATTTGAGGTACAATTCAGTTTGGGATTCATTACAGTACAACGGGGAAACCTTTGTTGGTTGGTTTCACTGATTCAGATTGGGTCGGTGATCCTGATGATCGAAAGTCTACTACAGGTTATGTTTTCAATCTGGGATCTAGACCTATCACTTGGTCTTGTAAGAAACAACAAGCTCTTTCTCTTTCTTCAGCAGAAGCATAATATAGAGCTGTAGTTAATGCCAGCCAAGAAGCTTTATGGCTTCGACAGATCCTTTCAGAGTTTGGATTCGAGTAGCAGCAGCCTACTCCACTTTGGTGTGACAATCAAAGTGCCATCAAGGTTGCCAAATATCCAGTTATACATCAGCGCAGAAAACACATTGAGCTACACATGCACTTCATTAGAAATCTTGTTCATGATCATGTTATTGAAGTGCTCTATTTCCCTACAGATGATCAAGTTGTAGACAGCTTCACCAAGTCTCTTACAGAAGTGAAGTTTTCTAAACTTTGGTCTATGTTAGGATTTCAGGAATGTGTCCTTAAGGGGGGATAGGCTCCAATGCCTCCTTCCTTCTCCTAATAGTGTCACTTTTGTAAATCCTTCAATCATATCCCAAGTTGTTCTTAAGGGGATATTTTAGGATATTTAGACACTTAGGGGTTAGTTAAGATCAACTTGTGTAATATATCCATTAGGTAAAAGTGTGTTTCTTTAGTATGCATTAGTATACATTTGTAAATATTCTAATCCGATGGTCACAATATGTTCTAGACATAGAGTGATCCGATGGTTCAACTTCTCTTAGATCATACCTACCATTGATCTGTGGCTTAAAACCCAATTGGTCTATGATCTCTATTTAAAGAGCATAGAGAGTCCTTGGCTAGTTGATTGTTGGAGCAGGGTCCTGCAGCTACAAGAAAAGCTGCTATATCGGAAGAAGAAGTCAAAAGAAGAAAGTACCTGAGCGGCTGATAAGAGAGAGCTCAACCACTGCACTTAAGGCAGCGACGAATACAAGTGGGCTCAGCTACCCTCATAAAGGAAAAGGAGCAACGGGCCAAGGTATTGAAGACAAAGGACAGCAAGAAGTGGCGCCCATACCCATGATCAGCGCTGGGAAGCATGGAAGACTGCAGGAATCTGTGGTGTGACGGTAAGCAGCAGCCCACAGTATAGAAATGCCGACTGTCACAGTTAGGGTTTTTGGGTTACTATTGGGAAAGGCCCAGAGTTTTGTAATGGCGAGACCTTCGGGCCGCCTATATAAGCATGTATTTTGTAATGTAAAAGGTTAGACAACTAGGTAGCTACTTAAACAGTCAGATGTGTAGTAGCCACTGAGTCATTTATCTAGCCAAGTGTCTCTAGGGTCTCAGTATTATAAGAGTTAAGCTCTGGTTCTATTATTCAGTCGGTAGTTATCTTACTGTAACCAGTAGCTGGCTCTTAGAGCATGTATGTAACAATCCGCAGGGATTGAGAGAGAGAGAGAGGAGGAGTATATTGTAAGAAGGAAATATAAGAATAAAAAGAGATCTAAGAGAGAAGGGCTCCCGGTTGTCTGTGTGCAGTTTCCCAGAATATCTCAGGCTGCATAATAGGTTGCAGCGAAACTGTGTTTACTCTCTCAAGATATAATATAAAAACTAGTTCCCATGGACGTAGCTTCCCCCCTGGAGGTGAACCATGTAAAATCCGTGTGTTGTGCGACTATTTCATGTGTTTGTGCTTTACTTATGTGTTATCTATTACCTGTTACATGAATGTTGCTTATCAGTTGATGGACGTATGTATGTTATGCTTTAGTTATAGCGCATAGGAGGTTCACCGCAAGTTGAATGTATCAAGTAGGATGTATATGAGTTTATCAGTGCTTGATTCATGTTAGTTGATAGTTACTGCATTAAGTGACTCTGGTATATGAGTTCCATGAGTTCAGTATAGTTGATGTTAAGCATGGTAGACTATATGAGTCTAAGTGAGGCTGTTTAGCTTAACTAGTATACTAAGAGAGGAGCCTTTGGACTGTGAGAGCCATATTGAAGTCTTACCATAAAGGATATCGTAGTATAGAAAGGCGATATCACACTATCGGAGGAACCGCGGTGTGAGATATCGTAGTATAAGAGGGTAGTCGAGGAGATAGTTTGCGCATCGCTCTAGAGGCAGCGATGCGATAAGAGACCGCTCCCTCCCAGGGCCAGCGAGTAAGAAAGGTCACCATACAGAGAGAGATCCCACTAGCTAAGAAGAGTTACCAGACCCCAGGATGCTACAGAACCCGGTTGAGGACACTTGAGTCTTCATCCACCCCATCTAAGATCACTTCGGGTGAGACTTTAGGCTGCTCTGCAGTCTGTCGTCGAAAGGGCCAGTGAGCTAGGGGTTTTGTTGGTACATAACAAGTAAACCCGGGTTTTCCCCCCAGAGCCAACATTGATCGATTATGAGAAGCTCATGTAACTGTTTCCCTCTTGAGGGTTTTAACCACGTGACAAACATCGGTGTGTTGATCTATGATCTATTTGTGTGAAGCAGTTGCTGAAGGTGTTCGGTCTTTTGGGAGTACTCTATGTACCTGAACAAGTGCTGTCTGATGAATTTCCAAATATCTTTACCCATTCAACTCTAGCTACAGAAGAGGAGTTAGAGACTTTTGAAAACTATCAGAATAGGCTTGCCGCATTGGATTATATTGTAGCTCTAGAAAGCGATGTTTTTGTTTATACTTATGATGGGAACATGGAAAAAGTAGTACAAGGGCATAGGTGGTTTGAAGGTTTTAAGAAAACTATCATTCCAGATAGGTACCTCTTAATATTTTCAAAGATCAATTTTGTTACCATGCTTATAAATTCGTTATGCTTTAGAAATTTTTACTAATTGGGTTGTTTGACAGGAAAAATCTAGTGAAACTAACAGATAAGTTGGATCAAGGTCAGATTTCATGGAAGAAATTTGTATCCAAAGTTAAAAAGTTACACTCTAATCGACAAGGAGCTCCTTATCCAAGAGAATCCAGGGATTTCCTAAAATTGGAGGAAAACTTCTATGCCAATCCCTTACCAGGTTGTATATGTGAGAAGCATTGAAGATTGAACATGCATGAAAGATAAGCATGTGTATTGGAGAGCATCAAAATCATTTTCTTGTTGTTATATGAGCTTTAGGGAGAAAATCCAAAGTGTGTTCTACCTACAACAAAATTCCTAACTTCTCATGCAGGAGAGAATCCTCTGCAACTAAGCCGCAGGGAGAAAGATCGAAATATATTTTTCATCTAAAAGTGAACATTTGTTCATAGATGGACACCATAGAAGGGTGGAATCACATTACTTGGACAGTGGAGTTACATTGTTTGGGAAGTATGACATTTAGAACAAGGGAAAGATACAGGATATTGGATTCTAATAGTATCCAACCTGGTTTCAACTACTACCCTATATGAAAACATACCTTGCAACTATGATTCTTGGAGGTGTGTTGGGATAAATGGGCAGACCCAGGTTTCACCTTTAACTTCGCACCAACAAAAGACCCACAGTGTTGTCCCTTTCGATAGAAGCCTGCGAACAGGCTACAGTATCACCCGAAACAGCTATGGGGTGCCGCAGAATCAGGTTTCTGCAAGCAGAAGAGAGAATCTTACTGTACCCTTAGTCTTTAACTATTAATATTTACTTAACACAAATGCTTCTATCATCAATTATTCAGCTTCGTGATTAGATAAATGAATAGTTACTTGTACAACCCTTAACTGGGAATTCACAGCGAAGCTAGTTATTAACAACAATCTTACTTTATCACTTATTTACTTAACAATGCATAAAATATAATAACAAATCACACAAATGAACCACAAGACCAGATATCACGTGGTTCACCCCCAGTGTAGGGGTTACGTCCACAGAACTGCGCTTTATTTAACTCTTTACAACTAAAACAACAGTTCCGATCTGCGCACTCAGCTACATATCCCTTCAGTCCTCAAATCCATGCACACAGTAGCAGGCCTCTACGCACACAGCTGCAGATCTTCCTTTTTACCCACAAAATCTCTCTGCGCACACAGCTGCAGAGGTCGTCCCGCACACAACTGGGACTTGATCTTCTTACAAAAACCCTTATACAATCTCTTCACTTCGCATTACAATAACTTCATAAGATAATCATTCAAGACCTAACCCAGGATTTCTTTACATAAGTACCTATTTATATAGCGCACTGTTACAAAACCATGGATTTACACCATGGGCGCCCAAAACCCTAACCTTGGATTTAACCCAAGAGTTAATTACAAAAAACGGGGTTTGACCCACCCGCGACACCCCTAAGACTATTTTAGGTTGTAACTCTGCTTACACTTCCTCAAAAACCACGGAGTTACCAAAACTAAGGACCTTTAGGGTCGGAGCCCCAACAGGCCCCTAAGACTCACTTGTGGCCCGTCCCGGGGCACTCTGTGACTCTTCTGGTGGGAGGATCTTCTTTGTAAGGATATGGAAATGACTGTTGAGGTTGTATATAATGTCAACAGCTGCTTTCTCTTTTTCCACCAATTCCTGTAACATTGAGGATGATACTTCATTAGCCTTTTCCTGCGCAAACGTATCGTAGTTCTTCAAAATTTTGAGCTGACTCTCCGCAGCATTGCTCAATTCCAATGCTTCATCGACAAATGGCTATAGCAAATTTTCCAGTAGTGTTATCTTCATCCTGCAGGAGTCGATTTCCTGCTGGAGCTCCTTGCTTCGCTTCACCTTAGCCATTTTTTGCATAGGAGGCAGCGTCTTAATTTATGCTCTGACTGCATCTAATTCTGCCTGTCGCAGATTGATGGTTTCTTGTACCTTACCTATATCTGGGTGGTCCTGTAGGTTCTCCCATGCTTCGATACTGTCTTCCAGCAGCTTTGCTGCGCTGCCCACAATATCTGATATTTTCGCTGCTGAGGCCTGGATGTCCCTGTGGCGCTGTTCTTGGACCTCAAGCGGAGTTTCTGGAGGGATGCGAAGTTGAAGCTCCGCGATCTGATTCTGGTGTTCTGTTTTTAAATTTTTAACTTCACTGCGACACTGTTGGGTGTAGTCTCTCATCTTGGTAATTCTTTGCTCTGGTTCCTCTTCATCTTGGATGTCGAAGTCAGGAAGACTCCGACATGCCTCATCTAGCACTCGCGCCAGTGTAGCTCTTGTATGTTCAGCCTCTTTCTTCTTTTGTGCCACTTCTTCCAGCCTTGCTGCAAGATTCTGGCTTTCTTTCATGGTGTCTTGCAATTGTAATTGAAAGTAGCTATCTCATGCGTGGATCTCCTTCGTGATGGCTAACTGGCAGAGGTGCAATTCTGTCATAGACAGCTTGGTATAGTCGATTCCAACTGTCATACCCATCTGTGGTCGGGAATCTGCATCAGCCAGTATTAGAGATGTGCTTGACACTTGGCCCCTGTTATCTCTGGTTGGCCATTGTCTCGTATCCTGCTGCGCAGATGCTGGGGTACTACTTGTTGCTGTATTAGTCGCTGATTTTGTTGCTAGCTCTTTCAGCTCCGACACCCTGTTTGCGACACCCATGAGCGTAGCAAGATGCACATCCGTGAACTGTGACCACTTTTGAGTTAGTGTTTCAGTGGATCTTTCAAGAGCTTGCTCAAGCTCTTCCAGCGACACAGTGACTCCTTCGTCTAGATCTTTGTCCTTCGACGCCTTTGTCTTCTTGCGGGATTGAGGCTTGTTTACCTCCTGCACCTCTGGTGATTTGCGCTTAGGCGATCGATTAGGATCGGATAGAGTTTTGGCTAACTCTTCATCCTCTTCTTCGTGGTTACCATCTCCACCTTGGTTGTTTCCCTCTTGCTGGAAGTCGCTTAGGTCTTCGCTGTATTCTAGTGGACTTTGCTGCTGCGCCTGACTGGTGCCTGCGCCTGTCTGGCTAACAGGGGGAACTGGAATAGTGGGTTTCTTTCCTGCATCTTTCAACCAGTCGGCTGGCCACTGTTGAACTATGTCCAGGATGTTTGTTTTGGTTACTACATACAGTAGCTTAAACCACTGATGTGTTGGGTCTGCATGGGCTTGAATGAAAACATGATGCATGCCGGCACTGAAGTTCGCGGCACCTTCATATTGAGAGAGAAGCTCATGGGTAAGTCATGGTACTCGCAAGATCTCGTAGTGTATACTCATGCCATAAAAGGCGAACATAGTGTTCTTCATCTGCTGAGATGTTCTATCGGACGACAGCCAGAGGGATGCGTATCTTACTGCACCCGGCATGCCTGGGGGTGCCTCCATGAACTGAGCCTCAGTGGGTTCTTTCCACCCAATTAATGCAATAAGTATTAATAGCCAGGAATAATGAAAGGGTCTACCTTTTTCCTACGCATCACGGGCATCTTCCAGGAATTCCCTCATAAGATATGTGGACCAATTGTAAGTGTAACCCTCAGCGCAGTTTATGGCGATTCTGATAATCGGGGCAAGCACTTCACTGGGCCTGCACTTTCGCAGGAGTTTGCACGCTAAGATCTCAGCTGAGAAACGGATGTTCTTTTCCTCAATTGTGGAATTGCGATACCCTCGTTTTCCCTTGGTCAGGCCAAAATGGTCCTTCATGCTCTGCGTGAGCTTCATATCCTCGTGTTTTGACGAAAATTCAGTGCTCGGATCATGCCCTGCTATCGGTAAGCCTGTGATCTTATGAATAAGCTCGGCATTGATAGGAATATTCTGGTCTCCTATCCACAGGTGGCCGTCATGTACTAATGCTAATAGCTACTTAACCACGATGATCACCTGTGTGCTGCGCCCAAAATGACGAATATCAAGCATTTTTAATAGGCCAGCTGTGTCCAAGCCGGCAGCCCACTGTCGCACTTCCAATAGTGTCACATTATTGTCTGGGTATTTGATGCGATGCAAGTATTGAGTAGGTGCGAACTGTGGAAACTTGCTTTGATCATTTGTATCATGGTTGGCATACTTGAGCCGGTCTATTTTTCATGTCATGATGCCAACCAGCTGTACACCTGGTGGCAGCGAGGGTGTGCTTAATCTAAACTTCTTTGTCCACCGAGGCGGTTGGACGCCTGGTCGGACGGGCTGGAGATACGGTGGCCTTTGTGGTTTAATGTGCTCTTCTTCTCCAGTCGGGACCTATGCTGAACTTGGTGGGTCCATCTGGTGAGTCCCTAATGCTTTCCCTGATTTCCTGTGTCAATCTTCGTTCCGCTTAGAACGAACTTTAGGTTTAAACTTTTTCCTAGCAGACTGTGTCTGCATCGGCCGCGGCGGGGCTAGGTGAACTTCTTCACGGGGCACAGGGGTATGTGGGGGATCAGAATGACTCCGGAGACCTCTCTGTTCAAACTCTCTTACTAGGTCCTGAAGCTCTTGCTCGTTTGTCATGGGTTCACTCGTAAATGTCAAGGAAATGCAGAATGCATTTTTTGCCAACTTAGGGATCCTCTTATACACTTTATTAATCAAATCTGTTAGGATGATGCATTTAAGGCACCAAATCCAATAAAAATATTGTCCGACCGGTACTGGATTTTCCATGATCTCCTTAGTACAGATAATTAAGGTAATTAAAGTGCCTACGCCGCCAATTCGGCTGTTTTCCAATGGCTGGATTTCAAGCTTTGCCGTGTTTTTGTGCTCCGGTAAACTCACTGTCTTAGCTTCGTCACAACTGGCAGCCTTGGTACAATATTTCTCCGTAGTCTGTCCTGGTAATATCTGTGAAGGGGATGTTAGGTTTGGTGCACTAACTTCTTGGTTCTACTCCTTAGTTTGGTACTCAGTTCTTCCTTGATCATCACCTGCCTTGTCATGGATCAGTCTGACATCTGCATCTAAAGTAGGGCAAACTTCGTTAACAGAAAATGTAAGTATAAAACTATCAACAAGATCATCCCAACTTACAGTACCGTGTCAAATATCGACCTCCGTATACCAGTTTTTTGCTATAGGTTCCAAAGTGTGCACAAAACTATGCACCCATTCCTCGTGGGGTACATGTTCCCATGCTGCATAACATTGCTTCAAATGTTCCTGAGGACTGTTCTGCCCATTGAACTTGCTTCGCACTTCTTGAGGTTGGTCTATGAATCTGAGGCGTAGGAATTTCTGGCAAGCTTCCCAACTATGAATAGACTTCCTGTGGCCTTTCCACCATCTTACTGTTGTAGCTCTTAATGCTGCTTCCAGAGTCTGCATTCTCTGTGATTCTGGCACTTGTTCTGAGAACTGCGCAACGAATTTTCCTGGATCTGTTAACCCATCATATGCAGGAAAGTCTCTGGCCTGTGCACTAAGGCATCTAAGAGATTTGGTAATTCGTGCACACCGATGGCCATGTAGCTCGTATAATCGATTCTGCCAACTCTCTAGACCATCATCTGAGTCAAACATGCAGGAGCTGTCACATTGCCAAGCCATTACACCTTCAGCATTAGGCTCGACATAATCTTCTTCTTTAGCTATGATATTATAGATGTGGTCCAGAATATCCTAATCTTCCTCTCTGACTGGCTCCGTATATATTTCTCCTTGAGAAGGATCCAATGGTAGTATAGCTCTCAATCCCTTCCCTTCAAAAGTCATTTGTCTCTTTTTAAGATTGATAACTGCATCACTATCTATTGCCCACTCAATTCCTAGCAAAGCTGGATAGGGGTTACTGTCATCAATGATCTCAATAACTTCAAAATCTGCTACAGTACTGACTCCATCTATATCCACTGGTACCTGAGGAAATATTCCTAAAGGTACAATCCTCTGCTGATTGGCTAATCTCAACTGTATAGGTGACCAATCAAGGGTAGGTTTTCCCATTTGTTCCCATGTTTGCTTAGTTAAAATATTGACTTCAGAACCCAGATCTAAAATAATATCCTTCATATCATACTCTCCTACCTGGGCATGTAGTCTCATCTCTCTTCCAATTCTTCTAACTCTACTAACAGCTCTTTCATTATCAGGAATTTGATGAGGTTCACAAGACTGGATAAATTTTTGTAGTTCATTTAAGGCATTCTGATTTCTTAACAATTTGATGCAACTCTGTAGAAATGATGACATAGTACTTACTTGGCCTTGTGAGTCTTCCTGGGATGGCAGCTGCTGTTGCTACTTTTTTGGTGCTGGTAAATCAGAATCAACAAAGTCTTGCCTAGCCTCCAAAAAAGTTTCTTTTTCTCGTCGAACATCAAATGCTGGAGTCTTCTCTACGGCCTTGCGGACCTAAGCTTCGTCAGGTTGCTTCGCCTGACACTGCGTGTCTGTCATAGCTCCACTTCTTGTAACAACATTAACAGTTGGGATTGGTCATGGCTCGACAGCAATCAACTGGACACTCAGACTAGGTTTGCTGTTTCTTTCTTGGATTTTAGCTAGTAATTGTGGGCACTGCTCGATGACATGATCAACTTCTCTGCAGTATCGGCATGTCATGGTTGGGTTTTGACAGTCTCGAGCTAGATGTCCTGCCTGATTGCAATTATAGCAAATAACTTGACCTCGACCTCCGCCAGGCATACCATGACCACGGCCTCTAAAACTGCCTCGACCACCTCGGTAACCATATCCATCCTTTCCTTGTGCATCCGGGTAGATCCTATAAGTGTCGTAGGTCCGCTCCCTCATAAGTTCGAAACTACGACATTCATCTTCATTGTGGCCAACGGACTTACAGAATTTATAGTAAGGGTTCTTCGGGACTTGAACATACCTCTGTAACAGATAGCAGTCTTCCGGTCGATGCTGGCCAGTAGTTTGACAGATCTCACAGTACAGAACACTAGGATTCAGCGGGTTTGGTGCGCCAGTATTCAAATAGTTTCTCAATGCCGGGCACTGATCCTTGTCGTGGCCTTCTATTCAACAATGTATACACCATACCTCTTCGTGGGTGGCTTTCCCTTTTTTCATGTCATGAATCTCTAAATCCATCTCCGCGAGCTGCGCTTGAATTTGAGCTATGCCAGAATTATCTTTGACAGGTGCAGTTTCAAGCTTTATGGCAATTTCTAAGGCCTCTTGCTGATCAGAAACCTTCTGTTGCATGAGTGGAGCTCTGATGTGGGGTAATAATGCTGCAATAAACCACTCCTTATGTTGTGCTGGTCCAATTGTGAAGCTAACTTGGTTAAGCAGAACTTTGAATCTCTGATCAAAGTCCCACACAGATTCACCTCGCCACTGCTGAATCTCTTTTAACTCAGTGATGCACTGCGACTCTGATTTAGGTTTCTTAAATTCTTGGATCAGTGCTTCTTTGATGTCATCCAAGACAGGATTCTATGTGCTAGTAAACTTCATAAACCAAGTTACGGCTCGGTCTCTGAAAGAAGTGATCAGTTGCGCTCGTCGAACATCTATGTCTGTAATATTCTTCGTGTTCCACACAGCTTCGCACAGAAACCAGAACTGTTCTGGGTCTTCTGACCCAGTTCCTTTAAAAACCGGTAGTTTGATGTCATCATGAACATGGGTCATCTGGGATCTAGGGGAGGAGGAGGGGTTTGAACTAGCTGGGGAAGACTGGCCCGGGACAGGTTCTCGGGGATAATAGGTCTTTGCTGCGGGGTTATCGGAGGGTTTCTAACAGAGGGGACCTCGGCGGACTCAGAGGCTTCAGAGCTTAAAGGGGTATACTCAGTGGAGAAGCCGAGATCTCTCTTATATCTTTTATCGCTTCGCAGCAAACCGCTTTGCTCGTCGCAGTCCCAGTCACTTCCAATCATAGGTTAGCAATACTAGATCTAACAATCTGACTCGATAAGCAAGATTCTTTTTTCAGCCAATAGTATTTTAATATTCAAACTAAATAGGTTCAAGTACTTACCCCTTCGTCCTTTGAAAAAATTTCGTTCAGCTTCGCTAAAGGAGGTACTTGTGTCAACGGCGAACTCCGTCACAAATGCTTCAAGAGTTCGCGCAGTCCAAAAATCCACGGCTCGCGAGATCACGTTGTTCACTCTTTTCAAGATAGCGATTCTTGCGGGGGTCTAGGGAGGAAATTGGTTTTCTTGGAAGTTCGTCCTCCTTTCTGTTAACCTAGATAACCACTGGTGCAACTCTATGTGTATAGAACCAAAGAAAATTTCATGAACATCAGAAAAAACGTACCTTTGCAAAAATTGTTCCGCGCTGCGACGAGAATCTTTATTTTCCTATTCTGCAAACTTCAAATAGGTCGCTTCGACCCAATCACCAATTTCTTTTACAGAGGGTCGCCAAAACATAGCCCTCGAGGTACGGCGTAGATCTCTCTTCAACAGATACTGAGTTCAACCGGCAACGGAACCAATTTGTTGGGCTAAATGGGCAGACCCGGGTTTCACCTTTAACTTCGCACCAAAAAAATACCGACAGTGTTGGCCCTTTCGGCAGCAGCCTACGAAAAGGCTACAGTCTCACCCGAAATAGCTATGGGGTGCCGTAGAATCAGGTTTCTGCAAGCAGAAGAGAGAATCTTACTGTACCCTTAGTCTTTAACTATTAATATTTACTTAACACAAATGCTTCTATCATCAATTATTCAGCGTCGCGATTAGATAAATGAACAGTTACTTGTACAACCCTTAACTTGGAATTCACAGCGAAGCTAGTTATTAACAACAATCTTACTTTATCACTTATTTACTTAACAATGCATAAAATATAATAACAAATCACACAAATGAAGCACAACACCAGATATCACGTGGTTCACCCCCAGTGTAGGGGTTACGTCCACAGAAATGCGCTTTATTTAACTCTTTACAACTAAAAAGACAGTTCTGATCTGCACACTCAGCTGCAGATCCCTTCAGTCCTCAAAGCCGTGCACACAACATCAGGCCTCTACACACATAGCTGCAGATCTTCCTTTTTACCCACAAAATCCCTCTTTGCACACAGCTGCAGAGGTCATCCCACACACAGCTGGGACTTGATCTTCTTACAAAAACCCTTATACAATCTCTTCACTTCGCATTACAATAGCTTCATAAGATAATCATTCAAGACCTAACCCACTTTCTTTACATAAGTGCCTATTTATATAGCGCACTGTTACAAAACCATGGATTTGCACCATGGGCGCCCAAAACCCTAACCTTGGATTTAACCCAAGAGTTAATTACAAAAAAGGGGGTTTGACCCACCCGCGACACCCCTAAGACTATTTTAGGTTGTAACTCCGCTTACACTTCCTAAAAAACCGCGGAGTTACCAAAACTAAGGACCTTTAGGGTCGGAGCCCCAACAAGGTGGGGTATTTGTTCGTGATGCTCATATATAGTTGGATGTGTCCTTTTCCCTGGTGTTTTGCACATTATTTGTCATGATGGTAAGGAAACCAAATTGCGTCATATGTACTTTTTATTCAAATGTACAATTGTTAAAATACATTTCATGTTCATTATGTTCTTTGATGGGAACATTGATCACTGTTGTGTTCTTATATAATCGGTAAGGACTCAGGAAATCAAATTGTGTTCTTGAATCTCAATTCAATTGTTGCAGAACAGGATATTCTCCCATCTCAACAATTCATTTATCATGTTCAAGAGTGATTGCCAATATAAAAGCATAATTATGCCCTCTTTCTGTATCAAGGAAAAAAGGGCTTCTTTTGCAACACACGATTTGCAATTAAACACCATATGAATGGGTATAGAAAACCAAGTTCATGAACTGCATCCAGAACCTACCCATATATTTTTCATAACCCTGGGGTAGTTTTGCATAACACAGTCATATATTTGTTATTAAAGGTGACTTAACACGGTGATTATTAATTAATATAAGATAAAGTATGTAAGACAAAGTACCTGCATTTTTTTTTAAATCCCAATTTAACATATCTTTCCATTTAGTTACACTTTATCTTCAGTAACCTACAATGTGAAATGGTTTGGTCGTTGCTCTACTCAAGCAGTTATAATTAAGAGAAGATTAAATTAACTCGTTAGCTACTTAAAGGAAGATAAAAAAAAAGAGTTGAGTTGCATTTAGTTTAATCATTCTTAACAGGATTCCTTGGCATGCAAACATATCTCATGCCATTTTTACCAAACCTATTTTGATTTACCAAATTGTGAAAAGAGGTTTTACAAAGCAGGCTTGGTCTAGTGTCTAATATTTTACCAGATATTGTTTATTATAGTCACATGAGCCATATTTAACTTTGCTAACTAAGAAGTACAGGATTTTTAAGGCCCAGTTTCAATCCAGCCTCTTATATGGGCTCGCAAACGTATCTCCATTAATTCCCATTATAAAAAAGTCCTCATAGAGAGACCACATTATATACAGTAAATGCATTTGTTTTTTGTTTTGTGCAATACATATCTCCAGGTAAACCCACTAGGTACATCTCATTCAGATGATGGCAGCCAGGGTGAACTGGATTCTTCAGGGCTCAAGGCCAATACAACAATATACTCATTAAGATATCAACATGTCACTTGAGGAAATTGATCTTGGGTGGGGAGGATAATACTCTCACAACTGCTTGAGATATACATGCAATTGACAATAAATGTGTTTTTTTAAGCTCATGGATATTAATTTTGGTTGGATGCTACATTCAACATCCAATCCCTCATCTGGTTTAGTATTTGGCCATATATCACTTTACATGCATTTTATGTGGAATTATATGTGGCTAGCAGTTGATGTCATAAATAGACAATAGCTTGTTTATCGAGGTAACCTAAAAATAAGTATGGCATCAAGATTTCAAAGTTAGCAAAGACTTGGTCCAGAACCTAACTATAACGGAACTTGTGAAGAGTTTTAGCAGATTTGGAATGTGAATTTACAGAAATACCTTTTGAAAAAGACATTTCAGAAGATGATGCCAATGCAAGTCTTTATTGTTGCCAATGGGTTTTTGAACATCCATACTTGTCAACTGTTAATCATTTTAAACTTTGGAGTATTTATGTGAGACATGATGAGTATGTGACCATTGAATAATGTCATTTTAAACGTTGTATGTTTTCATCTTAAACTTTGATATTTTTCAGGAACCTGGAAAAAAATGTATATGTTGTATATGCGCATTTAACACACTATCAATGTTAATCTTGTCGAAGGTAATTCACTCGTTGTCCCTATCTAGAACTTTGATTTGAACTTTTTCACATTGTATGTTCTTGCCTTAAGCTTTGATCTTGTGCAGGCACCTAGAAAAAAATGACAAACTAGTGTTAATTTAGGAAATTAATGTGATCTCTGTGGTGTTGATCATTGTGGGTGAAGTAATTTGCATCCACAATATACATCGAAAGAAGCAAGGTGCATTGTAGAATGCATGTGGGGTATCATGTCAATATACTAGGTAGAAATATAAAGGGGTATAAAAAATGTAAATGAAAAAATGGATACATGCAATATATAGTGAAAATAGGGGTTTTTCAAAAATGGGAAGGCATATTGGGACAGGGTTAAAAAAACAATTTTGGGAGGTATTTTCCAATATTTTTTGAAAATAGGGGTATTGTTTCATATGCCATGAACGAACGTGCTATGGCATGGTTTCACTAAATGAAGACCCCGTGAGGATACCTATTACCACGAGACCAACATTCATATAATGCAATACTCATTTGGCATAATTACAATGTATAATTGTATTATCCTCCACAACCACAACTGGCTAGTGGAAGCCAAGATCGAGCATAATGTGTTTCTATCAGTTTATCGGTTTGCCAAGATTCAGGTCCCCACATGTCCACTGGACCATTAAGGGGCGAGATAACAAGTGGAGTCCCCACTTGCCCTGAATCTAGTCAGTGTAGTTGTGTTTCACTGACACCTTCCAATTGTGACTCATGAGTACATATTTTGTTGTTGATGATGTGATTCATGTTATTTGACTAATGTTTTTCTTCCTCTATTTTTGAAGTAGGTTGAAAAGTCTATATGGTAGCAAGATTGCTATATGTCAATTGAGGCTACATTTAAGGTAAAAATAGATTCTATATTTTGTGTTTTTTGTTGTAACATCGATGATTGGGATTGCATTTCCTTTATGTTAGTTATTTAAGATTGAATTTTAATATTTAAGTATTCTACTGTCTTTCTTCTTTGTGACAAGAAATGCAGCTGGAGTTTTATGAAGTTGGGGCCTCTCTTCTCACATAGATAGTGTCCTAAATTACAAAGAAAAATTTAAATCTGAAAGAAAAGAGTGTTGGTGCATTCCACACATATATCCTCACATCTCCTGATCACAAGTAATATTCTCTATGCCTCCATTTTTAAATATAAGCTTTCTTTGTCCTAACTTATATGATCTCATATTGGAAAATAAATTATCTCATATTATAAACTTCTCTATACATCCATAAATATGTTCTTATGTTGTATTGGATCAATGGTAGATTTTGAATTTCAACATAATGTGTGTGGAAGGTCCGTATATTCCCAAGGTATATTGATGCTATCATTTTTATGGAAAGGAAGGTATGTTCCCTTTATATTAAGAATCCCTTGTTTTTAGGTTTTCATTTTGATTAAAGTCCAATTTTCATCATATTCTAGTGCTAGGTTTCTTTTAATGAGGCATTTTAAGAAACCTGATGAAGTTTGAACAATTAATGATGAGGGCTTCTTGGAGTGATTATGTTTTCCATTTTTTCATTGTAGGTTCAATTGAAAGCAAAGAAGAGGCTTTACAATATGATTGATGTTTTGCATGAAGGTCATATTCCTTGATACTCCTTGTATTTGATCATAGTTTGGTGTCAAAGGATATTCCCTTTTACATGTCTACAAAGACAAGAATAAATGATAGAAATATTGTTAAATTTCCATATGCTTAGCTAAGACATTAGTATTTCATTTCATTTTCATAACAAAAGCATATAAACAGGATCACTGAAAGATAGACAAGCACAACCATACAAAAGGAACACAAAAATTTATCTTGGGAAAACCCTAAAGGGAAAAACCCAGCAGAAGCTTCCTCAATATAGATGCCCCAAAAAGATAAAAGATAAACTAGCAAGGAGATCAAAGCCTGATCCTCCTCCTTCTCCAGCTTCTTCTCTTCTCCACTAATGTGCTATACAAGTGAGAGAGTGTGTCACAAATGAGGAGCACTACACCTCTATTTATATTCATCCGTTCACTTAAGTTAACTCATTTGACATGTAGGCTCGATTTAAATCATGTAGGCTCGAGTTACACATGTAGGCTCAAGTAACCACACTGGGGTGCTGATGACCCACCTTTACAATTAGAGGGGACTACCTCATGACTCTTATTAGTTCTTCCGATTAGGAGCATCGGGGTACAATGTAATACAAGTGGTTCTCTCGGTAGGACCATCGGGGACCACAAAAGAATCATATAGAATATTCTTCAAAGTTACAATATTTCAACACTCCCCCTTAACGAGAAGGGTATTCTATAGCAACATCAACAACAACAAGAGTAGAGATAGGGGACATCATCAACATCAGCAGGGTAACACATCTATAAATCATTGGAATCTTTTCAACATCATGTAGTCTTCATCTTCAATCCTCAGACTTCATCATCAGCAACATCTTCAGTATTTGATCAGCAACATATTCAGCATTTTGATCTTTCATTTAGCAATGACATATTCAGCACTTGGACCTTTCGATCAGCAACATCTTCAGCACTTTGACTGTTCGATCAGCAACAACATCTTCAGTATTTTGACCTTTCGATCAGCAACATCTTCAGCACTTTTACTTTTCGATTAGCAACAACATCTTCAACATTTTGACCTTTCGATCAGCAACATTTTCAGCACTTTGACTTTTCGATCAGCAACAACATCTTCAGCACCTTGAACTTTCGATCAACAGCAACATCTTCAGTACTTTGACCTCTCGATCAGTAGCAACATCATCATCATCATATTTTGATCTGTCGATCATAATCATCATCACATTCTGATCTTTCGATCAGAAACATCATCATCATACTCTGATCTTTCGATCAGAAACATCATCATCATACTCTGATCTTTCGATCAGAAACATCATAAACATCATCATCATACTCTGATCTTTCGATCAGAAACATCATCAACATACTCTGGTCTTTCTATCAGAAACATCATCATCATACTCTGATCTTTTGATCAGAGACATCATAATAACAGTGCGTCATCATCATACTCTGATATTTTAGATCAATACGTCATCATCATCATACTCTGATCTTTCGATCAGTATGTCATCATCATCATAGTCTGATATTTCGATCAGTACGACATCATCATCATCAGCAACAACCTGCAATCCACAACTCAAAGACAAAAAGTCTTTGGATCACTTTTGGACTTAAAGTCCAGGGATGATACAATCCCACCACATTCTCGACAACCGAAGTTACCGTATTGATTACGGGAGAATCAGTCCCTATCACTTTAGGACTATGTCCAAGGATGATGCAATCCTACCGAATTCTCGACGACCGAAGTCACCGGATACAATTACGGGATAATCACTCCCTATCACTTTAGAAGTTGAGTCCAAGGATGATGCAATCCTACCACATTCTCAACGACCGAAGTCACCGGATACAATTACGGGATAATCACTCCCTATCACTTTAGGACTTGAGTCCAAGGATGATGCAATCCTACCACATTCTCGACGACTGAAGTCACTGGATACAATTACGAGATAATCACTCCCTATCACTTTAGGACTTGAGTCCAAGGATGATGCAATCCTACCACATTATCGATGACCGAAGTCACCAGATACAATTACGGGATAATCACTCCCTATCACTTTAGGACTATGTCCAAGGATGATGCAATCCTACCACATTCTCGAGGACTGAAGCCACCGGATATATTATGGACAGATGTCCCAGGATGATACAATCCCATCATGTTCTCGATGACCGAGGTCACCAGATCTATTATGGATAGATGTCCTGGGATGATACAATCCCTCTTCATTCTCGAGGACCGAGGTCTCCGGATCACTTTAGGGAAAATTCCCAGGGATGATACAATCCCACTGCAACATCACTACCCGCCCTTTCGAGGAAGGTATTTTCGAACAACACCAAGCTTGTCTCGAAAGTGTTCGAATGCTACTCAAGGCAGAGGTTGTACATCATCATCCAAACTATCATCATCTACATCTTCAGTATCTGAATACTGATCTATCACCATCTGTATCTCCAGTATGTGAATACTGAAAGCATCATCATCTATATATTCAGTATAGAAATATGGAATCACCATCATCTGTATCTACAGTATGTAAATACTCATATATCATCTATATCTTCAGTATGGGAATATTGAAATCATCATCATCTATACATTCAGTATAGAAATACTGAATCACCATCATCTGCATCTACAATATCATCATCTGCAACTTATCTTGTATGTAGAAATACCAGGTTTCTACGTGTTACGTCGGAACACAGGGTTCTTTGTCATCACAACTATGGTTATCATATAGAATCATTGTAGTGTCTATATTCAGGTCAAAGAGACCTGATATCAGCTTCTGAAGCCATATGGCTTTACAACTTAGTAGAGCAATCTGCTATGTATTCTGCTTCAACCGTGCTAAGAAAAACATTGGACTGTTTCCTACTAAACCATGAACTCATAGCATACCAAAAGCATATACCTGATGTGCTTTTCCTGTCTTAGATACTTCCAGGCCAATCTGCATCTGTGTAGCCATACAATCTATACTCATGGCTACCATCATAGTATTGACCAAAGTATATAGTCCCTTTCAGATATCTCATCACATGTTTTATAGCTACTAGTTGAACCCATCTTGGTTGAACAAGATATTGACTTAAGGTGTTCGCAGTAAAACAAATGTCTGGTCTGGTATTTGTTGAGTACATCAATGACCCAATGATCTATCTATAGTGAGTCACATCCACTAACTCTAATGAGTCATCAGCTAACAGCTTTAGGTTGGAGTCTCTTCAATATCTCTACCACATACTTTCCCTGGTTGAGAAAGATTCCTTCTGAACTTTGCCATACTTCCAGACCTAGGAAATAATGCATTAACCCAAGGTCTTTCATCTCAAATTCTTCTGCTAGTTTCTTCTTGCTTTCCATGATCTGTTTCTCATAAGAATAAGTCATCCACATATAGTAATAGAATGATAGGTACATCTTCTACAACCTTGTAGGAAAGGTTAGGATCAACTTTGCTCTTGGCAAAGCCCATGCTCATCAGGAAACTATCTATTCTTCCATACCAAGCTCTAGGAGCTTGCTTCAGGCCATAGAGGGCCTTCTTCAACTTGCATACTTGATTCCTTCTATCTTCAACTTCAAATCCTTGTGACTATTTGATGTAAAACTCTTCCTCAATCATACCATTAAGGAAGGCTTGTCTTTACTTCATCATGGAAGAAACTACCATGATAGTTTTGAAGGAAGTGTACCTTGCTTCCTGGAGTAAGTGTCTCTTCAGAATTAATTCCCTCTTTCTGATAGAAACCTCTAGCCACAACTCTTACCTTACTTCTATCAGCAACATATCTTATCTTGCAAATCCATTTGGAAGATACCACATTCTTGCTTTCTGGTTTTAGTACTATATCCCAAACATCATTCTAGTATCATAACATCTTCTATGAGTTTGTCTTCTCAGGTCATCAACATATCCTAGTCTTCTGCATTCAACCTTGAAGGTTGGAACCCACTTTACTCTTGGTAAATTCTCGATCCATCACAAAGCTATCCATCATGTTGTACCATGTCAAACTCGGATATAATTTTCTGTAGTCACTCCCCCTGAAGTGGAGTATCATCTTCCCTCTTCATTCTGTACAGGTGATTCTATGCTTGATATATACTGGTCAATATAGTATGTCATGTCATAGTCTATTCTTTCTGGGGAGAATCATGAACCTTGCTTTGTACACTTGTTCCATCATATCGTATACATCATTCCCCATGATCAACTGTTATTCTTTGATCATAGCTTCTTTTATAGCATTCTTTTCTTCATCTTGAGTTATCTCTTGTACCCATGGTGGTATTCATCCTTCAAGGTGGATCTACCATTATTTGAAGCTCTTTCTTCCGTCATGGTGTCTCTGACCCTAGGAGCTTCAGATTCATGTTTATTGGAGTGAATCTTGAATTGTCATCACTTGTTCTTCAGAACAAGTCTCATCCTTCTTTTCTTGTAGGAGGTTGTTCATGACCTTTCCTACAATTCAAATGCACCAGTTGCATGGTTAGAACTATTTCATAAAACATATGCATAACAACAAATTCTTATGCATCATGCAACTGTTTAGTCAATACAACATTCATCCATATCTCACATAAACTTTCTAGATGCCTTCCATCTCCACCATCACATTATTGAGATTGTGCACTAATCCAATATGTCAGCAAAGAGGTTTTATAAGTAGCAATGGAGAGTTGTATAGCACCATGAGCTACTTACCCATCACATGCATATTAGTAGTATACAGTCATTAATGCAAAAAATATATCAACTAAATATAATCAAATGTATAACAAAACAATATTATGAAATGACAATTGAATACTTATCTTTATTTGTTTCATGGGTATACTCCTTCTTGAGTCTTCAGCTTCATCATCTTCTTCATTCATGATAGCATCATTTCTTATCCAAATGCTGAGGTGGATAAGCAGTTCCTCAAGAGTTGAGATCTTCATATTCCTCATTGATTGAAGGATCTTCTTTGGAAGATGAGAGCTTGATCTTCAGAGATGAGCTTCTTCTTCTTCCCAAAGTCTGCTGAAAATAATCACTTCCTTCTGGAACACATTTCTTGAATGAATGAATTCCATGATCCTGGGAAGCCATTCAAGGTGGCCATCACCACTTCTACATTCTTCACTTCTTCTTTCCTCGCTTGAAGTTGTTCTTTGATTTGAGAGATCCTTATGACTACATGGTCTCTGCATTCTGGATCTTCACATTCTTCAGCTGGTTTCTTAAGGTCATATTCCGATCTATGTTCTTCCCTTCAAATAGCTTGGTCAAGGAATAAAACATCATCGATGTCTTTAGGGAAGAAACTTGTAGTACAAGTTTATTCGTGACTGAATCATCAATGATCTTCTAGCCTTTGACCAAGTTCTTCTTGAGAAAGGCTTCTAGCCTCATCTCCCTCTGAAACTGGAACCTCTATGCTCATGTAGGTGTCCAATCCATTTTCTTCAAAGAGATCATATACTTCTAGGCTTGGAAGTTGTCAAATTCACCAAGCTTATCATCAAGATGATGTGATAGATCACTTTGAAATGAGAACCTCAAATGAAAATAGCAAAGGATTAGATCTTACCGATTTGAGGTGTACGTCCTGGTTCTGAAGCTGGCTGATATAGGGTTTGTCACAGAAACCCTAATTTCAAAACTTGGAATATTTCAGATCTTATTGGCTAGACAGATATATCTCTTCAAATGGAACTGTCCAATGTACTCCATTCCTAAAAACAGTGGAGGGAAGCTCCCGAAACAGGAAGCCCTAATTTTCCAATTTCTTCAGCAGAAATTCCTGTTACTGTTTCTGTGATATCTCTGAAATTTATGCTCCTATATCTCTAAATTTTTTTACTGAGGTAAACTCACATGTCCCTGATCCAACACCACAGGTTTCATCAGAATGGGTTTCACCGTTTGGGATTTATGATCCTTTTCCCAAGGTGACCTGTTACAGTACTGTTCAGAACATCGAAGTTGTATGGAATTCCACGTGTCTCTGGTTCATATTCTGAGTCTGATATTTGGAACACCAAAATTAAATTCCGTACCCTTTCTATAACATCTCTAGGAATTCCATTTGGACCTCTGTAGCCCAAGATATTTCACTTCTCCCCATGTGTCCTGTTTAGGGATGAATTCTGGAAGAGGTTGTAACCCTAACTTAGAGAGAACATATCTCCTGGAATACAGAGAATGTGAAGATAAATGTTGGATACAATGTTCATCAGGATTTTATGTTCAGCCCCTGAAATTTTCAGCTCCTGATCCTTCGCCAATCTCAGAATATAGTGAATGTACCAAAACGTAGCAGTTCTAGTATTTAGGGTTTTTCTAGCTCGGGGTCAAACTAGGGTTTGACTTTCCCAGAGTTTCACCCAACCAAATTTATTGATCTAGGTCTCTAAACTTCGGTTTTTATGAGGAGAAAAATCCTATGCTGGTCTCACACAAAAATTCCTCTTCTGTAGAAAGCCCTAATTTCCACATCAAAAACTGAAAATGCTCAGAATTGAATTCCGCTTCGACAGAAAGATGCGCCCTTCAATGGAGAGTTATCCTAGCATACTTTTGCTGATGGATTGTGGAGAGAGACCCAAAAAGTAAGAATCCCTAGCTTCTGTAGCTGCATAATGTCTTCTTCTTAGGTTAGCTCTGATACCATGTTAAATTTCCATATGCTTAGCTAATACATTAGTATTTCATTTCATTTTCATAACAAAAGCATATAAACAGGATCACTGAAAGATAGACAAGCACAACCATACAAAAGGAACACAAAGATTTATCCTGGGAAAACCCTAAAGGGAAAAACCCAGCAAAAGATTCCTCAATATAGATTCCCCAAAAAGATAAAAGATAAACCAGCAAGGAGATCAAAGCTTGATCCTCCTCCTTCTCCAGCTACTTCTCTTCTCCACTAATGCGCTATACAAGTGAGAGTGTGTGTCACAAATGAGGAGCACTACACCTCTATTTATATTCATCCATTCACTTAAGTTAACTCATTTGACATGTAGGCTCGAGTTAAATCATGTAGGCTCGAGTTACACATGTAGGCTCAAGTAACCACACTGGGGTGCTGATGACCCACCTTTACAATTAGAGGGGACTACCTCACGACTCTTATTAGTTCTTCCGATTAGGAGCATCGGCGTACAATGTAATACAAGTGGTTCTCCCGGTAGGACCATCGGGGACCACAAAAGATACATATAGAATATTCTTCAAAGTTACAATATTTCAACAAATATTCTTAGCAATATCATTTACTACATCAGTAGCTGGTGCCATATCTGATTCAACTCATTCTTCCATAGCTGTATGTGATTTTGATTATTGTCTGTAAACATATTTACTTGTTGGTTCTTCTGATTTCTCCACTTTATTGCTTTTAACTTCCTCTACTTCACTCTTAGCTACTCCACTGATGGTTGTAACATCTACACTTCTATTACTCTTTCAGAAGCTATTATGTCTCATAATTTATGTAGTGATCTAGAAGCTATAGTTAGGTCTGCTTCTAATGCATTGTCCTGTGTGTGAATGATATTTGAAACTTATGTCTGTACATTGATATATGGATATGCCTGTGGTTCTTCATGTTTTTCCTCTAAATCTGTAGATGAGGTTAAAGTTTGCTCATATGCAGCTGTGATTTTAATCTTTTATGAATTTCTCCCATTGTCCTTTTCATATTCTACATCCATGTCCCAGTTTATCATATCAATGAGAAAATAATTGTGTTGGAATTTCATCATTAAGCTAGCATTATATTAGGATCTTTAACTGAGAGAATAACAAGCATAGCAATAAAACACAAGAGACAATGAACACAGTGTTTATCCTTGGGGAAACCATAAATGGTGAAAACCCCGCAACTTCCTCAGAGATAGAATCATCACCAAAAGTAGAACCCAAAATGGTAAGTGATCTCCCGACAACAGTAACCTTCTTTCTATGTAGCCCCAGTGTCGTCTCCTTCTTCAACTATGCACTACACTTGAGTGTGTATGAGTTATGTGATAAATAGAGAGTCCAACTCTCTATTTATACTAATCTCGACATGACTAAAAACCTACTAGGGCTGACCTCACTAGGAGAGTCTAATAAGCCTAGTGCCCCGGAACTGCGGGGACTTTAACCCTTAGACAATAGGAGGGTTACCCACAATGACTTGACATGACTTGTTTACATTATAGACTTTCTCGATAGGAACATCGGGGCATGACATAACTCAAGTACATCCCAAAATAAACATTGGGTTACAATATATAATAAATACAAGTGAAATACATTCTGAAGTTACATATGCATCAACACTCCCTCTTAACTAGGAAGGTATTCTTTCGACACAATTTTCAGCACAAGTTTTCTTCTCTGTATCTTCTAGATCATCATCGAGTCCTCGTCATCTTCAAGTCTTCTTTATCTTCAAGTCATCTTCATCTTCAAGTCATCGGATCTTCAAGTGATTGGATCTGGATCATCACTCGATCTGGATCATCACTGGACATCATCACTAGATCTGGATCATCACTGGACATCATCATTGGATCTGGATCATCACTGGATCTGGATCATCACTGGATCTAGATCATCACTGCTAGATCATCGTCACTGGATCTGGATCATCATCAGATCATCATCACTTGATATGGATCATCATTGGGTCATGTTGGCAGCTAGCAACAACCTCTTCATTTCTCCATAAGATGAAGAGTGATCAGCTCTTTCGATGATTCATCATTGAAAAATTATGAAAGAGCACCTTCAGAATATTTGATTCTGAAGGTACTCTTAATCAAAGAAAGGTAAAATATCATTTGAGAAGTTGGTGAAACATGATTATGAACTTGGAAATTAACAACTGTCAGTAAGTCTGATAAATTTTCATGAATTTATTTAATCATTAAAATAATTTTATGAGACTTAAGAAATTTGAAATAGTTTTCCAAGAGAAAATCAATAAAACACACTTTGTGTTGAGTAAGGTATTACTAGCCCTAAGTTCCTAAAACTAAAAGTGACTTTCAAAGTTGATATTATATGTAATACCATACTATGACCTTTTGTAAATATTATAGTTATTGAATAAATGATGTTTATATAGGAAAATTTCACTTATGTTAGTTTTATCATTTGAATATCCTATTAAATCTAATGTTAGATATGTATCGATAGGATGTTTGAAAAGTTTAAACTTAGTCTTTGTATATACATAGCATAGATATTAAATCTAGCTATTTCACTAAGACATGTTAACATTAGACGTATGCGATTTCATCACCTTGCATGCCACCACTTAACATGATTTGAACTGAAGATGACTGAGTGTGCAAGAAGCCATTTGTCAATTTGATAAGCGATTATCACTTGGATTAATGAGTTGGCATAAAACGTGGCTTGCACCTCTTGACAGGTCGACAACTGTGAGCATATGGAGGCATCGTATTAACAGTGTTAAATGCTGATAGTCATTTCCAATTAACGTCAATGTACCTGTTCATTATTAGCCATTGTCCATAATCAATATTTGAAATCATGATCTATCAATTACAATATCTATGGTGTGCCAATTTGGTGGTTATCACTATTGGTCATGGTTAAACGTAGCTAAACCTGCATACAGTATGCTATAACGTTAAGATTTAGCACTCATCATTGCTTAGAATCCGGCTAAAATGGCAGGTTCATAGATTGTATCTCCGTTAGATTTGAAGCATGCGAAGACTATCCATCATGTCATATGTGTGGATACCTATTCCCTCTATGTTCACCTCTCCGTTCATTTCAGTTCGAAGCCAGGAGAACATAGAAGAAACCATGTCTCCTCTGAACCGTTTTGAGATTTCTGGGTCTGAACTTATAGAAGCTAACCAAGAGGTTGCCATGAAATTCGAGAAAATGGGGTGGGGGCATTTCTTTAGGAGTTTCAATGGCCACCATGTAGAGATTACTAAACTATTCGCCATGAATTTTAACGACGACAGGGTGCAAATTGGGGGTTTTGAGTTTATTATCAATGAAGATACGATTGCAGAAGCCACTAAGCTCCCACAGGTTGGAGAACGTTGGTTTAAGGGCAGCATGGTCAATAAGAAGAAATGCTTGGCTCTGTTAATGCCATTGCCGGATGATACAAATCTAAAGATGGGCGTCCCCGTGAAATTTCTCAAGCCCGAATGGAGAGTTTATTACGAAATCTTAGTAAGGTATGTGTCCTGTTGCGGATGATACTCCCATTTGCACTTATACCATTTACGATTATTGTTAGCATTACGGGTTTACAAGCTTAATTTTCCTTTCTATCTATGGCAAAGTCTAAAGAAAATGTCACAGACTGTTAGAAATTTTAGTAACCCTGACAGGAGTCTTTTCCACCACGGGTTGATAAAAATTATATTGCAATTTCAATTATCTGCAAATGGCCAGTCTTGGGATAAGTTTTTAGTCGACTGTCAGTTAGGGCCGATGCAACGTTGGCCAAATCCATCCCCACGAACTCGTAGGAAAAGAAAAGCCATAAATTCTGGGGTTAATAGTACTTTTGAAAATATATCAGAGGTTAAGGGATTCAAGGATGTAAGCATACCCATAAACAATGGGATCAGTAAGAGTGATGACAGGTATTTAGTTCCTTGCAACTCTAAAACAGTTTTGGATCAACCCTTATCTGATAGCACCCCTGCAGAAGTAGAATAAGGATTAACCAAAGATAAAACTGATAATAATGTTGAATGTAAAAATCCATTTGAAACAAATAAACCTGATGGATATAACAGAGAATCTATGCATAGATTAGATCATCTTGCTAAGGTTTGTTGTGATAAGGAAGTACTTGGTTTTGAAAACCTATCATTTTCAAGAAGGGTTACGAGGAGCATGTACAGTACCCATGCGATTTCGAGTCCTATGGTTAATCAACAGGATTCTAAGCCTACAATTTTCAATATTGAAGATGACATGCCATCATCTATCCCTGATACAATGAATGTAAATAATCCTACTTTTGTACAGGGAAATGATGTAAAATCAGGCCAGGCCGAAGGCACTCAATCAGGTATAGACACAGGTATTGCAGATCTCGAACCATCGTCTAGTCTACATTGTGACAGTCGTCATTCTCCTCAGAGGATCAATGAAGATGAGACTCTACAACGTACACAATATAATGCATTTCAGGATAAAATTACTGAGTTCAAGGGTAAACTGAAGCACTGTCTATCTAGTACTGCATTACTAGAAGAGGAAAATAGAACCTTTAGACGAGAATTGCTGCAGTGGATTGATAGATGGAAAGAGATGAGTGCTAAGAAGAACCAATACAAAAAATCAAAGAAGTCAATCTTAGGAACAAACCAGCTATTGCTTAAACGAATTGAAAATAAAAACATTAAAATCATCAAGTTAAAGGCTAAACTAGCAGAAGCTCGAAGAGTAGTCGCTCTTCAGAATAAAACTTGATGATTTTTCTCATTTCTTATGTCGCTGCTAAATAGGTAATGATCATTTTGGTTTCGCATGCCTGTAAAATTGGAGATTTAACAGGCATGCATTTAAAATTTTAAGTTGATTTCTTTACCTATGTTTTAATCGATTTTGATAAGATGCTTCGTTTGAATTCAATGCAGGTGGTTTTGTCATCATTCCTCTACAGAATATCAGGACTTGGTTAATACGTTGGCATGGAGATGTGGCTGTTTGTTACGAGCTGGAGTTTCATTATGGACAAGAATCTTCTAAAGTGCCTCGACTCAGGCTAGTCATTTTCTGTTTTATAGTGATAGGTGTCATATAAGAGATGAAATGCTCTTTTTAGTTAGATGAGCCCTATAATGTTGCATGCAACATTAATGGGGAAACTGAATCATAGTGTTATATAAGGTAGAGATTTTGATGAACAAGAGATGGAGTGTTGGAAGAAAAACGTATTAGAAATATATCTTATTACTGGTGCTATTCCATACTTGAAGTTGAACCTTTGATGTGAATGCTACTGGACATCTGCAGACAGATACTGTTACTGGTATCTTGTTTTGGATTTATATATATATATATATATTTCAACGTATTATATTCTTTCTTTATATTAACTCAGTGTGCTTTGATATGCTGATGTTTAATTATATCTTTCACTTTATCAGCTTAAGTTAGTATTTTGAATGAACATTTCATTATGATTTTGTTTATTAGTATTTTTACTGTAAACCTAAGTTGTAATGATATACTTTTCTGTCTGTTTAAAATTTCATTTGTATGTTGACAGTGATTTTTAGATAGGCATTATCTTAAATTCAAATAGCTGCCTTAATAATTAATTATTAATCAATTTCAGACAGTTGAAATTAACTGTTTATTTGCAGATTATGTTTCAGTTTTGTTGTCATATAATAGAGTGACTTATTATTCATGATTTAAATGTGTCTATTTGAATTATGTTTTAGTCTTTCTGTTCATCTTTAATGATTAATAGTTAATATAATCTTTGAATATGCTCTCAGCTGAAATATGACATTTAGAATAGTTTAAGTTAAATTTTATTTTATTTTTTCTTTAGAAGTTGAATTAACAACTGTCAATTCGATTTTTATACTTTGTATAAGTTTTATATTCAGAAAACTTCCCAAAATCAAAGTCTTTCCTTAAGAAAGAAACTATAGGATAGTTTAGATAGTTTAATTTAATCATTTAGATAAAAAATAACATTAGAATAGGTTAGATTTTGCTGGTTTTAAGTTCTCCTTAAGAGACAAACTAGCTGGTAGCAGGACCACAACCTACGAGGTTTTGTTAATTCAAACACACTGAACGTTGCTTTAAGCTGATTGTGTGGAAAAAACCTCCTTATTGGCCTAGATTCAGAAAATCAGGCCAACAAATGGCACTAGAAGGAGGGCCTATTAATGAGTAATGGAAGGAGAAACTAATGAAACATTTCCAACCAGCCAGCAACCTCCAGAAGTCAATAGATCACCTTTTATAGAAACCGTTAGGAATATCCTTGAACGTGATCCTGTCACTTCTCCCTTTACTCCCGCACAAAGTGCTCAAACTCTTGAAGAATCTAGACATATTATTACTAGAGCATACGCTAATCAGCTTGGTATTTCTCCAATATATTATGGTCTACCTAGACAGCAGCGACATAATCCACAATTGACCATAGTTACGCAAGATTTGGAGATAACTGGTAGTACTCCCCATCATCAGGTTGGATGACATCAGAGGCAGATTACACAAACTAATACCGTTAGGAGGCTAATTGCAGGAAGTGGTTCTGATCAGCCACCTTCTCCTCCTGAGTCACCACCTAACAGTCCAAAACCTTCCAATTCAGGAAGTTCCTTGAGTTCTCAAGGAAGTCCAATGGCAGGAAATGTAGGAGGAGGAGGTAATCCTCCACCTAATCCACCCAACCCACAGCTCCCTTGGCTAAGCACAGCTGCTGTAGCATTCCCTGGAATTCAACATCCTTTGCCTAAACACTCAGATAAACTCCTCCCTAAGTTTAATCCAGATGACAAGGAACCTGCAGAGTTACATATTGACAAATTCATGTTGGCTGTTCAAACTTTGAACGTGCAGCATGAAGATGTAGTTTGTCAATTGTTTCCTCTAACTTTTGAAGGAAGAGCTTCCACCTGGTATTTTTCGTTAGTACAAGGATCTATCACAAATTGGGGGGAATTTAATAAGGCCTTTCTAGATAAATTTGGGGAAGATAAAACACCCGCTCTTTTAGCCCTAGAGTTATCTAGAATTAAAATGGAGCCTAAAGAAAGAATCAAAGATTTCAATCAAAGGTTTCTAACATTGAAAAACAAAATCCCAATTGCTTCTCAACCTCCGGAAGACATAATTATTGAAAATTATACGTCGGCCTTGCCTAAATATTCCGGGATGTTTGTAAAGAGAGCCAGAAAAACAACAGTAATAGAAACATTTGAGGAATCCATTAATGTAGAAAAGGACTCCATGTCTTATGAGCCAGATAGAAGTGGGAAATCTGATTCTTTTCCTCGTAGGAAAACTGAAAAATCCAATTCATATAAAGATAAAGCATTCGATGTAGAACAGTTGCAAAACGCTATTTGAACATTAACCAATGAAGTTATAGGGTTAAAAAAGACTAATTCTGAAGCTTCCCCTTCTAAGGGTTATTTCATAAATCAATTTAAACAAAACCCAAATACAAATAATAAGAATACACCCCTGGACATAGCTGCTAATGAAGAGATATTTAATACAATTCGAGCTATTCTATCTTTTTCTGAGACTCCTAGTCAAGAGATAAATGAAAACGAAGAAGAAGAGGAATCAGAAAATGATGATGAATCAGAAGAACCTCAACAGGTTAACGACCATTTCTGGGATAGCCTGGTGAAAGAACATGAGAACAGAAGTCCACCTACATGACAGCATGCATATAATACTTGCAGTAAAGCATTTGCAAACACTCCTGGTGCTTCTAGTTCTACTACAAATAATGACAACAATAACTCACAACCAAACAAACAAACTCAATATGGCAAGCAGGCTCAGCCAACAAAGAGTACCCAAACCATTCAAAATGCTCCCAAATTAGATTTACAATATGATATCATTGAAGATTCAAAGAAGACTTGTGCAAACATCAGTATGTATGATCTTCTTCAAATCTACCCAATGCCTAATAGTCATATTATAAATCCTGCAGTAAGTTCAATTGTTCCTAATACAAAACAAAATGTTGCTGCAAATAGTTCTAACAATGATCCAACAACAACTGAAAAAGGGAAAGCAACGGCTGATAAATCCTCGCTGATAGGTAAGAATTCTAAATCAACTACACCTCCATTCTTACTTACCTTTGAAATTTTCAATAGGAATGTCCACAACTGCATGGTAGATTCCAGAGCATCCTCTAATGTCATGCCTTTATCTGTATGCAAGAAATTGAATGGAAAATTTGTCCCCTCAAATTCTCAAATAACTCAATTAGATAGGACAAATGTAAAGGTGGTAGGGGAAATGAAAGATGTCTTAGTGAGGATTGCTTGCAACCCTTCGGTTTATCAGATTATAGATATTGTTGTTGCTGACATCCCAGATGCATATGGGCTGTTCTTAAGTAGGGATTGGTCCCAACAACTGAACGGTTTCTTTGTCACTGATTGGTCAACATTGTGGTTACCTAAGAATGGAAAGTCAAATCAGATTAAGGTAAATAGAGAAAGGTATATGAAACATACCGTCACCGAACTGCATGATCCTAGTCAGCCGGTTTTGTTTTCAGATAGTATTATGGGGAATTACATGTATGAATTAGGATTTGGTAATTTTAAAGCTGAAAATTCTGCCCATTCTAAAAATAATTAGCAATCTGAAATTTGTAATGCGACATCTGTTTCTCCTAACTCTTCACTCAAAGAAACTTTTAATGATGTAAATAATCTGAATATTGTGAATATTATAGAAAGTAAAGTGATTGTACATAGTCCTATTTGGACGTTATATTTTGATGGTGCCAAATCTAAGGAAGGAGCAGGAGCTGTTTGCTTACTAGTGGACCCTCAAGGAAATAAAACTTGTATAGCTTGTAGAATGGAATTTAGTTGTACAAACAATACAGTTGAATATGAAGCTTTAATACAAGGTTTGAAAAAAGCAATTGATTTGGGCATCAAAGAGTTAATCATTTATGGAGATTTTGAGATCATTGTCAGACAGGTTCGTAACTCCATTCATTGTTTATCTGAACATTTACAGAGTTATCAGAAAGAGGTATGGAACCTTATCTTACATTTTGATGCATTTAACATAAATTCTGTTCCTAGAAGTCAAAATCAAGAAGCAGATTTGCTGGCAAATGTAGCCGCCAAAGTTAATACCTTCAGAAAATCTTACTTCAGATTTCTTTTCTGTTGAATTGATTTTTAGGCCTTCCATACCTGATAATATTTTTAACTGGCGTGTGTTTGACAATGATACGCAGGTATTGAATTTTCTGATGAATGAAGATACCTTTAAAGATTCAGCAATAGATGAAGTCACTCATGACGAAAATCTGCGGGATTTTTCGGTAATTAATAATTTCTGTTCAGTTGAAAAAGCCTTTGAACAGGTAAAACCAGTCCCTAATTCAGTACTTAGATTAGAAAAGATTTTTGATTTGCAGGATAAGTTTAGGTCAGTTCCTAAATGTAAAACAAACAGCTCTCGCATGAGATATGAAACCATTAATTTAGGAACAGAACTAAACCCCCAAACTATAAACCTTGGAATAGATTATAATCCTATAGAGAAAACAGCTTTCATAAAATTGTTTAAGGATTTTAAAGATGTCTTTGCTTGGACATATGATGATCTAAAAACATTCAATACCCAATTCATGCAACATATAATCCCAATTAAACAAGAGTCAAAGCCTTTTCAACAGAAGTTAAGGAAATATCACCCGTCATTAGAACCAACAATAAAAAAGGAACTGAATAAATTGTTAACTGCCAAGATTATTTTCCCCATTAGACATACTCAATGGGTAGAAAACTTAGTTCCAGTTAGGAAGAAAAATGGGGATATTAGATTATGTGTAGATTTTAGAAATTTAAATAAAGCTTCTGAAAAGGATAATTACCCTGTGCCTCCCATGGAACAAATTCTTCAAAAGGTGTCTGGGTCTGAGATACTGTCTCTCCTTGACGGTTTCTCAGGGTATAACCAAATATTGGTTTCCCCAGATGATCAATTGAAAACTGCTTTTAGAACTCCATGGGGAACATATGCCTACCGCAAGATGCCCTTTGGGTTAATCAATGCAGGAGCAACCTTTCAACGAGCAATGTATATCGCTTTCAGAGGCCTAACCAATCATTCAGTCGTTGTCTACTTGGATGACGTTACTGTATACTCTAAACATCGACCTGACATTAGAGGAAATTTGGGGTCTAAAATGGGCCTTATAAGAAAACGTGCCAAAATAAGTTTTTGTGAGTTGGAATTCAAGAACCAATAGGATTTCAATAAAATAAGTCAACCATAATGGTTGAATTGACATATTTGTCATTAAAAAAAACTACTTTTTTTGTTCGTATTTTTGACATATCTCATTTTGTTTTTACTCAAATTTCGATCGGGAGAGCTCGTTGGATACGGAATTTGATTCCGCATCCAACGAGTACCCACACTGCATACTTTTGATGGACCCCGCTACCCCAAAAACAAGAATTCCCTGAAAAAACGTGATGATGATGTCATCATCACGTTTTTTCAGGTATTTATTGTTTTTGGGGTAGTGGGGTCCATCAAAAGTATGCAGTGTGGGTACTCGTTGGATGCAGAATCAAATTCCGCATCCAACGAGATCTCCTGATCGAAATTTGAGTAAAAACACAGGGAGATATGTCAAAAATACGAACACAAAAAGTAGTTTCTTTCTTTCTTCCTCCAAAATTAATCAATATTATTTTATTATTTTAACTATTATTTTATTATTTTCCTTAGGAGGCCCATTTTAGACCCCAAAATTCCTCTAATGTCATCTTAATCATCTTAGAAAAGTATTTGAACGATGTAGAAAATTTGGAATATCTTTAAATCCTAAAAAGACAATATTTGCCGTTTCAGAAGGTATCTTATTAGGTTGTGTTGTTTCAAAGCACGGAATCATGATTGATCTCGAAAGAACCCAATCCATTTCGAAGATAACCTATCCTTCTAGCAAGAAAGCAATGCAGTCATTTCTAGGTAAAATAAATTTTGTTAGGAGATTCATTCCCAGTTTTTCCGAGATCATTCGCCCTTTACAGAAAATGATTAAAAAAGATGATGTCTTTAATTGGGGACAAACTGAAAAGGAATCATTTCAGAATATTTTAGAAGCTATTTCAAAAGCTCCTAGCCTCCTAAGTCCAGATTTTAATAAGGATTTCATATTATATACCTTTGCTTCTGATATTTCATATGCAGCAGTCCTAACCCAATCAAATCAGCAAAATAATGAAGTCCCAATCTCCTTCATGAGTTCAAATTTCAAAGGTGCTGAACTCAATTACCATGAAGTTGATAAACAAGCCTTTGCGGTTTTCAAAGCTGTCAAACATTTTCATCCTTATTTGCTAAAATCTAAAACGAAAGTAATTGTCCCTTATTCCTCAGTCAGAAATTTGTTAGTTCAAAAAGACTTAGGAGAAAAGAGGGCACCTTGGATGACAGCTCTTCAAGAATATGACTTAGAAATTAAACCCTCAACGATAGTCAAAGGCCAAGGGCTATGTAAATTAGCTGCTGAAGCTGCTCATTTACCTAATGATAAGGCTGAAACTGTCATTGATGAAGCCTTACTTACCAAGGAGATTTATTTTTATCCACCACCTCAAGATTCCTGGTACACAGACATACGGATACTTTTGGAAACAGGGGCTGCCCCTGATTACTTAGAACCAAAGAAGAAAGGAGCACTCAGATTGAAGTCTTCTCCGTACTTATTAATTGATAATATCCTCTTTCAGAGAAATTCAGACGGAGTATACCTCCGATGTCTAGATAAAGATGAAACATAAGTAATTATGAAAGAATTACATTCTGGACCGACAGGAGGTCAATTTGGCGGAGAAACCACTGCTCACAAAATTCTTAGGGCTGGTTATTATTGGCCTACCTTGTTTTGGGATTCCTATACTTTTGTCAGAAAATGCCAAGATTGCCAACTTGCTGCAGGAAGGGTGAAAAACCCTGCTTTTCCTTTACAACATGTTTCAGCTGAAAGACCCTTTCAGCAATGGGGTATCGATATAGTAGGTCCAATAAACCCTCTCTCATCTATGCAACACAAATATATAATAACTGCGACTGATTATTTCACCCATTGGGCTGAAGCTGCACCATTGAAGGTTGTAAATACCAATCAAGTTATACTATTCTTGGAATTTTTTTATCATAACAAGATTTGGTATTCCTGATTCTCTGGTTTTCGATAATGCATCGTATTTTTCATCAATCGAGTTAACTCAGTTTGCTTTAGAGAAGGGAATAAGAATCAGATATTCAGCTAACTACCATCCACATGGGAATGGTCTAGCTGAATCAACAAACAAAAATTTATTGAAAATTCTCAAAAGAACTATTTCAGTTCACCATCGTAACTTGCATACGGAATTGGTCAATTCCCTTTGGGCAGACAGAGTAACTCCTAAGGCTACAATAGGTAATTCACCATTCTTCTTAGTATACGGAACTGAGGCTATTCTTCCACCAAATCTGTTCTTACCTTCATTGTAGTTAGCTCAGTCTGTCCAAGAGGAAGAATGCCCAACAATGGAAAAAATAATTAACACACTGCTAAAACTGGAAGAAGAAAGAGAAAAGTCAAAACAACACTTTACAAAACATCAACAGATTGTAAAATCATGGTTTGACCAATCTTTCAGTTCTGATTGAGAATTTCAGGTAGGTGATTTGGTTTTAAATTGGGATAAATCTCACGAAGATAAGGGAGATCATACTAAGTTTCAAAAACTGTGGTTAGGTCCCTTTGTTATTTCTGAAAAAATAGGTCCAAGTACCTTTCGATTGCAAACACTTGAAGGACAGTCCGAAACATTCCCTATGAATGGATGGATTCTTAAAAAATATTTCTGTTAATATTTTCTGTCTAAAATGTATATAATCTACTTGCTGTCTGTAAATAAATTTATCTTTCTGTATATAAATTAGCAGACTGTTATGTTAATCATTTGTCAAGGATAAATATTTTAGATTGTTAAAATTCTTGTATATAACCAGTCAGTCAGTCAGAAATATGTAATAGCAGCTATAATTAATGTAAATAAATAAACTCAGTTTACTCATCAGCCTGAAAAATTATGATATTAGACTAATATCTTTTAAAAATTTGTTCAGGATGATCAAAATTTCCTGAATCTGTAAAAGACTCTCATTGTTTTCTATTTATAAGTGTTTCTCAGATTATTCCCCATCTTGTTATTTTCTTAAAAAATGGGGATGGCCTATTATATATCTTTTTCAAGGCTTGTACTTTTGAAAAACTTTTACCGATCTCTATCATCAGTCTTAGAAAAGTTTTTATCATCTGAGAACTGTCTAGCATTTGTTCCAATCAATTAAAAGTTAAAGTGAGAGACGGAAGGTCTCAGTAATGAGCCGGTCTGATTAGAATCACAAATATCACTGGTATGACATTATTAGGAAACTAGTAATGGATTTTAGTCTAAAAAACCGAAAGATAAGGGGTCTCATCAAGAGCCAGCTGATTCATTTTCTGGTGATATTAATGACTGACATTACCATTTGGTCACCATGCTGGGTAATGATCTCTCATTTTATGAAAATTAAGAGAAAAAATGAAATTGCAATAAAACATAACTTTTTGACTGAAGAATAGGAGGTCTCATCACGAGCTGGCCTAATCATGATCATTCGTGTTGTCTAGAATAACTTCATTTCTGATCACCAGGGTGATGGATTTTGATTTAAAAAATTAAAAGACAAGAGGTCTCATCACGAGCCGGCTTGCTTATTTCAGACAGCTCTCGTGAATGATACTATCACATTGGGATACCATACCCAGATAGTAGTCTTCAGGCAGAATTATTGTTTTAAAAGAAAAAGAAAAGCAAAGAACAAGAAAATTATTATATTTTGGGACAGATTCTGGAAAGTTTTCAGAGAAGTAAATTTATTTACTCTATGCTGATGGTATAGGTTATCCTTACTAAGAAGTACTTGTTTCGACTAAGATATTTGTAAGTTTATCCCTAGTCAAATTTGTGTTACAAAAGATGGAATATTTCTGAGTTATAGATATGAGTAAATAATGGTTTGATATGGATAAGGAATTTTTGATTTTTTTTTAGCAGGTTTTAAGATTTAGTTTTTATCATTTTGTGTAAGCAGAGAGAACTCGTTTGCCCAGGTCGTCGCCATTTGTTGGCAGCTAGCAACAACCTCTTCATTTCTCCATAAGATGAAGAGTGATCAGCTCTTTCGATGATTCATCATTGAAAAATTATGAAAGAGCACCTTCAGAATCTTTGATTCTGAAGGTACTCTTAATCAAAGAAAGGTAAAATATCATTTGAGAAGTTGGTGAAACATGCTTATGAACTTGGAAATTAACAACTGTCAGTAAGTCTGATAAATTTTCATGAATTTATTTAATCATTAAAATAAGTTTATGAGACTTAAGAAATTTGAAATAGTTTTCCAAGAGAAAATCAATAAAACACAATTTGTGTTGAGTAAGGTATTACTAGCCCTAAGTTCATAAAACTAAAAGTGACTTTCAAAGTTGATATTATATGTAATACCATACTATGACCTTTTGTAAATATTATAGTTATTGAATAAATGATGTTTATATAGGAAAATTTCACTTATGTTAGTTTTATCATTTGAATATCCTATTAAATCTAATGTTAGATATGTATCGATAGGATGTTTGAAAAGTTTAAACTTAGTCTTTGTATATACATAGCATAGATATTAAATCTAGCTATTTCACTAAGCCATGTTAACATTAGACGTATGCGATTTCATCACCTTGCATGCCACCACTTAACATGATTTGAACTGAAGATGACTGAGTGTGCAAGAAGCCATTTGTCAATTTGATAAGCGATTATCACTTGGATTAATGAGTTGGCATAAAACATGGCTTGCACCTCTTGACAGGTCGACAGCTGTGAGCATATGGAGGCATCGTATTAACAGTGTTAAATGCTGATAGTCATTTCCAATTAACATCAATGTACCTGTTCATTATTAGCCATTGTCCATAATCAATATTTGAAATCATGATCTATTAATTACAATATCTTTGGTGCGCTGATTTGGTGGTTATCACTATTGGTCGTGGTTAAACGTAGCTAAACCTACATACAGTATGCTATAACGTTAAGATTTAGCACTCATCATTGCTTAGAATCCAACTAAAATGGTAGGTTTAGAGATTGTATCTCCGTTAGAGTTGAAGTAGACTATCCATCATGTCATATGTGTGGATACATATTCCCTTTATGTTCACCTCTCTGTTCATTTCAGTTCGAAGCCAGGAGAACATAGAAGAAACCATGTCTCCTCTGAACCATTTTGAGATTTCTGGGTCTGAACTTATAGAAGCTAACCAGGAGGTTGCCATGAAATTCGAGAAAATGGGGTGGGGGCATTTCTTTAGGAGTTTCGATGGCCACTATGTAGAGATTACTAAACTGTTCACCATGAATTTTAACGACGATAGGGTGCAAATTGGGGGTTTTGAGTTTATTATCAATGAAGATACAATTGCAGAAGCCACTAAGCTCCCACAGGTTGGAGAACGTTGGTTTAAGGGCAGCATGGTCAATAAGAAGAAATGCTTGTCTCTATTAATGCCATTGTCGGATGATACGAAGCTAAAGATAGGCGTCCCTGTGAAATTTCTCAATCCCGAATGGAGAGTTTATTACAAAATCTTAGTAAGGTATGTGCCTGTTGCGGACGATACTCCCATTTGGACTTATACCATTTACGATTGTTGTTAGCATTACGGGGTTACAAGCTTAATTTGCCTTTCTATCTATGGCAAAGTCTAAAGAAAATGTAACAGACTGTTAGAAATTTTAGTAACCCTGACAGGAGTCTTTTTCACCATGGGTTGATAAAAATTATATTGCAATTTAAATTATCTGCAAATGGCCAGTCTTGGGATAAGTTTTTAGTCGAATGTCAGTTAGGGCCGATGCAGCGTTGGCCAAATCCATCCCCACGAACTCGTAGGAAACGAAAAGCCATAAATTCTGGGGTTAATAGTACTTTTGAAAATATATCAGAGGTTAAGGGATTCGAGGATGTAAGCATACCCATAAACAATGGGATCAGTAAGAGTGATGACAGGGATTCAGTTCCTTGCAACTCTAAAACAGTTTTGGATCAACCCTTATCTGATAGCACCCCTGCAGAAGTAGAAGAAGGATTAACCAAAGATAAAACTAATAATAATGTTGAATGTAAAAATCCATTTGAAACAAATAAACCTGATGGATATAATAGAGAATCTATGCATAGATTAGATCATCTTGCTCAGGTTTGTTGTGATAAGGAAGGACTTGGTTTTGAAAACCTATCATTTTCAAGAAGGGTTACGAGGAGCATGTACAGTACCCATGCGATTTTGAGTCCTATGGTTAATCAATAGGCTTCTAAGCTTGAAATTGTCTATATTGAAGATGACATGCCATCATCTATCCCTGATACAATGAATGTAAATAATCCTACCTCTGTACAGGGAAATGATGTAAAATCAGGCCAGGCCGAAGGCACTCAATCAGGTATAGACACAGGTATTGCAGATCTCGAACCATCGCCTAGTCTACATTGTGACAGTCCTCATTCTCCTCAGAGGATCAATGAAGATGAGACTCTACAACGTACACAATATAATGCATTCCAGGATAAAATTACTGAGTTCAAGGGTAAACTGAAGCACTGTCTATCTAGTACTGCGTTACTAGAAGAGGAAAATAGAACCTTTAGAAGAGAATTGCTGCAGTGGATTGATAGATGGAAAGAGATGAGTGCTAAGAAGAACCAATACAAAAAATCAAAGAAGTCAATCTTAGGAACATACCAGCTATTTCTTAAACGAATTGAAAAGCAAAACATTAAAATCATCAGGTTAAAGGCTAAACTAGCAGAAGCTCGAAGAGTAGTCGCTCTTCAGAATAAAACTTGATGATTTTTCTCATTTCTTATGTCGCTACAAAACAAGTAATGATCATTTTGGTTTTGCATGCCTGTAAAATCGGATATTTAACAGGCATGCATTTAAAATTTTAAGTTGATTTCTTTACCTATGTTTTAATCGATTTTGATAAGATGCTTCGTTTGAATTCAATGCAGGTGGTTTTTTCATCATTCCTCTACAAAATCTCAGGACTTGGTTAATACGTTGGCATGGAGATGTGGCTGTTTGTTATGAGATGGAGTTTCATTATGGACAAAAATATTCTAAAGTGCCTCGACTCAGGCTAGTCTTTTTCTGTTTTATAGTGATAGGTGTCATATAAGAGATGAAATGCTCTTTTTAGTTAGATGAGCCCTATAATGTTGCATGCAACATTAATAGGGAAACTGAATCATAGTGTTATATAAGGTAGAGATTTTGATGAACAAGAGATGGAGTGTTGGAAGAAAAACGTATTAGAAATATATCTTATTACTAGTGCTATTCCATACTTGAAGTTGAACCTTTGATGTGAATGCTATTGGACATCTGCAGACAGATACTGTTACTGGTATTTTTTTTGGATTTATATATATATATATATATATATATATATATATATATATATTTCAACGTATTATCTTCTGTCTTTATATTAACTTAGTGTGCTTTTATATGCTGATGTTTAATTATATCTTTCACTTTATCAGCTTAAGTTAGTATTTTGAATGAACATTTCATTATGATTTTGTTTATTAGTATTTTTACTGTAAACCTAAGTTGTAATGATATACTTTTCTGTCTGTTTAAAATTTCATTTGTATGTTTACAGTGATTTTTAGATAGGAATTATCTTAAATTCAAATAGCTGCCTTAATAATTAATTATTAATCAATTTCAGACAGTTGAAATTAACTATTTATTTGCAGATTATGTTTCAGTTATGTTGTCATATAATAGAGTGACTTATTATTCATGATTTAAATGTGTCTATTTGAATTATGTTTTAGTCTTTCTGTTCATCTTTAATGATTAATAGTTAATATAATCTTTGAATATGCTCTCAACTGAGATAGGACATTTAGAATAGTTTAAGTTAAATTTTATTTTTATTTTTTCTTTAGAAGTTGAATTAACAACTGTCAATTCTATTTTTATACTTTGTATAAGTTTTATATTCAGAAAACTTCCAAAAATAAAAGTATTTCCTTAAGAAAGAAACTATAGGACAGTTTAGATAGTTTAATTTAATCATTTAGATAAAAATAACATTAGAATAGGTTAGATTTTGCTGGTTTTAAGTTCTCCTTAAGAGACAAACTAGCTGGTAGCAGGACCACAACCTGCGAGGTTTTGTTAATTCAAACACACCGAACGCTGCTTTAAGCTGATTGTGTGGACAAAACCTCCTTATTGGCCTAGATTCAGAAAATCAGGCCAATAGGTCATCATCACGGGTGTTATCTCTTGATTCTTCTCATCATAGGAACCTATACAGAGCCAGTCCTTTTTCATACTGGATGTATCATCACAAAGCTAGTCCTTTTTCATACTAGATGTGGCATCACAGAGCTAGTACTTTTTCATAATAGATGTGGCATCATAGAGCTGGTCCTTTTTCATACCAGATGTGGAACCTACTCAGAGCTAGTCCTTTTTCATACTAGATGAGTCTTCACAGAGCTAGTCCTTTTTCATACTAGATGTGGCATCACAAAGCTGGTCCTTTTTCATACTAGATGAGTCTTCATAGAGCTAGTCCTTTTTCATACTAGATGTGGCATAACAGAGCTCGTCCTTTTTCATACCATATGTGGGACCTACTCAGAGCTAGTCCTTTTTCATACTAGACGAGTCTTCATAGAGCTAGTCCTTTTTCATAATAGATGTGGCATCACAGAGCTGGTCCTTTTTCATACCAGATGTGGGACCTACTCAGAGCTAGTTCTTTTTCATACTAGATGAGTCTTCACAGAGCTATTCCTTTTTCATACTAGATGTGGCATCACAGAGCTGGTCCTTTTTCATACTAGATATGGGACCTACTTAGAGCTAGTCATTTTTCATACTAGATGAGTCTTCACAGAGCCAACCCTTTTTCATGCTGGATGTGGGAACATCACATACACCTGACAATGGAAGGAACCAATCCTCTCACCATGTCATAGCTCTTACATCTGACCATGGAAGGAACCAATCCTCTCACCATGTCGGAAGGGCACAACACTTATATCTAACCATGGAAGGAACCATTCCTCTCACCATGTTAGAATGGCTCAGCACGGACACATCACTTCCTCTTGGGAGGGATATCGATATGGATAACACCGAGCTTATACCTGAAGTACTCAAAATTCACCCTAGCCAATGGCTTAGTCAACGCATCAGCTATCTATTCATCTGTCACTACATACTGGAGTTTCGCTACTCCTCTCTACACCATATCCCTGATATAGTGATACTTGATCTCGATATGCTTCGACTTGTCATGGAATACTGGATTCTATGACAAATTTACACAACTTTGGTTGCCACATTATATACAAGTAGCATCTAACTGGAGATCAAATAAATCAGACAGTAGCTTCCTCAGCCATATTTCCTCACAACTAGCTGAACAGGATGCAACATACTTTGCTTCAGCTGTACTTAGTGCCACACAGGATTGCTCCCTGCTAAACCACAAGATCACTCCTGATCCCATACTGAAGCAACACCCTGAAGTGCTCTTCCTATCAATGGCACTACCTGCCCAATATGAATCAACATAACCCTCCAGGTTAATCCTTTGATCAATCTTATACTTGAGCCCATAATCAACCGTACCTTTCAGGTACCTCAGAATATGCTTTGCAGCAGTCAAGTGAACATGTCTCTATTAGAATAATTAACCCATAGTTAGCTACCTTAGACATTAATTAATCCATTTTTGTCTTATTTGCCTAGTTTCCATATTCCATCTTATGCAAGTTGTCCTCCACATGTCCAAAGTGGTCAAACTTGCTAAATTTGAGTCATCGAGAACTTGGGAAACCACTTGGAATCAAATCTACTTTATTCCTGGCCTTCCTAGCGCATGTTTTCTTTTTCTGCTTTATTGCCTGCTTTTACTGAGTTTTAAGGCAATTGGGAAAGTTTGACTAGGTGAAGTTAACTTATTTTTTGTCCTCATCATCCTCCACTCTTTTCTCCTAAGAAAATCATGTATGAGTTGTCCTTCCATCATCTATTAGCTTTCCTAATTGATTTTTCCAATTCGTGAGCTCTTAGACAGATTTGGAAAGTGCTTTATGCACCTATGGGGGATTTGCTTAGATTTAGTAAGCCTGCTTTTGACCAAATTTGAATGGCATCTTTATACATTCAAATATATCATGTAATTATTTATTGTGGCAGCCTATGACTTCATAGGGTTGGCTATTGTACACTTATTCAATACAGATTAGTGTTCTGCTCCATATTCAGTCTCCTTTGTGTGTAATTTGCATGTGTAATTGACAATTTTTGTGAGTGTAATTTTTCTAACACCTGGGTTCAATTTCAACATGGTATCAAATCCTTTTTAGATCAATTTCTCTCCTTCCAATTTTTTATTGCAGGTTAGACATCATTGACTAGGAGCATTCTGCTGACTGAAGGGACAATTTCTGAGCTATGGATCAATCTCAGAAGATCATCTTGACTCCATTTAACTTCTTTGAATGGAAAGTAGAGATGGAGATACTGTTGAGAGAGAAAGGCCTCTACAGAGTGACTATGGCAACAGAAGCAGAGCCCAATGCAGCTACAGAAAAAATTAAATGGCACAACAGGAGGGATGAGGCCTATGGTCTCCTGTGTCTGAACATATCCAGAGACCTCCTTTTCCATCTTGATGAATTAACATCACCAAATGAAGTATGGGAGAATATTGTTGAGGTTTTTGGTAAGACAGATGAGATGAGGGGACATCAAATTGAAAATGAATTGATCTCCTTGAGTCCCAATAACTTCGAATCCCTGTAACTCTACTTTTCCAAGTTCAAAGCCCTTGTTTTGCAGCTAAAATAGTGTGGAATCGAAAAGAATGAGGAGCAACTGGTTTTGGCCATACTCTTGAAGCTTGGCCCTAACTATTCATTGTTTGTATCGACCTTCCATGCCACAAAGTTGACATCTTGATCCTGGAAAATGCCTAGCTTTGCATATTTCATGGAATCTCTCACACAAGAACAAGATAAATTGGTGATGATGGGCACCATCAAACCTTCCAAAGACCAAGCTCTGGTTGCTGGAGATTCAAGGGTGGATTCAAAAGGAAAGAAGAAGTCTAAGAAGCCACCTGAGCAAAAGGGAGACAAGAACAAGTCTCCAGAGGAGCCCCAAGATTCCAAGAAGAACCCCCAGAAGAAGAAGAACAAAGGAGAAATGAGCAAGTGCGCATACTGCAGTAATGGAAATCATCCTAAAATCTCCTGCATGAAGAAGCAAATTGACATGCTGACCCAAGTCCTGGAGAAGAATGGCATCTCCCTTCCTGATAGCTCAAAGAAGAGGGAAGGAGGATCAAATTCAAAAGACAGAGAGAGAGAGTTCATGTATTGGTTGCTGGCACATCAAGCTCACCTAGTTTCATCATTGATTCTGGAGCTTCAAGACATATGGTTTCGACCAAGGAGGCATTTACCTCACTTGAAATGTCAAAAGGTCCACCAATAGTACTAGTAGATGACTCTCTCACTAAAAGTTTGGGCAAAGGGAGGATTGATCTTGACCATGGTAAGTTCAACAATGTATTGTATGTTCCAGGTCTTGCCTCTGACCTCTTATCAGTGTATCCAATGACCCACATAGGGTCTCCAAAAAAGGTCATATTCTCCCCTGATGAAGTTGAGATCATAGAGATATCAAGTGGTAAAGTCATTTCAAAAGGAGTTGCAAATCACACTTCGAAGGTATACATGTTCTCACACTTCCTACCTTACTCAAACCCCTCTGCTCTTTTGATTCATGCTAATGAGGCAAGAAAGATTTGGCATGAAATATTTGGCCACCTTAACTATAAGTATCTTTATAATCTTAGTGAAAAATAAATGGTCATAGGGTTACCAAAGATTAAGTTTTCCTAAGGTGTTTGTCAAGGTTGCATCTTAGGAAAACACCCAGAGCATAAATTTGAGAAAGCTAGTCATGAGAGAACCTCTGCACCTCTTGAGTTGATCCATAGTGATGTTGCTAGCCCATTTCCTCATATGTCAATGAGTCAGGCCAAATATTCATTGACATTCATAGATGACTTTTTCAGGTACTGCTAGGTTTACTTCCTGAAACACAAGTCTGAAGTTTTTGGCCTCTTCAAAGTCTTTAAGGCTTTGGTTGAAAACCGGTTTGGGAGGAAACTCAAGGTCCTAAGACCTGGAAATGGTGGTGAGTATGTCAAGTATAAGTTCATTCAATATTTTGCAGATGCATGTATTCAGTTGCGGAATTCTATCCCTTACACACCATAGCAAAATGGTGTTGCTGGGAGGAAGAACAGATCACTGAAAGAGATGGCAACCTGGATGATGGAGGCTAAGACTTTGCCACCAAAGTTTTGGGCCAAAGCTATAAAATATGCAGCCTATATACAGAATAGAGTGCCTCATAAAAAACTTGATGGTATGACTCCTTTCGAAGCATGGAGTGGGCACAAGCCAAATGTGACCCATTTCAGGATTTTTGGCTCAAGGGCTTGGGCTAGAATTCCAACAGAAAAGAGGAAGGATTTGCAGCCCCAAAGCCAAGAGTGTATATTTGTTGGGTACTCTAAAGATTCAAAAGGGTACAAGATGATCAATTTGAGCACAAACAAAGCCTTCATTGACAGGAGTGTTCAGTTCCAAGAAGAGCCTTTAGCAGCAGTGGAATTTGGAGAATCCTCTTCACCACCAGAACCATTGAATGTAAGAGAAGAGATAGTTGAGCTTGCTGATTCTGATATGTATGAAAATGATGATTTAATTGAAGATCCTAACAGTCCTACAAGACCAAAATGGGAAGCAAAGACCATTCATGCAGCTGGAGAACTAGCTGGAAATCCTAATGATCATAGGAGGACTAGATCTCAGTTTGAGAGTGCTCTGTGTATGAAAGATCCTTTGTTTGCAGAGAAATTCTATATTATGGTTGAATAAGACCCACATACATATGAATATGCAGCACATGATCCAAGATGGCAAACAACCATGAAAGAAGAGTTCAGCTCACTCCAGAAGAACAACACTTGGGAGCTGGTTGATCTTCCCCCAGGGAGGAAGCTAGTTCAATGTAAGTGGGTTTACAAAACCAAGTTTGCTGCTGATGGTTCACCTTTGAAATATAATTCAATATTGGTATCCAAGGTCTACTCATAGGTACATGGAATAGACTACAATGATACCTTTACACTAGTGGCAAAGATGGACTTGATCAGTCTAGCCTTAGCCATTGCAGCTTCGAAGCAGTGGGAGGTACATCACATGGATGTGAAGTGTGATTTCCTGAATGGATATCTCATTGAAGAGATTTACATGCAGCAGCCTCAAGTATTTTCTACTAATCCATCTCTTGTGTGCAGGCTAAATAAATCATTGTATGGGCTTAAGCAAGCCCCCCGGGCTTGGTATGCCAAGATTGATAGCTTTCTACTATCATTGAATTTTGTTCGATGCAAGTCAGATCCTAATGTCTATTTGAAGCTGATTCATGGTTATTTAATGGTTATTGTCTTGTATGTTGATGACCTTCTCATTACAGGAAGCTCAAAGGATGAAATTGCCTCCTTGAAGGATGCAATGAACCATGCATTTTCAATGACAGACTTGGGGTTATTGAGCCAGTTCTTGGGTCTTGAGATTTATCAAACCAAACATGGAATAAAAGTACATAAGTCCAATTATGCCTTGGATTTTCTAAACAAGTTCAACATGAAGGATTGCAATCCAAGCAAGACTCCCTTCCTTTCAGGAGTTAAGCTTGAAGAAGCAGATTCTTAACCTATGGTAAACAATACACTGTATAGCAAACTGATTGGGTGTTTGATGTACCTTACACATACTCAACATGATATTTATTATGCAGTAAGTGTGGCTTAAAGATACATGGATCAGCCTCATGAGATCCATTGGAGGGAAGCCAAAAGGATCCTTAACTTTGTTCAGGGAACAAGGACTCATGGGATCTTCTACAAAGCTAAATCTGATCTTGATTTGATTGGGTTTACTAAAAGTGATTGGGAAGGTGAAAACATAGATCAAAAGTCAACATTAGGATATGTGTTCATGCTTGCTGAAGGACCAATCAGCTGGTCAAGCAAGAAATAGAGTGCCATTGCACTCTCATCTACAGAAGCAGAGTACAGAGGAGTTGTAAATGCAGCAACTCAATGTTTATGGTTGCAAGGGTTACTTGGTGAGTGTGGCTTCGAATCAGAATACTCAACTACTATCTATTGTGATAATCAGAGTACCATTCAAATATGCAATGATCCAGTTCAGAGATAGAGAACCAAACATATTGAGATCCATATGCAGTACATCAGACAGCTTGTGCATGATGGCACCATTCACCTACTCTTCTGTTCATCTTCAAAACAAGTAGCAGATATCTTCACCAAAGTTTTTTGTGAGAAGACATTCAGCAATCTAAAATCACTACTGGGGATTGCTGATCATGCTATGAAGCATGAGTGATGACAATATTTTCAATTTTTTTTTACTGTCCATGTTTAAGGGAGGATTTTTCCCACTGGGTTTTTGCCTCTTTCCTTGGTTAAATGGACATGCAGTATGTAAAGGGTGACTAAGCCTTGTTGCTAGGCCTATAATTTTCTGATATTTTACTCATAAATCAGGCTTAAGGGGTGGTGTTAGAATAATCAACCCATAGTTAGCTAAATTAGACATTAATTAATCCATTTTTGTCTTATTTTCCTAGTTTCCATATTCCATCTTATGCAAGTTGTACTCCACATGTCCAAAGTGGTCAAACTTGCTAAATTTGAGTCATGGAGTGCTTGGGAAACCACTTGGAATCAAATTTTATTTATTCCTAGCCTTCCTAGCGCATGTCTGCATTTTCTGCTTTATTGCCTGCTTTTGCTGAGTTTTAAGGCAATTGGGAAAGTTTGACTAGGTGAAGTTAACTTGTTTTTTGTCCTCATAATCCTCCACTCTTTTCTCCTAAGAAAATCATGTATGAGTTGTCCTTCCATCATCTATTATCTTTCCTAATTGATTTTTCCAATTCGTGAGCTCTTAGACAGATTTGGAAAGTGCTTTATGCACCTATGGGGGATTTGCTTAGATTTAGTAAGCCTGCTTTTGACCAAATCCGAATGGCATCCTTATGCACTCAAATATATCATGTAATTATTTACTTCATAGGGTTGGATATTGTACACTTATTAAATACAGATTAGTGTTCTGCTCCATATTCAGTCTCCTTTGTGTGTAATTTGCATGTGTAATTATCAATTTTTGTGAGTGTAAATGTTATAACACCTGGGTTCAATTTCCACAGTCTTGGATCTATCAGGTATTGGATCAAGGTGTTCACAACAAATCAAATATCTGGTCTCATGTTCGTCAGGTACATCAAGGATCCAATCATTTGACGATACATCGTGGCATCGACTGTCTCTGATGAAGCATCACTCAAAAGCTTTAGGTTTGATTCCATAAGTGTGGTTAATGCCTTGCAGTCCATCATCCCAAATCTCTTTAGGATATCTATTGCATACTTCCCTTGTCCAAGGAAGATTCCATTTTTAGTCTGCCACACCTCCATACCTAGAAAATAATGCATCATACCCAAGTCCTTCATTTCGAACTCGGTAGCCATATTTCTCTTCGTATTAGCAATCAACCCATCCATACCTATCACAAACAGATCATCTACATATAGTAGAATCATTACTGGGTTTCCATATTCAACCTTGTAGTAAAGGTTGGAATCTACTTTACTATTGGTAAAGCCCAAACCGGATAGAAAGCTATCAATTCTGTCGTACCATGTCTTGGGTGCCTATTTCAAACCGTACAGGCTTTCTTCAATCTACACACATGAGACTCCCTATCACGAGTCTCAAAACTGAGTGGCTGCTCCACATACACTTCCTCTTCTACTACACCATCCAAGAAAGAAGTCTTGACATCCATTTGGTGTATCTTCCATTTCATCAATGAAGCCAGAGCAAGTACCAATCTGATGGAAGTGTATCTGGCTACAGGTGCAAAGGTTTCTTCATAGTCTATTCCTTCTTTTTGTGAGAGACCACGAGCAACAAATATTGCTTTATATTTCTCTATGCTTCCATCTGCAGCATGTTTGATCTTGTAGATCCATTTGGAAGTTACAACTGACTTCCCTTCTGGTCTTGGGACAACATCCCAAACATCATTCTTCATGATCGATTGATACTCTTCGATCATCGCATGCTTTGATTATTTCCATTTTGCCACTTCTTCATATTTGGAAGGTTCTTTATTAATAAAATCACATAGTAAAGATACATAACTAGAACATGATATGGTCCTCTTTCTTTCTCTGAGATTCTCTTCTGGAACCCCATATCTTTCCGTACCTTGGATAATCTCTCGTACCCAAGAAGGTTTCCTCTTGTGAGGGTTCTTCTCCTGTGGTGGATCTATAGGTCTTTATGGTTCTTCAAATTCTTGATATTCTTCTTGAGTTTCCTCGTTCATGATTGTATCATGAATTCTGGGAGCTTCTGCTTCTTCAGGTTTTTCAATAGGTTTCTTTCTAGATTTGATGTAGGCTGAATCTTCATCAAATGTTACATCCCTGTTGATGTCAATATTCTTGAATCCTGGGAAGTATATTCTGTAAGCCTTCGATCTTTCAGAGTATCCCACAAATATACCCTTCTTTCCTGAAGGATCTAATTTTATTCTCTTCTCTTTTGGAATGTGTATGTACATAGGACAGCCAAATATTCTGAGATGGCTGACTTCTGGTTTCTTTTTGGAGAAGACTTCTTCAGGAGTCTTGTTCTCGAGTACTCTATGTGGAGTATGATTCTGTACATACACTGTTGTTCTGGCTGCTTCTTCCCAATGATGCACAGGAATATCTTGATCATCAAGCATAGCTCTTACAGCTTCCATGATGGTTCTATTATTCCTTTTTGTAATTCCATTCTATTGTGGATTATGAGGGGTGGACAACTCCCTCTTAATCCCTGAGTCTTTACATAGTTCTTTTGAACAAATTTGAAGTGATTTCTCTGCCATTGTATGATCGAAAAGTATTGATCTTCTTTTTAGTGTGGTTCTCAATCAAGGATTTGAATTCCTTGAACTTTCTCAACACTTCATCTTTATTCTTCATGAAGTAAATCCATGTCTTCCTAGAAAATTCATCAATAAAAGAAACATAGTACACATACCCATTTAGTAAGTTTGATGACATTGGTCCACATGCATTGGATCGGATGATTTCCAAGATTCATTTTTCTTTGCTCTCACTACTTGAAAAATGTCTTCTTTGTGTTCTTTCCTTTTGCACATCCTTTGCATACCCCTTCATGTTTTTCTTGTATCTCTGGAAGACCTTCAACAGCTTTGCTTGCAAGTGGTAGTGCTCTGTAATGCACATGTGCAATCCTTCTATTCCAAAGTTCATTTGGTTCTACTGTGTCATGAACCAAAGCTTGATCTAGTTGGCCCTTCAACTTGTATAGACCTTCTTATTGTTCTCCAATCACTATTGCATCGTTAAAAGTATTTCCCTTTGGCCACATAAGAACTCAGCCATCTACAAAAAGAAACCCTCATTCCTTTTGCATCCAATGCAGATATGGAGAGGAGGTTCTTCTTTAGTCCTGGAACAAATAATACATTCTTCATCTTTAAAGACTTTCTTGAATCTAGTTTATAGGAGGATTCACCACTACCTTTTATTGGATACTGGTAGTCATCCCCAAGTTTCAACTTGTGATGTGACTCATGTTCAGATAGTTTCACAAATGTTTCTTTGAATCCCATCATGTGCTTGGAAGCACCACTGTCTATGAGTGAATCATTTGAAGCATCATCACTTTATTGTCTGATTCTCTTTATAGAAGGTTCATCATCCTCTGTAGCATGAACATGATGTCTTCTCTTGTTTCCCTTCTTCTATAGGTTTCTTCTGTTAGGGAAGAATTTTGATATGTGGCCTTTCTCATCACATGTGTAACATATAATAGTAGTCATATATTTTCTAGAGTGTGAGATCTTACCTTTGGAGTGATGATGGCTCCTTCTAGTTTTCTTGGAGTGAACTGTGAGAGCTTGATCTTCACTTCCCATATTCTCTTCTCGAGATGCTATCCGAGCTTCTTCTTGAAAGCATTCTTCCCACAGTCTGCTGAAATTGACTAACTTGTTTTTGGCACAGATCCCTTGAATTAAAGAGTCCAATGATCTAGGGAGACCATTCAAGGTGGTCATCACAATCTCTCCATTTTCCACTTATTCATCTATTGCTTCCAGCTGCTTCTTGATCTGAGAAACCCTTGTAAAGTAAGACTAAATAGTCTCAGCATTCTGGATCTTCACATTCTTCAATTGCTTTCTCATAGTCATCTTCCTGTTTATGTTCTTCCCTTCAAACAATTTGGTTGGGGCATCAAACATAGCTTTAGGTGTATTGAGGGAGGACACCTTTGGCATGAGGTGATCCTTGATAGAATCTGCAATGATTCTCTTTTCCATAACCAACTTCTTCTTATGCAAGGCCTTAGCCTCATCTCCCTCTAGAGATGGAACCTCCTCATTGATATAGGAGTCCAACTCATTTTCTTCCAAGACCAGGGAGATCCTATACTTCCAGGCTTGGAAGTTATCATCTCCCTCAAGATTTTCATCAAGATTGGTATGATGAGACATCTTAAACTGAGAACCTCAAATGGAAATACAAAATATTTAGATCTTACCAGGTCAAGATGTCGGATCTATATTTGGAGCTAAAATCCTGTAGTGTTGGTTCAGTAGCAAATTAGGGTTTTTCTTTTCTAGAGTTCTATCCAACCAAATGCTTTTAATTTGATCCCTAACTTCTATTTTGGGGAGGATATTAATCCAGGCTTGGGCTCACTAAAAAATTCATCTTCTGTGAAAAACCCTAATTTTCGGCAGTAGTGTCGGGTCTAAAACTGAAAAACCTCAGAATTGGATTATGCTTCGACAGAAATATGCGCGCTAAGGAGGAGAGTTATTACAGCTTACTTTTTCTGAAAATCTATGGAGGAAGATCCACAAACTAGGAATCCCTAGTTCCCACAGCTGCACAATGTCTTCTTCTCAGGTTAGCTCTGATATCATGTTAGAATTTCATCATTAAGCTAGCATTATATTAGGATATTTAACTGAGAGAATAATAAGCACATCAATCAAACATAAGATACAATGAACACAGTGTTTATCCTTTGGGAAACCATAAATGGTGAAAACCCCACAACTTCCTCAGAGATAGAATCAACACCAAAAGTAGAACCCAAAACAGTAAGTGATCTCCCGATAGCAGTAACCTTCTTTCTATCTAGCCCCAGTGTCTTCTCCTTCCTCAACTATGTGATACACTTGAGTGTGTATGAGTTGTGTGATAAATAGAGAGGCCAGCTCTCTATTTATACTAATCCTGACATGACTAAAACCATACTAGGTCCGACCTCAGTAGGAGAGTCTAATAACCCTAGTGCCCTGGAACTGCGGGGACTTTAACCCTTAGACAATAGGAGGGTTACCCACAATGACTTGACATGACTTGTTTACATTATAGACTTTCCTGATAGGAACATCGGGGCATGGCATAACTCAAGTACATCCTGGAATAAACATTGGGTTACAATATATAAGAAATACAAGTGAAATACATTCTGAAGTTACATATACATCAAGAAATTGGCCTCTTTTGTTGCAAAATTAGATGGAGTTCTAATGGATTCTTCATCATGTTCTTCCACTACTTCCAAGTGTAACTATTTTTGTGTCGTCTCTTGTTGGGAGGGTATCAACAATTTTGGTTGTTGCAATGCTAGATGGATTACTATATGATTCCTTATGTTGTTCTTCTAAATCTTGACACAAGATTGTTTGATGTTGGTCAATATACTAAATATGTATGGTTTCCAACACTTTTACAGTTTCGAAACCATTACTTTCAAGTTCCACATATTTTGCATTGTCTAAATTACTTCATCAGTAATTGGAATATCTATCTCTGTTATTGCATGTCTATCAAGTGTTATGTTGCATTATTCATGTGGATATTCCAATATCATTGTCTTGCTACCACTACATCATCCTCTGTGTAGAAGGTCTCAACAAGTTCAGGTGTTGTATATATGGCTCGAATTGTGTTTTGCTTCATAACAATTTTCTTTCAAAAATAGAGATGAAACACCTTCATGTTTCTCAATATCTGTACTTTCATGCTCTCTTTATTTTTTAACATCCTTGAATTAAAATTCCATAATTTGTACCACTTCTTATACTATGTTAGTATCTAGAACATATTCCTTACTTATTGTATTTATTGATGAAGTTATGCAAGTTTCTACTTGATGGAATTCTGTCGATTTTGTTGTCTGTGGGTTTTATAATATAAGAGACTTTGGCTATTCCAAATATATCGTAAAGTGTTGGAATTGTAACAACCCTGGACATAAGACTTGGGAATGTAGACATTTTTCATCAAGAGATTGTAGGAAAAAGGTTCATCGAAGTTTGGATAGGGAAAGAGAAATCTCAATCCCATGAAAACAAGTTGTTCAAAGAGGAGAATGAAAAAGTATTCATTACACAACTAGATAAAGACCAAGTATATCCATATGATAGTATTCCAAGTCTTACGACAAATTTGCATACCAACAATTCACTTTAAGCAGATTCAAATGATGAAGAAAAATTGGGAAGATTACCCATCTTATTTTGAACCATAAACAATTTTGTATACAAGTATAAGACTGACAAACATGATAAATGTTTTTATTTGATAATAACAAAGTGCAAAAGCGATTAGACTTGAGAGTAGCATTCCATGACATTTGAAGTCTTTTAAAGTTCTTTAGCAGCAGTGTTTGGGAAGTTATATGACAGTCATGGGACTATTTGTACACATGTTATATATGAATATTAAGGACAACTTGATGACAGTGATTAAATTTATTTTTCAGACCTCAAAGGGATCATAAACAGTAGTAGTATATGAAATTCGTAAAGTACAAAGAGAGATATTTTTGGAGAAGATATCAACCAAATTTCAGATCTCAAGGAGAATTTGTTCCAAACATGATAGATATATCAGCACCTATGACATTTACATTTCTAGATAGAAAACATGACACATTGAAAATAAATATCTAGTGTCCCTCACTGTTGAAAATGAAAAATCACAGAGTTGTGTGGAGAAATGCTATTTACTGTAGAGAATATTCAATAGACGATGACAACTGTATAAAATAGGTAAAAGAAGGTTATGTAGAGAGTGGATCTAACAAGGTTTCCAATCCTACTATAAATAATCTTTCCAGTAAAGGCCAAGGCAAGGGATATGATATCAATTCCTCTCAGGAAAATGAGAATTTAGTGTTGAGTCCACAACTAAAACTTGTTACACTCCCTTTCCAGTGCAAGTTCCAACATCCACAACAAAGAGAGAGGCCCTTGTTGTGTGTACTAAAGACAAAGACCTTCCATATTCAAATAAAGTTATGTTTTGCATGGGAGACTCTACTTCCCAAAATGTTCTAGATGCCACAAACACAGATTATGCAATTGAACACAAACAAATTGGATGTAAAGATGAAACCCTTGTGAAAAATGATTGCATTGATTTGGGAATTGGAGAGCTAGAGAAGAAAATTGCCCCTCTTACACAAAAACTAGCAGAATTGAAATTGCAAAATGTTTGTGAGACACCATCCCAAGTAGTTGGTATTCAACAAAAATCTAGTGACAAAAACACACCAATGAGAATTGTAAATAATATAGAGACAAGGAATGGTCCTCGAGAAGGGAGTTTTGATAAGAGAAAAAAAAGGAAGGGTTGTTTCTGCTAAATTTCTTCAAAATACCATGGATCCACTGGTAGAGTCTCACTTAGTCTCACTACTCTCGAAACTACCTCTTTTGAGAGACATAATGCTTCCCACTACTACATTCCTATCTGTCTCCACTGCCTATGGGATCTGACCTAGATCGCCATTTCCATTTCTTGGATTTCTGTGTGAGAACCTAGACTAGTAGAGTGATAAAATGGAATAAAAGGGAGCCAATAGACTCACTCTAACTCTCAACAAACTCTCAATAATATCAACATTCCCAACATGGTTAGATAGCATAAATCACATGGTCTAAAGCTTAAGATTAATTTCAACAAGGATATGGCATATGAATTTATAGCATAAGGAGGGCCACTCTAACCCAAAGGGATCAACCCAAATTAGAGAGAGGAAAGGTTTAAGCTTCATCATGGAGGATTAACTTGAATTAGTGGAGTGGTGGCTTAGTGAAAAGATTCCCTTTGTCGAATTAGCACCATGAGGAGTTACCCAAAAACTAAGGAGTAGAGCCATGAAGAGCACATGGAGGAACACTAATGCATAAAGGGGGTTACAAAACATCAAGGAGGTTGAAATAGGTGAGATAGGGCATCCAATAGGGTCATAAATATCATGTAAGAAAAAAATAGAATCCTCAATGCATGGTGTAAGAGTGGAATCTAGAAAATAGATTACAACCCCTAAAAACTAGGAAAAGGGCTCATAAATGACCATAAACACATAAATGTAAGGGAATATTTTCCCAAGGAGGGTTCCATAGGAAATAGGGGCCCATTAAGGTGTGCAAAATATGCAATATTAACTCCATAGTCCATAATTATTGAGAATAGGGTTCGTTGTACAAGGTTTGGGTGACCAACATTATTAATCTCACCAAGGTGAAAATATGAATTGGGATGGAAAAATTTAAGTCAACAACAAGTTATAAGGTGCTAGGGATGTCCCCATTCCCCCTCACTTTGTGGAATCCAGGGTCCCCCATACTCATTTAGTTTCCTTTGCTGAGTCGCTTGTTTATTTAAGCAATCATTAACAACATTCAAAGATAAGAAAGATTATAGTAATAACATTAACATTAATAATAGCACCAAAGTACAAATTCGTGTTATCAAACATTAATAATAAGTCCTTCATTAAATTAATCATGAAAAGAAGCATAATTCCACAATCATATAAAATATCATAAGTCCATATTGCAAGAGAACATAAGTCACATGAAGGACTATAAGTCTCGGGCTTAACAACCGGGGTATTACATCTCCATCCCCCTTAAACAATGCATCGTCCTCGATGCATATTACATACATGCTGCAAAATTTCAAAATATATGAGGGTATGCTTCCCTCATGGTATCCTCCAGCTCCCAAGTGGCATCCTCAAGACTGTAATGGGTCCATTGGACCTTTACCTACCTGATTTCTCGATTTTGAAGCACCTTGAGCTTGCTGCCCAAAACGAAAATAGGTTGTACCAGAAAATCCCCTTCTGGTTCCACCTAGATCATCATACATTCAATCACATGATTAGCGCCATGTTCATCCACACACACACACACACACACACACACATATATCAATAAAGAAAATAAAAACATTCTAATTACCTGGATCACATTCCCATCAATTACATGGTTAGTATCAGGTATATACTTTTTCAATAAAGACACATGAAACACATTATGTACTCTAATGAAAGTGGGTAGGGCCAACTCATAAGAAACAAGTCCTATCTTAGTTAAGACCTCAAAAGGTCCACAGTATATGGCAGCTAGCTTGGAGCATTTTCCCAAGTTTAAGGAACTCTTATTGGGTCCGACTTTCAAAAACACATGATCCCCAACTTGAAACTATCTAGCAGTCCTATTCTGATCTGCATAAATTTTCTTCCCGGCTTGAGATAACTTTAGATTATGCTTTATATTAACTATTTGATCCTCCATATCCTTTAATAATTCTGGTCCAACAATGACTCTATATATTGGGTTATCCCAACTGATGGGAGTATTACACTTCCTTTCATACATGGCATATAAAGGACTCATCTTCAAAGAGGAATGATATCCATTGTTATAATAAAATTCCACCAAGTGCAAATAATCTTCCCACTTAAATGGTTGATCCATCACATACATCCTTAACATATCTGCAAACTCTTTCTATTTGTCCAATTGTCTGAGGGTGGTATGTTGTACTCATGTTTATACTTGTACCAAACCATTCAAACAATCCTTTCCAAAAGTTAGAAGTAAAATTTTAATCTCTGTCTGATACTATAGCCTTCGGAATACCATGCAATATGGCTACTTCTTTCATGTAAATATTTGCAATGTTAATTGCTTTGTGAGATTTCTCTATTGGAATGAAGTGTGTTGCCTTAGTCAACTTATCTACCACAACCATGATCACATCATTTTTCAATATTGTCTTAGGTAAATTGGCGATGAAATCCATCGTCACTACATCCCACTTCCATTCTGGTATAGGAAAGGGTTGCAACAATCCAGCTGGATGTCGATGCTCAACTTTAACTTTTTGGCATTCGATGCACCTAGCTATATATTCTGCAACATCATTCTTCATCCCTGGCCAATAGTATTGTTTCCTTACTGCGGCTACTATTTTTTGATAACCTGAATGTCCAACATAAGGGACATCATGTGTTTCGTTCAGAACCATCTTCCTTATATCTCCAACATCAGGCACATAAACTCTATCATTGTGCATGAGTATCCCATTTTATTTAAACTTATACTTATCAAATTTCTATGTAATATTCTATTGTTTCAACCCTTCTTTCACCTACTGATAAAGTTAATCTGTAACACTGGCTTCAATGATCTTATCCTTCAAATTTGATGTGCTAGTGTTCATAACTGCTACATGCATCTTCCTACTAAGTGCATCAACTACTTTATTTTCCTTACCTTTGATATTCTTGATGTCAAAGTCATATTCACATAATAACTCCGTCCACCTCCTTTGTCTTGCATTCAACGTAGGCTGCTCAAAAAGTATTTTAACCTATCTTGGTTAGTTCTCAACTCAAACTTTTTGCCCATTAGATAATGTCTCCACATCTTCAAAGCATGGATGATAGTTGCAAGCTCTAAGTCATGGGTGGAATAGTTCTTCTCGTGTTCCTTCAACTTTCTAGATTCATAACTAAACATGTCTATCCTGCATTAATACTCAACCAATGCCTTGCTTACATGCATCTGTGCATACAACAAAGTTTCCTTTGGGGTCCACAATTTTTAGCACTGGTGCATTGGTGAGGATTTCCTTAAGTTTTTTGAAAATTATATTCAAACTTAGAAGTTGACTCAAACTTCACACCTTTATTTTGCAAAGATGTGATAGGATGAGCCAACTTCGAGAATTATTCGATGAACCTTCATTAGTATCGAGCTAACTCCGTGAATGATCTGACTTATGATACATTCTTAGGTGTTGACCATTCCATAATGGCTCTTATCTTCTTAGGATCTACTGTAACACCTTCTTCAGATATGATATGCCCTAGGTATTGGGTTCTTCCTTGATAAAATGAACACTTACCTAATTTGGCATACAATTGATGTTCTCTAAGAACTTGCATTACTAGTCTTAGATATTCTTCATGCTATTCTTTTGTCTTGGAATATATAAGGATGTCATCCAAGAATACAATCACAAAATTATCTAAGTACTTTCTGAAGACTCCATTCATTAGACACATGAATATTGCAGGTTCATTTGTTAAACCAAAAGGTACTACTGTGAACTCATATTGTCCATATAACCTTGTTCTGAATGTTGTCTTACTAATATCCTCATTCTTAATTCTAATTTGGTGGTATCATGGCCTTGAATCTATTTTTGAAAACAACTTGGATCCGATCAATTTATCAAACAAGTCATCAATTATTGGTAAGGGGTACTTGCTTTTAACCTTTTCTTTGTTCAATTGTCTATAATCTATGCAAGGTATTAGAGTTCCATATTTCTTATTCAAAAATAACATAGGAGCTCCCCAAGGTGAAACACTAGGCCTTATGTAACCTTTATTTAGTAGCTCCTCTAACTGCATTTGTAATTCCTTTAACTTTGGAGTACTCATTCTATAAGGTGCTTTATATGAAGGTATTGTTTCTGGCACCAAGTCGATAGAAAAATCAATGTCCCTCTTAGGAGGTATTTTTGGCGGTTGTTGAAATATATCTACAAAATTTTGTAGTATTGGATAATCCTGCAGCTCTTGGTCTTTTCCTTATTTTGATTCTTCCACATGAATTGCATATAATTGGAATCCCTTTATAAGACATTTCTTCAATTGTAGAGTTGTGATCTTCCTCAGGGATATGGGTCTAGGTATTCCTTTTATTATCACTTGGTTTCCTTCTTCATCCAAATAGGTATAAGTTTTATTATGGCAATCCAAAACTGCATGGTGTGAATCCAACCAATCCATCCCAATCAATACATCATATGAACCCAAGGGTATGATGCTTAATTCTTCAAATTTTTTCATTCCATTCATTTATAAAGGACACACTTTTACAAATTCAATTATTTTCCTCTTGGCTCTTGTAGCTAACTGTACTAGACTTGGTGTTTCAAGTTTACTTTTCCTTAAATGAAATTTCTAAACAATATTAGGTGAAATGTAACTATTTCTGGCTACTAAATCAATCAAAATAGTTATGGTTTTATTAGCAATCTTACCTGCTACTTCAATCATTCAGGATTGGTGGTCAGCTTTCCTTCCATCTAGGGCTGTATAGATCCTTTGAACACTTCCATGTACATATCCAACATTTGAAGCCTCTTGAATGTTGTGAAGGTTATTTTTATTACGTGGGAATTGGATGGAAAAGTGATTTTCCTTGCATATCCAACATTCTACTGGTGGTGTTTTCCCTTAAGGATCTTCCTTTAACTGTCCTTGTTGGTAAGAATTTTTTTTTCTTCTGAACTTTGGAGGCTAAAAACCTTTCTTTCTCTACTCCTGCTTGTTATTCTTCATATCCTTCCAATTCTTCTGATATGGGGCCTTGCTCTTATTTTGTTCATATAAGTGTTTTTCCTTCCAAATAGAATTCTTAAGGTTCTTTGATCAATCATACTAGATTTTATCTCTATAATATCCATGAAGGCCACTTAGGAACTTTTGAATCTTTACCTTCTCATCTTTGATGAAGTCCGCATAGTTCAAAAGTTCTAGAAAATTTTTCTCATAGGCCTCCATAGTCATGCTTCCCAACTTAAGCTCAAATAATTCCTCCATTTTCTTGTCATAGTAGTGCTCAAATAGGTATTCTTTCTGAAAGTATTTATTAAACTTCCTCCAAGATATTTTGTCTTCATCGATGTCTTTCAACTTAACCAATTGATCCCACAAGATAGATGCTTTACCTTGCAGATGGTATATGGCTATTCTTTCCTAAGTCCAATCAACCATGCTTCGAAATCTTCTCCTTGATTTACTTCTCCATCAAAAGCTGGGGGCTTGATTCTTCTCAACTCCCCTACTAGTTCATCCTAGGTAAACCTCCTCTTCTTGTATCTCACTGGAGATCTTTCAGAACCGCTCTCTATACTGCTTGATGCATACCCCTTCTTTATCTCTGAGTGATAAGGTCTCCTTGAAGATGATCTAGACCTCACGCAACATCTTTTATGACTTTGTTCAACGGATCCTTGTATGGTCTTCAATGATTTTAGATCATTCATAATATTCTCTTGGATATGAATTATTCTTTCATTATCCTCTCTACACTTCCTCACTGAATCCTCCAAACTTAACGGTTCACTAATCCTCTTATGTGTGACTGACCTTATTCCCTCAACAAAATCCTATTCAAGACTATATGGTCTCCATCCTTCCTCAATATCCATCCCCAATCTCTGGCTTCCTACTTTGAACTTTTACTTGTTGAATACTTAGCTTTCATAGGTTTGATTAAAATATCAGTTGTAGTAGTCACACCGCTTGCTCAATCAATCACTAGGAATTGAAACGTGTTCATTATTAACATTATGTTAGTAAAATACACATTATTATAAGTTCATTATCATTAAAAAAAACCACTTTTCTTCTTGTTTATAAAGTAACTAGCCAACATTTCTAATTTACAATCTACCTCGTTGGACAAGCGGGGGGGGTAGAAATCATTCCAATATTTATCCTTACTAGATGAAATTCAGGTCCATAACCATCCCAATCTAATAGTTTAATTAACTAACTCACATGTTAAATTATATTAAGGTTCATGCATCCAAGCTATCTAATGCAAATGCATGCTTGCAAGGTCACTTGAAACTTTGCAGAAGGCCCAACAACCACAGTGTTGAAACCTTCAAATTAGAGGAAATTTGAGGTCTAAAATGGGCCTCCTAAGAAAAATAATAAAATAATATTTATTCATTTTGGAGTAAGAAAGAAAAAAATACTTTTGTTGTTCGTATTTTCAACATATCTCCCAGTGTTTTTATTCAAATTTTGATCGGGAGGGCTCGTTGGATGCATAATTTAATTCCGCATCCAACGAGTACCCATAATGCAAAATTTTGATTGGCCAAAATACCCGAAAAAAAAAGAAATCCCTGAAAAAATGTTATGATGACATCATCATCACATTTTTTCAAGTATTGCTTGCAGTTTTTCGGGTAGCGAGGCCCGTCAAAAGTATGCATCGTCACGTTTTTTTAGGTATTTATTATTTTTTGGGTAGCAGAGCCCATAAAAGGTATGTAGTGTGGGTACTCATTGGATGCGAAATTAAATTTCGCATCCAACGAGCTCTCCCGATCGAAATTTGAGTAAAAACATGGGATATATGTTGAAAATACGAAAAAAGTAGTTTTTTAATGACAAATATGTCAAGTCAACCATTATGGTTGACTTATTTTATTGAAATTCTATTGGTTCTTGAATTCCAACTTACAAGAATCTATTGTTGCCTTGTTTTCTTATAAGGCCCATTTTAGACCCCAAATTTTCTCTTGTGATGTCCACGAACCTTGAGATAAGGCCAAGGGTGCTAAATTTAAGACTAACTAAAGTTTAAGAACAATGCATATAGATAAATTACTATTGATCTGACTAATCATTCGCCCAGGTAAATTAAATCTTTTAATTCTAGAGATTGAATTATAACTAAATTTTGCGACACTTAATTATTTAATTGCACCACTTAATTAAATAAATAATTGTGAGACTCAATTAATAATTTCGGTGTTGATTATTAGTTTATAAATAACCAAGTACTGATGTCCTTGATTATTTGCAAATTAATCTAGTTTTTCAGTTTTGTTATGTGTGTGATGTTAGTGAGCATAAAAAGCAAGGAAAAACACATATCATGGAGCATCCATAGGCTGCAATCTACAACCACACAAAAACCATAGCAAACAAGAACATCGGCTACAACTACAGCCCTCAAAATCAGCTCCCGGTGACCGTCCCCTACAAGCATCTCTCACTAATAAAAATCTGATCGTATGGATGCCACCCTCTAGCCATCAATTAATTTTACATATATAATACATCTCTCATCCTCATATCTAAAACTAAGAACAAATATGCAAACAAATAATTTACAATCAAATGACAGGTGCACTCATCTTGGCACCGAAAAGCTATCGGACCAAAACAAACATATCTTGGTCATCTAGAAAGCTTTTTCAATGAAAAAAAAGGTGTTCTTCAGTGGAAACACTGCTCCAGATGCAATGGAATGGGTATTACATCAAATAAATGAGCATAAATGGTCGAACCATATCATATGGTTTCTCCCCTCTCAATAAAATAGAACCAAAATTACAATTTCTAGCTATGAAGAAGAAGAATAGAAAGAAGGTAATCAGAATAGAAAATAAATTCCATACTATATGAGATTCATCCTTCCTCTATGTAGATCATAACATTCAATACATGAACACTAAAAAAACCAATCATCCATCATTGCACAAATACCAAATAAAATAATGTAATGAAAACATAACATAAGAGTAATACTTATCTCAAAATATGGGCAACTGGCTGCAGCAGGACAAATTTCCTCCCAGTCGTAACCACTATCAAGCATTCCTCACTTCAATAGTTCACCCTGAGATGAGACCATGGATCCATGGGTAGATTCTTGCTTAGTCTCACTTCTCTCTAAACTACCTCTTTCGAGAGACATAATGCTTCCCACTACTACTTTCCTATCTGTCTCCACTGCTTATGAAATGTGACCTAGATCACCATTCCCATTTTTTGGATTTCTGTGCGAGAACCTGGACTAGTATATTGATATAATGGAAGAAAAGGGAACAAATAGAAACACTCTAAGTCTCAACACACCCTCAATAATATCAACATTCCCAACATGGTTAGATAGCATTAATCACATGGTCTAAATCTCAAGATTAACTTCAACGAGGATATGGCATATGATTTATAGCATAAGGAGGACCACTCTAACGTAAAGGGATCAACCCAAATTAGAGAGAGGTAAGGTTTAAGCTTCATCGTGGAGGATTAAATTGAATTACTGTAGTGGTGTCTTAGTGAAAATATTCCCTTTCCTGAATTAGCACCATGAGGAGGAGTTACCCAAAAACTAAGGAGTGGAGCCATAAAGAGAACATGGAGGCACACTAATGCATAAAGGGGGTTACAAAACATCAAGGAGGTATAAATAGGTGAGAGAGGGCATCCAATAGGGTCATAAATATCATGGAAGCACAAAAATAGGATCCTCAATGCATGGTGTAAGAGTGGAAACTAGAAAATAACTTACAACCCATATAAACTAGGAAAAGGGCTCATAAATGACCATAAACACATAAATGTGAGGCATTTTTTCCCAAGGATGGTTACCTAGGCAAGAGGGGCCCACTAAGGTGTGAAAAATATTCAATATTAACTCCATAGTCCATAATTATTGAGAATAGGGTTTGTTGTACAAGGTTTGGGTGACCAACATTATTAATCTCACCAAGGTGCAAATATGAATTGGGATAGACAAAGTTAAGTCAAGAAAAATTTCTAAGGTGGTAGGGATGTCCCCATTCCCCCTCACTTTGTGGAATCCATGTTTGACCATACTCATTTATTTTCCTTTCTTTAGCCAGTTGTTTATTGAATCAATCATTAACACCATTCAAAGATAACAGAGAGTCTAGTAATAACATTAGCATTAGTAATAGCGCCAAAGTACAAAGTCATTTTATCAAACATTAATAATAAGTCCTTAATTAAATTAATCATGAAAAGGAGCATAATTCCACAATCATATAAAATGTTATAAGTCCATAATTCAAGGGAACATAAGTCACATGAAGGATCATAAGTCGGGGGCTTACATTAGAGGAAATTTGGGGTCTAAAATGGGCCTTATAAGAAAACGTGCCAAAATAAGTTTTTGTGAGTTGGAATTCAAGAACCACTAGAATTTCAATAAAATAAGTCAACCATAATGGTTGAATTGACATATTTGTCATTAAAAAAAACTACTTTTTGTGTTCGTATTTTCGACATATCTCATTGTGTTTTTACTCAAATTTCAATCGGGAGAGCTCGTTGGATGCGGAATTTGATTCTGCATCCAACAAGTACCCACACTGCATACTTTTGACAGACCCCGCCACCCCAAAAACAAGAAATACCTGAAAAAATGTGATGATGACATCATCATCACATTTTTTCAGGTATTTCTTGTTTTTGGGGTGGAGGGGTCCATCAAAAGTATGCAGTGTGGGTACTCGTTGGATGCGGAATCAAATTCCACATCCAACGAGCTCTCCCAATAGAAATTTGAGTAAAAACACAGGGAGATATGTCGAAAATACGAACACAAAAAGTAGTTTTTTTCTTTCTTCCTCCAAAATTAATCAATATTATTTTATTATTTTAACTATTATTTTATTATTTTCCTTAGGAGGCCCATTTTAGACCCCAAAATTCCTCTAATGACAACCGGGGTATTGCAAAGATAACATTGTCAGGAAATTGAACCAAAAGAAAATAGATGTGTTTAAGGATTGAAAAGGAGATGGATATTCTTCTTGAAGATTTGATGGAAAGGAGAACATATATCCATGCTAAACACTTTTAGAGAAGAATCGCAGTTTTCACCCAGGTTCAAATTCTAAAGAAGTTCCAAAGGATGAAAGGAAGCTAGGAAAAGGATTTCCTGAGAATTTTAAGAAGCTTTGTGAAATATCGGAGAACAAGAAATTTTAGAAGGTACCTTCTAATGTCACTGTTGGAAATTGCAGCAAAGTGCCCCTATGTAACCAGGGAGACAAGGTATCTCCTACCAAGAAACAAGATCAAATAGATACTAGTAGGTATGCCCAAATCACCACTCCCAATAGGAGGGAAAGTTCTCCTTAGGTTTCTTCAATCCTGACTTCTCAGACAAATGTGCATGGAAAGAGAATTTCAACAGATATGGAGGTTGAAGATGCAAAAGACAGATTAAATAACCATTCTTCCAAGAGACCTGCTGTGAGTTTTTTTTCTAGCAGTCCATCTGTCAAGGAACTCATGTTGAGGAATGGATATGAAGGTGGAGTGATGGGATTCCCACCAAATTCTAGAACTCTTCAAAAGTCACCAACACCATATTATATAACACCTAAAGGTTTGACAACAATGAGTGAACAAAATAAAACACCCAGCCCTAGCTTGAAAGGTGGAAAACCCATATCCAACCTAACAACAATTTTGGCTAGAGGATGCAGTACAAGAACCAACAATCAACAACTAGTTCGTGCCAAATGGAAGGAACCTTCAAAGAGAATGAATGCTATAACTGTAGAGAGGAACTAAATACATGTCAGAGTTATATAAGTATATATTTCCAACAAACCGAAGAAAATAATGGTGATGTACGAAGAAATATTTTGACAAGTAAATGACATTATGGAGCAGAAATCACATCTCAGAAGACGAAGGAAAAGCTCAGGAGAAGCAAATAGAATGACAGATGAATAGAAACAACAACCTCAAGGGGAGAAAAACAATTGAAGAATGAACCAACAAATACGGTGAATTAAAGAATTATATGTGCAAATTCCATCTCAGGTTTCTTCATTGAATGTTTGGAAGCCCTAATTTAGGGGGAGATAAACCATTAGGAGTAGAACTGAAAAAAAACTAAGCAAACATTATGAACTTATTCACTAAGTTTTCTAGCATGATTTGGAAATGTTTTGATTATTGGTAGCAGATTGAAGGACACTTTGAAGACTTCCTTGATCAGTAAAACAACATTCTTGAGGATAACCTGTGTGATAATTAAGGGCAGCTATTAGTTCTTCTCAAAAGCAGGAAGAATTGAAGTATTTTGTTTGGTGCACCTTTTAAAGTCAAATCAGTCAAAAACTTGGTAATGTGAATAAACCATATTATTGTGGCATGTCTTAGTTTATTGAACAACAATACAACAACAGATGGAATAGTTGATGCATTAATTGCAGTGAAGATATCCTTTTGGACAGCCTGAAGATAGAATTGAAGGTATTTGTTTTTTACTTTGGCTTTACATAAGAAAGATGATAAGGTATTCCTCAAAGGGAGAGTCATTTATAATGGGATCTACACAAAAGATCTGAATTGAAATTTGAATAGAAGAAGGTCAATGGAAGGCTTGAGTATTACTTAAATATTACTTAAGGACAAACTTGAATGACTAAATTTTACTTGCAAGAGAACCATGCTCTGAAGCTGAATAATATTAAACTTCTTGAGTCTTATTTTGGTCTAGGTGTTCCATGTACCCTTCTTGCTCAGTGGTAATCATTGCATATGAATTTGAGGATGTGTTTTAGGTAGAAATAGATTCTACATTGTACTTTTTTGTTGTAACATCAATGATTTGAGCTACATTACCTTCATGCATATTATTTTAAGTTTGATGGTTTGATATTTATCTCTTGCATTGTCTCTTTCTTGTATGTGACAGGAAATGACGCTAGAATTTGAGAAAGCTAGGCCTAGGAGCTATCTCTTCACATAGATAGTGTCCTAACATTAAAGGATAAGTAACTAATTTGACAAAAATTCCGCTAAACAAGACTAGGCTCATTCAAGTACATGAAACCATGTTGGTTTTTAGCACGAATATCTTGACAAATTTTTATGGTTTGTTTATTGCTTTTGTTTGAAGCATTTTATTGATTTTTGAAGTTTGTGTGTATGCTGGTTAAATATTGTGTTAATCCCTTGAATGCTTCTAGTTCTCATTTGATTCTTGATTTAACCATTTATTGTAGCTTGAATCAAAATTGGTTTTAGTCAATTTCCATTGATTCAGAGTTTGAGAAAATATGTTTTTATTACCTTTTATTTGCATGAATTAATTGTCTTCACTTTTTCGATTCTTTTATGTTGATTGTATGTTTTCTTTGTAAATAATCATCGTTGTTCAAAAAAATAAATGAGCTCTACATAGCTAAGCAAAGAGAAAAATGGTCTATGCACTAGGTTCATATGCATTGATCATAGAATACCTATTGGCATGAGACCAACATTCATCTAATGCAATAATCAATTGGCATAATTACAATGCATAATTGTATAAGCCTCCATGACCACAATTGTCTAGTGAAGTCCAATATCGAGCATAATGTCTGATTCTATTAGTTTATTGGTTTGTCAATATTTAGTTCCCCACATGTCCGCTGGACCTATAAGGGACAAGACAACAAGTAAAGTCCCCACTTGGCCTGAATCTAGTTAGTGCAATTGTGTTTCACCAACACCTTCCAGTTGTGACTCGTGAGTCTACATGTTATGTTGTTGATGATGTGATTCATTTTATTTGACTAATGTTGTTATTCCTCTATTTTTACAATATTTTATAAATTAGTGAAATATTCCCCAAGTTTTACAATTTTTTATAATGAAGTTAAATATTTGCCAAGATTTTACAATATCTTATAACTTAGTGAAATATTCTCCAATATTTTACAACATTATATAATAAAATGAAATATTTGGCTAATTTTTTATATATACATATTATATTATTGATTAAATCGCCTTCAAATTTTTCTATATATTGGAGAGATTTGCCCATTTTTTATACATATAGATCTAGGGGGGTTTTTAAAATAATCCCTGAAACTCACTCTCTCAAGTTCACATAAGGAGAGAGAGAGATATGCAAAAGACTTCTTATACATGGGTTTTTACATCTTGTGATATTGTCTTAGTGAGGGAAATATTTTGAGTAAGTTTGCGTGGTTTTCTCCTTTATGGTTTCCTCGAGGAAAATATTTGTGTCTTGTGTATATTCTCTATCTTGTTCATATAGGTTATTTTGTTGTGCTTGTTACTCTTTTAGATAAATATCCTAATCAATTTGAATAATACTAGAAAAACTAATAGGTATCTCAATTGAGATTGATCATCTTTAGACTTGATCTCATAATTCCAAAAGGAAGGATCGTCTTAAATGTTGGTATTAAGACTTGATCCCATAATTCTGAAAGGAAGGATTGTCTAAGATGTTGGTTGATGGACTTGATACCATAATTCTGAAAGAAAGGATTGTCCAAGATGTTGATTGGTGGACTTGATATCATAATTTCGAAAGGAAGGATCGTCTTAAATGTTGATATTGAGACTTGATCCCGCAATTCCGAAAGGAAGGATCATCCATGTTAAACTTAATCCTGTAATTTTGAAAGGAAGGATCATATTGGTGGCTTTGTAAATACTTGATGATGTAATCCCAAAAGGAAGGATTGTCTAATTACCATAGATGTGTTGTCCTTGATTTCATAATTTCAAAAGCACAAGATCATTGGTGTTGTCCATGATCCCATAATTCCAAAAGCAAGGCTCTTGTTGGTTTTTGATACACCTACCTCATTATGTTTCCATAGATGATGGTCCTCCAGGATTGAGCTGTTGATGATGATGTTATTATACATGTCACTTGTTGTTGTTAATGTCATTCCAGCTTTATGTTGATGAGCTAGCTTCATGTTGTCATTCTTGATGTTATTTTATATTTATGGTGATGATCCAACCTCATGTTGGTGTTGTTGTTGATGTATCCATTTTTATACTGAATATATTGAAGTTGATACTTCATCTCTGTACTGAAGATGATGATGATGATGTTTTAGTAGTTATATGCTGATGCAAACAATGATGATGATGTTCCAGAAGTTTCATGCTATAGATGATGATGCTCCAACTCCTTACTGCAGATGATGATGTTCTAGTTCCATGTTGTAGATGATGATGCTCCAACTCTATGATGCATATGATGATGCTCCAACTCTGTATGAGAAATGATGATGCTCCAGCTCCTTGTTGTATATAATGATCTATAGATGTACCAAACAATGTTACAAAAGATATTTTTGATGATGCCTCCTCCTCCCTCCTTCCGATGATGTTGTGTAGAGACAAACCAGTCGTTGTCGTCAATATAATACCCTTCTTGTTAAGGGGGAGTGTTGAAATAATGTAACTTCAAAGAATATTCTACTTGTACTTTACATTATTATTATTATTATTATTATTGTTATTATTCCTTTGAGAGATAGCATTAATGTAAAAGGTCATGTAAAATTCATGAGGTAAATCCTTCGTTGTAAGTCGGGTCAATACCTAGGAAATATTCATATAAATATTATTTTGAGTTTTCCTACATAGGTCGGCCTTGTCAGTTTGATAGGTCAGAACAGTTAGGTTAAAATTGTAGTCAAGTGATTAGTATAAATAGGGAGGCACCTACCCTCATTTGTACACACTCACTCACTCTTGTATTGTGCAAGAGAGAGAAACAAGAAGGACAGAGAAGGATGAAGATAAGTGTATTTGGTGTTTTCTCTCTTATGATAGGCTTTGGTATCTCTCTCTCTTATCAGACCTTATTGTTTGGGAATTGCATTTTGGTAATATATATTGAGGAACTTTTGTTAGGTTTTTCCCTTTTGGGTTTCCCAGTATAAATTGTTGTGTACCCCGTGATTGTGTTTCTTTCAGAATTCCTCTTTATGTTTTGATTGTGAAAAGGTATTAAATGCTCATGAAGTTAGGACTTAAGCTATAAAAGCATAAAAAGATTAACATTTTTTTTCAGTGATCATCTAAGCCAGTGCGTTAATCCTTGAAATGAGATCATGGATAGAATCTGCAGTACTATTCAAGAACCCATTAATATTTAGGATCTAATCCCAATTCCATTATACCAAATCCTCCGCATGCTTGCTTGTGTCTAAGAAAACATGGTGAGACTCCATGAATGTGTGCCCCAATAAGGCTTCCATCTTCTAATACAACATGATAGTTTTGGTGTAACATGTTTCTTAAGTGTGGGTTGAGATCACTTACTCCACCCAAGATTACCACTACTCTTTCTCTTCCAATACTCCCAGCGTCTCCTTCCTGTATTTAATGTACCCCTTCTCTTTCTTCAAGAACCACTTGGTATCCTCTTCCATAGCATGGTTATAAATTTGGTTTGCTTCAGCCATGTCTCTTTGAATGTGAGGAATATATCCACTTGTAGCATTTTGGACCTATTCCTTCCCACTCCTCATATTGGCCATAGTATCATCAATGCTCTTCCCCAAACCAACACTGTCCTAGAACTATCACACTCTCACCAACTACTCAACCTCAGCCATTTCTTCCTAAGGATTCCAGAGACAAGTCAACCTTGGCTAGATTCTACATTGCACTAGACACTCCAAGGTCCATAAATAATATCCATTGCCACATAATTATCCTTTAAAGCTTGTGTGTAGTTGTCATTTCATATATTCCTCTTCTCTACCTCACCTGATCCAACCTCCTTCATCCTCACCATCATACACATCCCTAAATTAAACTTTCAATCATGAAAAAGAATCTCCCTGAGATTCTCCTTATTTCAACGTCCTTATCCATACTCCCATTGAGCTGGTCCAAATCAAAATTTAATTTACCACATTCTTTCCACACCAAAACATGTTACCCTAAACACATTTTTCAACTCACATGCATTTTCCCATATTGAGGGATAGGTGTTTCTCTTTTCCTTCCAATTGTTTCCTCCACTATATCATCTGCATCTAGGATTGGTTATATTTTTTACCAAGGAATACATAGGCTTGAACTTGGTTGATATTTTCAACCACCTCCCTTGTAGACCCAAGATCCTCACCATGTATGGTCATGCCAATATTTTCCAAGTGATATTCCACCTTATTGGCCAATCACTTGACATGGACTATCACAACAACTATCCAAACCTGGAGATTCTACATTATCCCTGCTAGATTTTTTACTGTCTCTTTTAATTGTTGAGTATTACAAATCTTGATGACAGTGTCCCCATGCATAGGTTTCTTGAACATGTGGATTATTATTTTTTATAATCCCTATATGGTGACCCAAGTATTTTCCAAGTGATCCACCACCTAATTAGTTGATCGTCTAGTGTGCAATGGAACAAGAGCCACACGACTCTAGATATTATACATGATTCCCACTGGCTTTTCAATCCTCGTTTGTAATTGCCCATTTTTAGAAATCTTGCTGACAGTTCCCCCCTACACCATGTAAACCCTTTCCTAGAGGAAATGAGCACATTGAGAATGAGGCCATGAAGTTCAACAACATTATTGATCTCCCTCCCCATAGGACTGGTAAAAACCCAAACAATCTGAAATTGGTAATCCCAAAATACCCCCCATTATCATGGGCCCAGGGTTCCTCTTTAACACTCCATCAAGTTGAGCTCAAGGAATCTTTTTAGGGGCGGGGACCACCTATTTGAAGAGCATGTTTTCATGGACATAGGATGGGGGGGAAAGGACACACCATCTTGGATGGAAACCAATATTCCATAATTTCTTTCTCCCACATCGAGTGTTTACGATCATCTTCCTTCGACTAGGCTACATTGAGTGTTTTATGCATGCCCTTTCTTATATTTCTCCAGATGCCAATATCATTCATTTTATTGTCTTTAAATATCCATCGGTTTCGTTCCTTATAGGTCTGCCACATAATGAATCCTTGTAAGAGTTGCCACATCTTGTTGAGAATGTTTGTTTTGGAAGGTTATTGATCTCCACATTGTGATAGTATCTTGGATACTTTCCTACTTCCTATCAGTGAAACAAAGAGAGGTTACCACCTGGTCCCATATCCACGAGGAGAAGTCACAAGTGTTTAAAAGGTGATTGATTGTATTCTTCTCTTGTTTGCACATCATAAAACACAAGGGGCCCTTAAATCCATGCTTTCTGATTTGATCCCACATAAGAACCCAACTATTGGAAACAAAATAGAGGAAGGTGGACACCTTGGGAGATAGATTCTACATATACAGAAGAATAGACTATGCTTCCGAGAGATTGAAATTTCCCTTTTCTTGGTGCCCCTAGAATAATGCATCTTGGATTTCTAGGTTCTGTAGATAGTGTTGATCAATTTTGAGAATCACACCCTCTCATCCCAACATGTTCTTTGGAAGGTTCCATTATCCTACTGGATGACAAGAACACATCAAAGAAGAGGAAGTATTATATTTCCAATACTCATGGACATTTGAGACAGCCACTCCAACATTAGGTTACTTATGTCCTTCCATATTGCATCCCAAATAAGTTTAGTATATTGCTTCCAAGGGTGTTCCCATAGCAAGCTCGATCGACCATATCAGATTTCCCAGAATCTACTCTTCTAAACAATATCTCAATTCTTCCATTGTTGTATTCCAAATAATTAACCCAAACCTCTAACCATCCAATCTAATGAGATCCTAGGGGTCCACTCCTCTAGCATATTTATGAATCCAAAGATTACCCCATGGGGATTTGGTGCACTTTATCCACCCCCACCATATCTTAGTTCCCAATTTTTTTTCCCCGGTTATGAATCTCTCATGCCCAACCCCCAATTCAACTTGGGGTGACATGATTTAGATCAAGAAAAAAATGCCCATTTCTTATGGGTTTTTTAAATTTCCCATAGAAATATATCTTGAAAATTCTTACGGGATGAAAGAATATGTTTAGGGACTATCAATATGGAAATAAGTAAATTGACATATCTTGGAGAACTGATTTAATATAGCGCTAATATTCCTACTAGGTTCAAAGAATGAGATTCCCAGTTATCCAATTTTCTCTCAAGCTTTAACAAGATAATTTTCCCACCATTTGGGACCTTTATCTCTCTCCATCAAGAGAGCACCCAAATATGTGGTTGGTATGGAGCTACAATGAGCCTCCATTTTCGTAGAAATTTTCACTTGTTGTCTCAACAGAACATTAAAGAAAAACACCTAATATTTGTACTTGTTTATTTCAGCTCTTGAAACATTCGTAAAGAGTTGCAAGGTTTAATTAATCACATGAGCTTCATGAATGGGAGGGGATACAAAAAGTAGTGTATGTAGAAATTCAGGCCTGCAGTAGATTAATTTCACCCACAACAATTAACAATTGATCATG
>LPNX010329244.1:656641-803570 GCA_001517045.1 Pseudotsuga menziesii
CATTCTTTTTCATGGAGGAAAGAGTGGAGGAGGAAGAGGCAACAAAGCTGATTAGCCTCACCTAGTCTTGCTTTCCTATGTGCCTTAAAACACTGAAAAAGCAGGGAATAAAGCAGAAAAAGCAGATGGGCGCCTAGGAGGCCAGGAATAAAGCAGATTTGATTCCTAAGGCTTTCCCAAGCACTCCATGAGTCAATAATGGCAAGTTTGACCTCTATGGATAGGCAATTAGCAACTTGCACATGGTGGGACTCATGGACTAGGCAAATAAGACAAAATAAATGGAATAATGTCTAAGTGGGTAAATACTATGGGTTGATTATTCTAACAACGTATTGTCAACAAATTGTAGGTGTGATCTCAACTTCATGTTCCCAGTTAGCTTCATTCCTTTCAAATATGTGTTCTAGACAATAACACTAATCGATTGTCCCAATCATTTCATTGATCATTATAAAGAGGAAAGGCGATAAGGGATCCCCTTATCAGATTCCTCCTGACATTGACACAATTGTTTCCATGGGAGAACAATTTAGTAGGATGTATGTAACACATAATTCTAGTCATCATTATCTTATGATATGGGTAATCCATTGATTGTTCAAATCCCTTAGAAACTAAAGTGAAAAGATGAAAGAAGAATATTGTTTCCTTAATATCTTTTCCCAATATGAGCCACCACCATGCCTTGTCATTATGAAATAAGTGGTACCCATGCTGTAAAGGAGTGGTGCCACCTCCTATTTCCTTCTTCCAGCATGCATTTCCCTCTTTCACCACCTGTTTCGTTGATGCAAAGAGCGATGTTCAATTTTAAAAGGAAAAAAAGAGAAGTTTCGAGAGGTTTCTAGAAGATGCATTCGTGGAACCTCATCCCTATGAATCAGGATAGGTGGAGCTCGAATACCCCTATCCTAGGGATGATCCCTCAACCTTCTCCTTTGAATCCTCAACCCACTCTATCCTTTGAGGCCTTTAAATAGTGGATCACCCCTCATGGGAAAAGGGAGAAAGATTGTGTAATAACATCCAAACTCTGTCCAAACAATCTCAGACTTTCTTGAGTCATTAGAGGCAAGGTTAAGCTAGAGGAAAGGCCCCATTGTGAAGAGCTCTGAACACCAAGTCTTGGTTGTGATATATCCTTCATTGTTTATTAATTCAAACATCGATTTATTTCCCATAAAGATTGTGGATCTTATTATCATTCTTTGTTTATTGTTGATCCCCTTGGTCATTTACATAGAATTGTAGATTATCTTGTTACTCTCATTTAGTTTTGTACTTTTGTGTCTATTGTAGGCTTATTCACCGTGTGTCTCACGAACAACTTGTTCAGACTGTTACATCCATCATTTTGAAGGTATGAGAGAAGATACTTCAAGTAGTCTAGAATTCTAGGGAAAGATTATTTGTTCTGTAGGTGTTTTGTTCTATATCTGAGTCATTCCAACTAGGGAAACAACCTTTTTCCACATTGGCTAATAATTTTCGCCAACAAAACTTGCAACCATACTGAGGATTTCAAATCCATGGTCTTGTAGTAAGTTTAAATCTTCATATGTAATTTCAATTGATATATCTTCTTGTTAATTCGGTAGATTTACCTTGAAATGGATAGATATGCCTCTGCTTACCTTTGATAATTTATGTTCTTATCTCGCAATAATATTTGGACTCATTTTCTAGGCTCTAACAAATTTATTTTTTCTCCTTTTTGTGTTTGAATATCAATTCGGGCCACCGCATCTGGGTTGAATATAAAGTGCAGCCATCGCACCTTTTATTAGATAAACCTATGGTGACACCGTTTGTTTCTTGTGTACAGAGAGCGGTGACACTACTTTGTATCTATTTGCAAGGAGTGGTGTCAGGATTCCAATGCTCTAGTTCAGACTATAAAAGCGTGGTACTAGGTAAGCCTATGATCCCTACTTTGATTTTTTAATATTAGATACAAGTTTCATTTTTATAAGGTTTGTTTCTGGTAGTTACTGCCATTGATTGAAATCTAGGAGTCATTATGTTCTTGAGTTGGTCTTCTCTTCAAGAATTGTGATCATTTTTGGCTTTTAAAGATTCATATTTTGTCTTTGATTTGGAGTTAGTATATTGGAAATAACTTGGTTGTTATAGATCTTTGATAGTTGTTGTATTTGACAGAAAAGAAAAGATGCATTTTCCCTATTTTCTTCATAGTTATAAAAGATTTTTTGTATACGTTTTCATTCCAAACATTGAGAAAAATCTATAAACTTTAGTATATAAAGGACCCTTGATTAGCCTGACAAAATATCAAGTCTTGTGTGTTTTTCTTCTCATTATAACAAAAGAGAAAAATGATTTTGCTTTCAATTTATCTTTATTTTGGTTGAAGAGTTGAAAGTTTTCTGTGTGACAAGTATTATTATATTTTATTCTTCCTTAGTCACATATCTGATTTTCTTTTCAAATTGGATTAGAAAGATTTTTTTGCTTGATTTAGGAACAGAGAGTAATAGTTCGATTTCATTTGATTGGGATTTTCTTGTGTTTTAGTAAAAGAAATGAACCTCTATCCTTCTCTTAAGTAGGGCATATTCGAAATTTAAAGTGAAAAATATGCACTTGCATACCTGCATGGTTTTATATTCATTTTTTTGGTTAGAGATATGTTCTAGCGTCTTTAAATGTAGGAGCTATCATTTATTTCCTACATTACATCTTGGGGATCGTGTGGTTCTTCCACATACTCATTGGTACATTGAATGACCTTTTATGTACCCTTGAGGTATATATAAAGGTACTTCACATACTTGATGGTATATCTGAAGGCCCCTTTCATACAGTTTTTCATTAGACAACGCTACTACGGAGTTGATATCCCATGTACCTTGAGTATATCAAGAGACACTTTTAGGGATCCTAAAACCATCCGAGAAAATCCCTTTGGTCGTCTTATCATCGCAATACATTGAGAAAAACACTCAAGGATATTACTGCGTACATACCATCCAGGCAGTCAGGTATTTAGGAAAAGGTACGGTCCCAATCCTCCTTGTCACACTCTACTATTGGACCCTACGGTATATAGTGAGTTGTGATGATATGACAAATCCTGTGAGGATCCAGACATTCAATCCACTCTTGTAATAGTTTTTTCTTGCTACCTTAGTTTTGAGTAGTGCTTGTTTTTCTTTGTTAGTTAGAGTTTATTTTCGAGAACAATTTGACCTTTCAAGCTCGTTGATTTCCCTTGAGATGATCCCTTCGTATACAAGGAATATCACTAGAGTATCATTTTAATCCTATGAATCGATCTCCTATGGAACGAGAGATGGATATTTAATCTAAAGGAGGAAGTGGATTTATTCCTAAATTAGAAGAATTTCCTCTTATAGAAGAGGGTGGTGAGTTCAGTCCCCCTACTAATGTTCCTATCAAAGATTATTCGATGCCACCTATAATGAAACAACCCTCATCCCAAGACCCATATTTTGTCATACATACCCCTGCAGGGTCTATGTTTAACAAGTTTCACCTCGATAATCCAGTTTCTACTATGTTTGGTCCAACTGCTTCGATATGGGGAACCTATTTAGGATAAGCTATATCTGAATTATGTTTCACCAGTGTTTCTAGTGTCTCCTAAATGGAGCTAACTCCTAACCCTAGAAGAGGTTTCCCTTATTTGCTTCCAAGTGATCTCCTTGGTAGATATTTAAACATCCCTTCTAGTTTGATTATGGCTAATGATAATCCTGCTACGGCAGTCACTAGACTTAGTGGGCACTCTACCACACACACCACTTTAGTGACGATCCCATAGTCTGCTCCAAATCCAACCCCAAATTCTTCATTAATAAGTGCTCCTATTCCTTCCACGAGTTTTATAAACTTTGGAAGTCAGTATTTTCCTTCCACATCCTTGGAAACTAGAGGTCCTTACGTACATGTTTTACATAAAATTTCGAGACCCACACCTCCAGTTGCAGGATCTAGTGGAACTACTAGTTATGGCCATATTTCACAACCACCTGCATCTTCTTGGGTTCAACCAAAACAATCCAATGATGGTAACCAATATTACAGTGGGGCACAATATAATAACCCTATGTACGTACCTTACCAAGGGGGTGTTACTAATCAATGGACCCAAGCTTCCTATGGATCCCAAGGCCGAACCTAACCTGGGTCAACCTTTTGTAGGGAAAAACACTCCCAATTACCAACAATATGCGGGTTACTATGGGCAACCTTAGCTGACCTATGGTCCTATTGTAGTTTCCATGCCTTATCAATATTATAATTACCCACATTGCAAAAGGAAACTCCCCTTTTTGGAAACATTGGATTTTCAATACTTGTCCAAATTGATCAATGATCCCATTCTACATGACCTTTTTTTACCTACTATTCTGGTAAAGTTACCATTATACATTCTAAAGTTTGATGGAAATCAAGGATAATATCCTAAAAATCATGTCATGACCTTCCATATATGGTTTTCATCCAAATCCTTGATGGATGATTCCATATTTTTGTGGCTTTTCCAGAGAATTTTGATTGGTACAACCCAACCCCCAAATCAACTAGTAGTGACATAATTTAGACCAAGAAACTAATACCCATTTCTTATGGGTTTTTAAACTTCCCCATAGAAATATATGTTGAAAATTCTTAAGGAATGAAATAATATGTTTAGGGACCATCAAGATGGAAATAGGTAAACAGACATATCTTGGAGAACCGATTTAATATAGCACTAATATTCCTTCTAGGTTCAAAGAATGAGATTCCCAGTTATCCAATTTCTCTCAAGCTTTAACAAGATAATCTTCCCACCCTTTGTGAAATTTATCTCTCTCCACCAAGAGAGCACCCAAATATGTGGTTGGGATAGAGCTACGGTGGAAACCCATTTCCCTAGAAATTTTCACTTATTGTCTCAACATAACATTAAAGAAAAACACCTAACATTTATCCTTGTTTATTTCAGTTCCTGAAACATCCGTAAAGAGTTGCAAGGTTTCATTAATCACATGAGATCCATGAATGGGAGGGGATACCAAAAGTAGTGTATTTTCAACAAACTACAGGTGTGATCTCAACTTCCCATCCCCAATTAGATTTATTCCTTTCAAATATGTGTTCTAGACAATAATAGTAATTGATTGGTCCAATGATTTCACCATCATTATATAGAGGAAAGGCAATAAGGGATCCCCCTATCAGATGCCTCAGAACATTGACATGATAGTTTCCATGGGAGAACCATTTAGTAGCTTGGATTTTACACCTAATTATTGTCATCATCATTTTATGAGATGGGTATCTGATTGATTGCTCAAATCCCTCAGAAAATGGAGTGAAAAGATGAAAGAAGAAAATTGTTTCCTTAATATTTTTCCCTAATATGAGCCACCGCTGCGCCTTGTCATTATGCAATAAGAGGTACCCATGCTGGAAATGCACCTTATCCATTGGCAAGATGCGGTGCCACCGCCTATTTCCTTATTGAAGCATGTGGTTCCCCCTTTCACCGCATGTTTACCTCATGCAAAGAGCGGTGCTCAACTTTAAAAGGAAAAAAAGAGAAGTTTCGAGAGTTTTCTTGAATATTTCTTCGTGTAACCTCATCCCTATGAATCTGGACAGGTGGAGCTCAAATTCCCCTATTCTAGGGATGATCCTGCAACCTTATCCTTTGAATCCTCAACCCACTCTATCGTTTGAGGCCTTTAAATAGTGGCTCACTTCTCATGGGAAAAGGGACAAATATTGTGTAATAACATCCAAACTTTGTCCAAAAAATATCATACTTTGTTGAGTCATTAGAATCAAGGCTAAGCTATAGGAAATTCCCCATTGTGAAGTGCTATCAACACCAAGGCTTGGTTGTGATATTTCCTTCATTTTTTATTAATGCAAACATCAAATTATTTCCCATAAACACTTTGTATCTTATTATCATGCTTTGTTTAGTGTTTATCTCCTTGGTCATTTACATAGAATTGTATATTATCTTGTTACTCTCATCTGGTTTTGTACTTTTGTGTCTATTGCAAGTTTATTCACAGCGTGGCTCAAGCACAACAAGTTCAGACCATCAGATCCTTCCTTTTGAAGGTATGAGAGAAGATAATTCAAGTAGTCTAGAATTCTAGGGAAAGATTCTTTAAGTTTGTAGGTGTTTTGTTCTAGATATGAGTCATTTAGACTAGGGAAACAACCTTTGTCCGCATTGGCTAAGAATTTTCGCTAACAAAAGTGGCGACGATACTGGGGATTTCAAATTATTGGTCTTTTAGTAAGTTTAAATATTCATATGCAATTTGAATTGATAGATTTGCTTGATAATTTGATAGATTTACCTTGAAATTGATATATATGCCTCTACTTTCCTCTGATCATTTATGCTCTTATCTCTCAGTAATATTTGGACTCATTTTTTAGGCTCAAACACATTTATTTTTTCTCCTTTTTTGTGTTTGAAATATCAATTCAGGACACAACACCTGGGCTGAATATAAAATGCGGCCACTGCACCCTTTTTTAGAGAAACTAGTGGTGCCACTGTATGTTTCCTGTGTACAGAGAGCGGTGCAACCGCTATGTATCTATTTGCAAGGAGCGGTGCCATGCTACTAATGCTCTAGTTCAGACTATCAAAGCATGGTACTAGGTAAGACTATGAGCCCTAATTTTATTTTTTAATTTTAGATACAAGTTACAGTTTTAAAAGGTTTGTTTCTAGTAGTTACTGTCATTGATTGAAATATGGGAGTGATTATGGTCTTGAGTTGGTCTTGTCTTCGAGCATTTTGATATTTTTAGGCTTTTAAAGCTTCATATTTTGTATTTTATTTGAACTTAGTATAATGGAAAGAACTTGGTTTTTATAGATCTCTAATAGATTTTGTATTTGTAAGAAAAGAAGAGATCCCTTTTCCCTATTTTCTTCAGAGTTATAAACTTTTTTTTGTATACGTTTTCATTGCAAAAATTGAGAAAAAAAATCTATAAACATTAGTACAGAAAGGAACCTTGATTAGTCTGACAAAGTCTCAAGTGTTCCTTGTGTGTTTTTCTTATTACTATAACAAAAGAACAAAATGTTTTTTCTTTCAGTTTATCTTTAGTTTGGTTGAAGAGTTGAAAGTTTCATGTGTGAAAAGTATTAGTATCCTTTCTTCTTCCTTATTAAGTGATCTCATTTTCTTTTCAAATTGGATTAGAAATATTCGTTCGTTTGATTTAGGAATGGAGAGTAATAGTTTTATTTCATTTGATTGGGACTTACTTGTGTTTTAGAAAAATAACCGAACCTCTATCCTTCTCTTAAGTAGGGCATATGTGAACGTTAAAGTGAAAAATATGCACTTGCATACCTGCATGGTTTTATATTCAGTTTTTCACCTCATTGTTGGTATATTTGACCGAAGGGACTTGTCTACAGCCTATCTATCATTAAATATAGGGAGGGTGAATCCTGATAATAGAATATATGCAATAATGGACAATTTCCTGAAATTTCTACACTTTTTCAAAGGAGAGAGAGAGAGGGAATGGACGAGGTTACCTCTTGCAGTGTTCCGTTTGGTGAATGTCATTTTTCTCCAGCCTCCATGGCCTTTAGAAATCCATTGGTAGCATATAGATAGTTCCTTACCTCTAGCTATTAAAAAAATTCAAAAAACCATGAAATCTATCTAATAAATGTTGCAAAAATACATGAAACAAACATGGATTGAAACACAATATTTAGAGGAAATTTGAATTACATCATATTAAACTGAGAGGAAAATCATTACAACCTAGTAACGGGTGAATCCCTCTCTCCCTTTCTCTAAACTACCCCTCTCCATTAATGTCAATGACCAAAGAAAATATGATGTGAAAGAAAGGTTCTATCTATAGACTTCTCATTCCTCCAACATGCCTTAGCCCTCTAATTTGTCCTCTTTAATTCACCTCACACACCTTCCAATTATAGTATTGGGATTTGAGAATCCCATCTTTGATAATGAATGTAGGATTTAAGATTTTTTAAGGTTTTGATCATTTCCTTCACAAAACTCATTTTCCTTAGTTTGGGGGCATTTCAACTTGATTTTCAGTCTTTCTAGGACAATTAATTCCCATTTTAGGCATTTTTCACTGTGTGAGTTATAGGAACTGGGATTTGGCCCATAAGTGGTCACGAAATTGGCCTACTTAGAGCCACATTGTCTTCAAACATTTCTTCCTTTATGGAAGCAGTGGTCAATTGTTCAAAAAACTATGATCTTCATGTTGCAGGCGAGGTAAAATATTGTTTTCATACCAACAGTCTCAAGGGTGTTAATTTTATTCCTAACAAATCCCCCCTAATGTGTGAGGTCTGAATCTATGCTGAGGGATAAAATACATTAATTTATATTTCATTATGATAGTCTTTGTCCCGATACTCTTTAGTGATCAAGGCATGATGGAAAAGGATGGTTTATGAACGCAAGATGTGGAGAAACACCTGCAAGTCAAACAAAGAAATTTCCAAATTATATGATATCTTCTTGAGGAGGGTATGCCCATGCTCAAAAGTAAACAAGCATGGCCATGAGAAATACATAGCGGATCCATGTCAAAAGTAAATTATGTAAAAACATGTAAGTGCACATTTGATGAGTGCAACATATCCAGGTCTTCACGGTACTTTGACATGGTATTTTAATCTTGTGCAACTCAAGAAGTGCATCGATGAGTGATACAACTGTATTTCCCAAGGTCTTCAATACAAACCAATGATGGTACAATTTTATAACATGTGAATAAATGAGTCGATGTCGAGCATAATAAAACACCATCTCATTACCAGTCATTGATGTATACTGTTAATATATGCAAGGAGGCCCACCGATAATGATGATGGACTCCAAGCTACTTGAGTATAAGATGACAAGTGTGAATAGATGTTCTAAAGCCAAACACTTGTAGAATCAAACAATTAGGGGTCATTGGTGTATACCCACTATTGTTTGCGAGGAATCCTACCACTAATGACTGCATGATCCAAGGTACTTAATGTTAACCCAAAAATCCCCCACACAGATCTCTATGGCCTACACCACCCAAGGACACCATCTCACAACACTCATTTCACTCCATAAGACCTTCCATTTGACCCCCACACCTCCAAAAGAGCCCAGGGATGAAGAAAAGGGCCAAAAACCCCAAAAAAGAGCCCAAAATAGACCCCCAAGAGCTAAAGCCCTCAAAAAGGGGATAAAACCATGAAAGGGGATAAAGTTAGGGAAAAAGGAGCTAAAGGCCCAAAAAAGGGGCTAAATCCTTGACCAAGGGCTTAAAACCCTAAAACCCCTTGGAAAAACTATAAAAGGAGGGTGGGGGGTCACTCTCAAAACACTCCTCATTTGCATATTGTTATGATGCCTGTGGATGCTTTGAGACCTCTTGCTCTCAAACCACCCACTTTCCCTCTTCTCCATTTCCATTTCTCCAAGCCATTGCTTCACAACCAAGAGAGAGGTGCTCCCATGGGCTAGGGCATGGTGGCCCATTTCCACCTAAGTGAGGTATAATTTCTTTTCATGCATGTTTATTTGCTTGTTTTGTTTTCTAATTGGTATTTTCATTTGTAGTTTTTCCATTAACAATTGTTTGCAGGTTTTCTCCATTGTAGCTTAGGTTTATTTTGCAGGTTTTGGAGGTGGAACCCTAACCCACTGTGTGCAGAGGGGTTCAACAATGCTCCCCTCCTCTCTTTTATTTTCTGTCATTTAGATCTAGTTTACAGTGCTCCATTTGCTTATGTTCTTTCTTAGATTAAATTAGTTTCAATTCGCAGCTCTATTTTTACCATTTATCATTCCATTTTTTACTGTTTTCTAAGGGTAGAAACCGACCCTTGTGCCCTATAGGCACAAGGGAGCCATTTCTGCCCCTGTAGTGAGGAGAAATTCTCACTACACTTAATGGGATTCCTAGATCAATTTCCTAGATGTTGGAGTAGTAATACATCCTTAGTATATAGTTTAAACCTTAGGCTAACCTGATTTTCACAAATTTCATTAATGTCCTATGGTTTAGACTTAGAAGAGTTAATCCAGCAATATATCTGGTTAACTTGGCATGTTCACACCTACAACAGTGCCTGGTTTGGTCAACCTAGCCCATGTGATCACTCATTAATGCATTGGAGTGCTACCTCATTGATTTGAGGGGCCCTGGTTTGACTAAGTGCGCTTGGGGTGAATATGGCATGTTTTAGGTCTCCTAGGAGCATTTATTGCCACCTAGAGCACCCTACTTTCCTCTATTTCGTCACCGATGCATGCCTTGGAGTCTTTCATGATCTAGCACACCTTACCAACACTCACACATCAATTCGAGTCTATTTGGTTTGATTTAGGTCTCCATTGGTCCACCTAGGGGGGATTGAGGTCATTTTCCACATTGACACATGTAAAACTCCTATTGGATTCTAGATCCACTCAAATGTTTCCATTGTGTTATAAATGATGTATGATAATAATATGACAAGTAATGAACACCTTTCACATGTGTTGTTCTAGCTATTTTCTATCTCTTTGTTTTCTCTTGCATGTTTTGTCAAACACTTTGATGGTGAAATTGTTCTAGATCCTAGATATAACTTGAGAAGAAATTTATCACATGGTATTAAAGCTAGATGGAGCTGCAACAAATCCTGTGAGCCTGAGTTGTTGTTTAGGGCATATTTCTAGTTTTTGTGAGTGTTTTTCGTTGCAGTTTTTTTACAACAATTTCGTGGATTCGAAAGTTGTTCCTCTCCTTTCCCCATTCAATTATTTTGAATGGAATTCGAATATGTGTGCATATATCAAGAGGCAATGTCTCTATGATGTGTCCATTGTGTTGATGAAATTGTAACTTCAGAATGTATTCACCTGTATTTCTTATGTATTGTAACCCGATGTTTATTCCGGGATGTATTTGTAATATACTTGAGTCATGTCATGCCTCGATGTTCCTATTGAGAAGTTATATAATGTAAATAAGTAATTTTAAGTCATTATGGGTAAGCCTCCTATTGGTTAAGGTTTAAAATCCCTGTAGTTCCGAGGCACTAGGGTTATTAGACTCTCCTAGAGGTGTCGGCCCTAGTTGGGTTTAGTCAAGTCAGGAATTAGTATAAATAGAGAGCTATCCTCTCTATTTATCACACACTCACTCACACTCAATTGTAGTGCATAGTTGAGGAAGATGAAGACACTGGGGCAAGGAAGAAAGAGGTTACTGTTGTTGGGAGATCATCTTACTCTTTTGAGGCTTTACTTTTGGTGCTAATTCTATCACTGAGGAAGTTGTGGGGTTTTCACCAATTATGGTTTCTCTGAGAATAAACACTGTGTTCATTGTATCTTGTGTTTGATTGCTATGCTTGTTATTCTCTCAGTTAAAGATCCTAATGTATTGCTAGCTTAAATGATAAAAATATAACATGGTATCAAAGCTAACCTAAGAAGAAGACACTGTGCAGCTGCGGGAACTAGGGATTTCTACTTTGTGGATATCTCTCCACAGATTTTCAGCAAACGAAGGTTGGCATAAATCTCCTCCCTAGGGCACATTTTTCTATCGAAGAAAAATCCAATTCTGAGGTTTTTCAGTTTTGGACTCGACACTACTACCGAAAATTAGGGCTTTCCACATAAGTGGATTTTTTTAGTGAGCCCAAGCCTAGATTGATATCCTCCTCAAAATCAAAGTTAGGGATCAAGATCAAAGCATTTGGTTGGACAAAATTCCGGAAAAGAAAAACCCTAATCAACTCCTAAACCAGCACTGAAGAATTTCAGCTCCAAATCCAGATCCAACATCTTGACCTGGTAAGATCTATAAATATTTTGTACTTCCATTTGAGGTTCTCAGTTAAGATGTCTCATCATACCAAGCTTGATGAAAAGCTTGAGGGAGCTGATAACTTCTGAGCCTGGAAGTATAGGATCTCCCTGGTCCTGGAAGAAAATGAGTTGGAATCCTATATTAATGAGGAGGTTCCAGTTCCAGAGGGAGATGAGGCTAAGGCCTTACATAAGAAGAAATTGGTTATGGAAAAGAGGATTATTGTTGATTCAATCAAGGATGACCTCATACCACATGTGTCCTCCCTAAAGACACCTAAATATATGTTTGATGCCCTAACCAAATTGTTTGAAGGGAAGAACATAAACAGGAAGATGACTCTGAGAAACCAATTGAAGAATGTAAAGATCCAGAATGCTGAGACCATCCAGTCTTACTTTACAAGGGTATATCAGATCAAGGAACAACTGGAAGCAGTAGATGAAGAAGTGGAAAATGTAGAGATTGTGGTGACCCCCCTGAATTGTCTCCCTAGATCATGGGACTCTTTCATTCAAGGGATCTGTGCCAGAAAGAAGTTAGTCAAGTTCAGCAGACTATAGGAATAATGCTCTCAAGAAGAATCTTGGATAGAAGCTCGAGAAGAAAATATGGGAAGTGAAGATCAAGCTCTCACAGCCCACACCAAGAAAACCAAAAGGGACCATAATCACTCCAAAGGTAAGTCTCATCACTCTAGAAGAGATTGGGCTACTGTTAGATGTTACACATGTGATGAGAAAGGTCACATATCCAAATTCTACCCCAACAAAGGGAACTCAAAGAAGAATAAGGGAAACAAGAGAAGACACCATGCTCATGCTGTAGAGGATGATGAACCTTCCACAAAGAGAATCGGACAAGAAAGTGATTCTTCAAGTGATGAAGAATATGTGCTAATCTCCACTCTCACGGGAACTGTTTCACATGGAAGCAATGATTGGCTCATAGACAGTGGTGCTTCCAAGCACATGACAGGATTCAAAGAATCATTTGTGAAACTATCTGAAAATGAGTCACCTCACAAGGTGAAACATAGGGATGACTACTAGTATCCAATAAAAGGTAGTAGTGAATCCTCCTATAAACTAGAATATGGAAAGTCTATGAAGATGAAAAATGTATTATTTGTTCCAGGACTAAAGAAGAACCTCCTCTCCATATCTACATTGGATGCAAAAGGAATGAGGGTTTCTTTTGTAGATGGCCAAGTTTTTATGTGGCCAAAGGGAAAGACTTTTGACGATGCAATAGTGATTGGGGAACAAGAAGGAGGTCTATACAAGTTGAAGGGCCAACCAGAAAAAGCTTTGGTTCATGAATCAGTAGAACCAAATGAACTTTGGCATAGAAGGCTTGCACATGTGCATTACAGGGCACTACCACTTCCAAGAAAAGCTGTTGAAGGTCTTCCAGAAATTCAAGCAAAACATGATGGGGTCTGCAAAGGATGTGCGAAAGGAAATAACACAAAGAAGACATTTCCAAGTAGAGAGAGCAAAGCAAAAGGAATATTGGAAATCATCCACTACGATGTATGTGGTCCAATGTCATCAAGTTCTCTAAGCAGTTATGTATACTATGTTTCTTTCATTGATGACTTTTCTAGGAAGACATCGATTTACTTCATGAAGAGAAAAGATGAAGTATTCAGCAAGTTTAAGGAATTCAAATCCTTGATCGAGAACCACACTGAAAAGAAGATCAAGAATTTTCAATTAGATAATGGTGAAGAATTCACTTCAAATGAATTCAAAGAGTTATGCAAAGACTCAAGGATTAAGAGGGAATTGTCCACTACATATAATCCACAATAGAATGGGATTGTATAAAGGAAGAATAGAACTATCATGGAAGCTGCAAGAGAAATGCTTCATGATCAAGATCTTCCTATGCACCTATGGGTAGAAGCTTCCAGAAAAACGGTGTATGTACAGAACCATACTCCATATAGAGTACTCGAGAACAAGACAGCTGAAGAATTCTTTTCCGACAAGAAACCAGAAGTCATCCATCTCAGAATATTTGATTGTACAGTGTACATACACATTCCAAAAGAGAAGAGAACAAAGTTAGATCCTTCAGGAAAGAAGGGTACATTTGTGGGATACTCTGAAATCTCAAAGGCTTACAAAATATAATTCCCAGGATTCAAGAAGATCGGCATCAGCAGGGATGTAACATTCGATGAAGACTTAGCTTACAACAAATCCTGAAAGAGACCTGCTGAAGAACCTGAAGAAGTAGAAGCACCCAGAATTCATGATACAACTATGAACGAAGAAACTCAAGAAGAAGATCAAGAATTTGAAGAACCTCAAGAACCTATAGATCCACCTCAGGAGAAGAATCCTCACAAGAGGAAACCTGCTTGGGTACGGTAAGATATCTAAGGTGCGGAAAGATATGGGGCTGTAGAAGAGAATCACAAAGAAAGAAAGAGGACTAGATCATGCTCCATATATATAGCCTTATTATGTTATTTCATCGATAAAGAACCTTCCAATTATGAAGAAGTGGAAAAATGAAAAGAATGGAAGAATGTGATGATCGAAGAGTATCAATCGATCATGAAGAACGATGTTTGGGATGTTGTCGCAAGACCAAAAGGGAAGTGTATCGTAACTTCCAAATGGATCTACAAGATCAAGCATGTTGCATATGGTAGCATTGAAAAATATAAAGCAAGATTTGTTGCTCATTGTTTCTCCCAGAAAAAAAGGAATAGATTATGAAGAAAATTTTGCACCTGTATCCAGATACAGTTCTATCATATCAGTACTTTCTTTGGCTGCAGTGATGAAATGGAAGATACACCAGATGGAGGTCAAGACTGCTTTCTTGAATGGTGTAGTGGAAGAGGAAGTGTATGTGGAGAAACCACTCGGATTTGAGACACATGACAGGGAGTCTCATGTGTGTAGATTGAAGAAGGCCCTGTACGGCTTGAAACAGGCACCCAAGAAATGGTACGGGAGAATTGACAGCTTCCTATCTAGTTTGGGCTTTACCAAGATTAAAGAAGATTCCAACCTTTACTACAAGGTTGAATATGGAAACCCAGTGATGCTCCTACTATATGTAGATGATCTGTTTGTAACAGGTATGGATGGGTTGATTGCAGATACGAAGAGGAAGCTTGCTGCCGGGTTCAAAATGAAGGACTTGGGTATGATGCATTATTTTCTAGGCATGGAGGTGTGGCAGAATGCGGATGGAATCTTACTTGGACAAGGGAAGTATTCAATAGAGATCCTAAAGAGATTTGGGATGATGGACTGCAAGGACTTAACCACACCTATGGCATTGAACTTGAAGCTATTGAGTGATGCTTCATCAAAGTCGGTTGATTTCATGATGTATCATCAGATGATTGGGTCCTTGATGTAACTGACGAACACGAGACCGGATATTTGCTTTGCTGTGAACACCTTGAGCCAATTCTTAACAGATCTGAGACATGTTCACTTGACTGCTGCAAAGCATATTGTGAGGTACCTCAAGGGTACAGTTGATTATAGGCTCAAGTATAAGACTAATCAAATAATTAACCTGGAGGTTTATGCTAATTCAGATTGCGTAGGTAGTTCCATTGATAGGAAGAGCACTTTAGGGTGCTACTTCAGTATGTGATTAGGTGTGATCTCTTGGTTTAGTAGGAGGCAATCCTATGTGGCACTAAGTACAGCTGTTGTAGAGTATGTTGCAGCCTATTCATCTAATTGTGAGGTAGTATGGCTGAGGAAGCTACTGTCTGATTTATTTGATCTCCAGTTAGATGTTAATTGTATATATTGTGACAACCAGAGTTGTGTGAAGTTGTTAGAGAACCCGGTGTTCCATGACAAGTCAAAGCATATCGAGATCAAGTATCAGTATATCAGGGATATGGTGCAGAGAGTAGCAAGGAAGCTCCAGTATGTTGCGATGGATGAACAGATAGTTGATGTGTTGACTAAGCCATTAGCTAGGGTGAAGTTTGAATACTTCAGGGAGAAGCTTGGTGTTCTCCAGATCGAGATTCCTCCCAAGAGGAAGTGATGTGTCTGTCTTGAGCCCTTCTGACATGGTGAGAGGATTGGTTCCTTCCATGGTCATATATAAGTGTTGTGCCCTTCTGACATGGTGAGAGGATTGGTTCCTTCCATGGTCAGATATAAGTGTTGTTCCCTTTTGACATGGTGAGAGGATTGGTTCCTTCCATGGTCAGATGTAAGAGCTATGACATGGTGAGAGGATTGGTTCCTTCCATTGTCTGATGTATGTGATGATCCCACATCCATTATGAAAAAGGACTGGCTCTGTGAATACACATCTAGTATGAAAAAAGACTAGCTCTGTGTGGATGCCACACCCAGTATGAAAAAGGATTGGCTTTGTGAAGACTCATATAGTATGAAAAAGGACTAGCTCTGTGTGTATGCCACACCTAGTATGAAAAAGGATTGGCTCTGTGAAGACTCATCTTGTATGAAAAAGGACTAGCTCTGTGTGGATGCCACACCCAGTATGAAAAAGGATTGGCTCTATGAAGACTCATCTAGCATGAAAAAGGACTAGCTCTGTGTGGATGCCACACCTAGTATGAAAAAGGACTGCCTCTGTGAAGACTCATCTAGTATGAAAAAGGACTAGCTCTGTGTGGATGCCACACCCAGTATGAAAAAGGATTGGCTCTGTGAAGACTCATCTAGTATGAAAAAGGACTAGGTCTATGTGGATGCCACACCCACTATGAAAAGGACTGACTCTGTGAAGACTCATATAGTATGAAAAAGGGCTATCTCTGAGTGGATGCCACATCTAGTATGAAAAAGGACTAGCTCTGTGTGATGATACATCCAGTATGAAAAAGGACTGGCTCTGTAGATGTACATCCAACATGAAAAAGGGTTGGCTATGTATAAATTCCTGTGATGAGAAGAATCAAGAGATAGCACCCATGATGATTTTGTGATGATGATCCAGCGGTGATGATCCAGATCGAGTGATGATCCAGATCCAGTGATGATGATCCAGATCCAGTGATGATCTAGATCCGATGATGAAGATGACTTGAAGATAAATATGACTTGAAGATGAAGATGACTTGAAGATAAATATGACTTGAAGATGAAGATGACTTGAAGATGAAGATGACTTGAATATGACAAAGACTCGATGATGATTCAGATGCTATAGAGAAGAATACTTGTGTTGAAAATTGTGTCGAAATAATACCTCCCTACTTAAGAGGGAGTGTTGATGAAATTGTAACTTCGGAATGTATTCACTTGTATTTCTTATGTATTATAACCCGAAGTTTATTCCGAGATGTATTTGTAATATACTTGAGTCATGTCATGCCCCGATGTTCCTATCAGGAAGTTCGATAATGTAAACAAGTCATGTCAAGTCATTGTGTGTAACCCTCCTATTGGTCAAGGGTTAAAGTCCCTGCAGTTCCAGGGCACTAGGGTTATTAGACTCTCCTAGAGAAATCAGCCCTATTTGGGTTTAGTCAAGTTGGGAATTAGTATAGATAGAGAGCTAGCCTCTCTATTTATCACACACTCACTCACACTCAGTTGTAGTGCATAGCTGAGGAAGAAGAAGACACTGGGGCAAGGAAGAAAGAGGTTACTTTTGTCGGGAGATCATCTTACTATTTTGAGGATTTACTTTTGGTGCTGAATCTATCTATGAGGAAGTTGCATGGTTTTCACCATTTAAGGTTTCCCCGAGACTAAACACTGTTTTCATTGTCTTTTGTGTTTGATTGTTGTGCTTGTTATTCTCTCAGTTAAAGATCCTAATGTATTGCTAGCTTAAATGATAAAAATCTAACACATTGGTGCTGTGAGAGAACCAGAGTCCCGTCAAGAGAAGGATTCTTGGATTAATGACAATGATAGAGCCTATGGAACTATGTGTCTAGCTATACCTCATACAATGCGCTACCTCCTTGATTCTGTTGATTACCCATTTGAACTGTGGAGAAATATAGATGAAGCTCTTGGAATGCAGCAAGAAGATGTGAGCTATATGGAAAGAAAGCAAATGGGCACCTCCTTATGTGTTCTTCCTATGATCTCAGCCTCATGTATTTCTCAAGAAGTTGTTCAAAATGAAGAAGAAGAAGTAGCCAAAGATTCAACAAATGATCCAGCTCAAGTTTCTTCCTCTGTGGCTTCCTCTCCTTGTCAAGAAGCCATGTTTCATGAAGAGAGCATACGAGTTGCTTCCATCACTACAGCTGAAGATTTACTTTCACCTTTCTCCTCTATGTCTTCTGTTACAAATGGGAAAGATGTATTTCTAGTTGATGTCCATAGCAATCCTTCTCTAGAATATGGGTTTTCTTCAAATGAGAGTATTGGTTCAAAAAATGGAGATGTTTCCTCCACCATCACTAGTAGAGTTCCTTCAAGTTCATATGAAATTGGAGAAGCTTTTTCCATCACAATGGCACATTTGGGACTTTTGTTCCACATTCTTGTAGCTAATTACAACCTTCATTCAAATTTGATGCTTCATGATCTTTATGACTCTCTTGGGGTCACCTATTCTCAAGCATTTACAGTCTCTTTTGGGCATGGCATCCTATGTGGTTCAAATTCCTCACATGGCATATTGTTTGGTTCGAATTAATCACCTAGTGGTTTGAAGTTCAAATCTAAAGAGTACCATTTGCTCTCCCATCGGTGCATTTTATTTTTTCTACATGGTCTAAGGATTCATCATGTAGCTGTTCCTGAGTTGATGAAGCACACTCCTCTTCTTCCCAAGAAGAAGATTCCTCCAGAAATTTTTTAGTTTGGAAGTATATGCAGATTTTGTTTCTGTTTCATAGTCCATTTTCGAGGGGAGGTTTTTTCCATGAGGTTTTCCTCCTTACCTCTGTTACATGGATCAATAAAATTTGTAAAAGGGTGACTTGTGCCTTAGTTGCCAAGGCCTCAAATCACAAAATTGTACTAATTCTGGATTAAGGGAGGGTGTTCGAGCAGTAATACATCCTTAGTATATACTTTAGACCTTAGGCTAACCTGATTTTCACAAATTTCATTAATTTCCTATGGTTTAGACTTAGGGGAGTTAATCCAGCAATATATCTGGTTAACTTGGCCTATTCACACCTACAAAAATGTCTGGTTTGGTCAACCTAGCCCATGTTCTCCCTCATTAATGCATTGGATCACTACCTCATTGATTTGTGGGGCCTTGGTTTGACTAAGTGCGCTTGGGGTGAATCTGGCTTGGTTTAGCTCTCCTAGGAGCATTTATTGCCACCTAGAGTACCCCACTTGCCTCTACTTCCTCACCCACACATGCCTTAGAGTCTTTAATGACCCAGCACACCTCACCAACACTCACACATCAATTCGAGTCTATTTGGGATGAGTTGGGTCTCCATTGGTCCACCTAGGGGGGATTGAGGTCATTTTCCACATTGACACATGTACAAATTTTATTGGCTTATAGAGCCACTCAAATTTTTCCATTATATTATAAATGATGTATGATAATAATATGACAAGTAATCATCACCTTTCACATGTGTTGTTCCAGCTATTTTCTATCTCTTTGTTTTCTCTTGCATGTTTTGTCAAACACTTTGATGGTGAAATTGTTCTAGCTCTTATATCTAAATTGAGAAGCAATTTATCACACTAGATGATGATTTGGTGTCAATAGGAACATATCCATCAGAAGGAGGGAATTAATGCATCCCACTTCAACTGACCCAAAATTGAGATCAATAGGATGATATAATTTGGTAGAGCTATGAGATCCAACATTGTATACTGACACAAGGAAGGCCGACATGATTGGTCAGGAACATTTGAGGAATGGCCGACACTAGTTTGACTTTCCTTGAACAAATAACATGACGCGGAATGGACACTTAGAAACATAAGACTCGATTAATCAACCATTGTGAAGTCCGTCGACTCGAAATGAATCAATGAAAGCTCCATATATGACAAGAAGGATAACCTATCGGTGGAGCTCTGTTCAAATTACTAGTACAACTTCTTAAGGAAAATGTAAATGGTGTACTGACAGTGGATATAAATTTATGTGATGTGTTTAATGGCGACTATTACTAAATGTTGCCTTTATCTCAAAGATTCAATATTAGATGATTAAATTTTCCCCTTTTTTTGGATTTTTGTGTTTTTTAATTTTTAGTACTTTTTTCATTTATTAGCTTGAAAAAAGAATAAAGAATGATGTGTTACATGTGAAGGAACGAGTATTACATGAGCGTACTATGTTTTTAAAGAGCATGGGTCAGGCCCATGCAAAGATACATCTCGAAAAAAAGGGCTAAGCTAGTTGTGCACACTCTTATGGATGTTCCCTCCATGGGTAGGCTATCTGAAGTAGGATTATGTGTCAATGGACGGTGAAATAGAAAAAAGTAACTGTGGTTATCCAATTTGATGTGATGAACAAGTAGGAAGGGGGAAATGTGGTTTACTTCATGCTAATTCTTGTGAAAAAAACCAAAATCATAAATCACAATGAATCATGGTCCATTAACTACCTGAATTAAATAGTTCTTGCATGTATAGGTCAGTAAACTTAAACATAAGCAATGGGTTATAGGAATTTTGAGAAAAAAGTGACTGGAAAGGCACGTACACAACATAAGAAATAAGCACCGAAGCAGTAAGCACAAATGTTCATGCAGGTATTTTAACACATGCTTATGTAAACTAATATGAAATAGGGAGCCCATCAAGAAATGGTAAAAACTACACGGAAGAGATGTGGTCTCAAACTCCAGGTCATTATGGGACTAACTGAGCTCCGAGTCCTATGCGAATAACTGAGCATGGGCACCAAAATGGAAATGGGGTGTTGACGAGGGTGTCCCATGTTCGATAGTCTCTTTTCTTGGAATCATGGAAAATATAGATATGATGGGCTGACTGACCAATTTCCAACGGGTTTGACCCTATCTAAATTTTGGGTTGCAAAAGGCTCAAATGCATCTTCATAGAGGGATGACCTAAACCTATATGCATTCTTCCAAATATACCTGATAAGATCAAGGAACATACAAAGGATGCTCCTATACTTGGGTGGATTTAAACCAAATATGCTCCCAGTGGCCCCACAAAAGATGTACTTAGGTGGGTGCAACCAAATGTTTATGAATTCAAGGATTGCTTCATCTGATGATAAAATTATATCCAAGGAATCAAGTGAGATGGAATATATCATAGTCGAAATGGGCCAAGTAAATGGATAATAGTCCTCCATCAAGGGAACATTTTGATCCAAATCTGCTAAAGCCATTTGAACATCTTGGTATGACACTTCTATAGTAGATAAGGGTTGCAGTATCATAAATTTTCCCATGATGGAATCATTTTTTAACGATCCTACATTAGTGTCTTGAACTTCCTTTAGAGCATCCCTAAATGAACATTCGATTGGATAGCAGTTTTGAGCATGTAGTAACATAATTGGTCGATCATAATAAGGTTTCCCCAATGAGGGAACTGAATCGCTCAGGACAGTGAAGACACTATATCTATCATCGCGTGTATCCAACTACGTCCTAATAGAAAATTGTAATCTATAGGCACATCTACTACCTCAATATCTGTTGTGATTGTTTTACCACCCCATTCAATAGGGCAGGATACAATGAGTTCGTGAGGAGAGAACGAATGTACATCAAATGATTTTCACACAGTATGGGACTTAACTAAGGTGGGTGATCCTAATGCTTTCCAACATTTAAATGACATGACACAAGTTGAGGATTCTTCATCAACTATGGTTTGAAAGATATTATTTCCATGAGATGTCACTTTAATCTTAAAAGAAACTTTAGAAGGAATCCTTGTTAGGATTATAATCCTCCCTTGTCAAATTTGGTCAATTATGTCTAAATCTGGAGTATGTCTAAATCAAGAGTCCTTTCAGTCTATTTTTGTCACTAGCACCATTGGGTCCACTTGGACTAATTGGGGCACATGTACTAGTTATTAAAGTGTGGGGACCACTAATTGAGGCAAACTGCCACTAATTGCACTTGCATGCATCAGTTTAGGAGTCTCCTATATCAATCCCTACAATTTAGGAGCCACTGGGAGTGTCGGAACCAACCTCCTTCAGTTGAGTTCAGTTAGTGAATAGTTAAGCCTAGTTACGAGTCAGTTACATCCAGTTACATTCAATTAGCACCAGTCATTCAATTCTAATTCCTCTCTCATGCATTCAATTGACTCGTTATTAATACCAGTGTATTACATTGTAATTATTATCCAATTACTTTTGATTAATGAAATCATTCACAGCTGCAAGTAATTTTTTGCATTGTTTCATTCTTCAATTCCTAAGTAAAATTGTGTGGTCTATTATGTGATTTGTGTGTTGATCCATAGATCTATGTGCTCAATTTAATATGGTATTAGATCCTTGGAAGGACAAGGCACTTATTCGTTCTGCAGATCTCCTACGAGATAATTTTTTTGAGCAAAATTGCTCCTTCCAACACTGCACCAGAAGCCTAAGGTTTACCACTTAATACCCCAAGTAAAGGAATAGTTGATCAAGCTTGCTTGATCAACTATGCTGGGTGTGATGAAAACCTAAAATGTGCAGGCTGTTCGACCTTAGTTTCTCTTTTTTTGTAATTGTAGGTACAACTTCGAATGGATTCATCAGTTCCTCTTCTCACCCCATTCACAAGCTATTCAAAATGGAAGATGAAGATGATTACATATCTGAAGAGACAAGGTATCTATGGGGTGTCTATTGGAATCAGTGAATAGTATTTTGAGAGTGAGAATTAATGGCTAAATGAATCTGATGCATATTTTGGAGCAATAGCTCTAGCCCTTTCTCCTAGGTTGTGCTACCTTAGTAGATCTATTGAATACCCAAAGGAACTCTGGACAATATTGAACAGAACCTTTGGAAAGATTGATGAGGATCATAATAGTAATTTGGAGAGAAAATACAGCACCATAAGAGTTACTTATCCAAAATTCTTAGCCTCTAGTCTCTTTGATGAAGTTGCTCAAGATGAAGAAGAAGCAAAGTCCTCCTCCAATGATTCTCCTTTAAATTCTGTGCAAACCTTGCCAGTGATTGCTTCTGAAAGTGAAGACGAATTTGATTTCTCTCCCTCTAATGTTGCTGCTGGTGTGAAAATATGTAATACCTTGGATATTTTGGAAAAAATATCCAATTAACAGAGTGATCCATTTTCTCCCATTGATCTAGATCTTCTAGTAAATTCCTGCAGGATTGCATGCACCAAAATTCAGAATTTTGAAGAAGAAAAAAGCTGTGCATCTACCGTATCGGTGGACCATACTGTTGGATCTGATATTAACCTTATTGGATCTGATATGATCTTATTTTCATCTGATCTGATATTTCCTGGTTCAATATTTCAGGTTCATGAGCTTTCAGTACTGCTTGTAGCTGTTCTCATCAATTTTGTAAAGAAACAAGTACCGCAAGTCTCCTTCAAAACTGCTGCTGGGGATTTGATTTCATTTCACAGCTTTGGATATGATATGAAAATATTCAGATCTGATTTATTTTCTTATCTGATATTATTTGGTTCAAATTTTAAAATCCAAGAGCTTTCATTCATGCGTGTATCTTCTCTCACCAATTTCGGTGTGAAAAATTAAGTACCATAATTCTTCTTCAAATTTTCTGTTGGGGATTTGGTGTTAGTTTCCTCTTATGAGGTGGATGATATTTTATTTTTTGATTCATTATATATTTTTGAATCTATATCAGATTATGGAGCTCAAGAATTAACTCTCCACAGTCCCAGGGCTTCTCTACCTTTGGTCACATGCTCATCTCCTCACAGAACTAGTAAAGAGGAAGACATTATGCATCTTCCTGGACACTTGCTCCTAACACTTGGGGCTGATTTTACCACTCATATTTTTTTGTTCATGGATGAAACATATCATTTTATTGAGTTTTCCTCACATGGTTTTAATCCTCAAGAACCTTTTCTCACTTATCATTGGATTTCAGTTTCTCTACATGGGTCCAGTCTTCATCCAGTAGTTGTCTGTATTTTTTATTTAGTTGAGCATTTTATTCTTCTTCCAAAGAGGAAGATTCCTCCAGACATAATGATGGATAATTTCACATTCTAGGCCCCAGGATACCTATGCATAGAAGAACCAAATTGATCCTGATTCTACCTGCTTGATTAGAGGGGGGGGGATTTTTTCCCATGTGGTTTTTTCCCCAGCTCCTTGTATTAAGCAGTTAGTTTACTTTGCTTTAATTGTAATGGGTGACCTATGTGTTAGTTTTTCATCACATTAAGCTAGCATTATGATCTTAGGATCTCTTCACTGAGAGAATAACAAGCACGACAATAAAACATAAGCAAATCACAAGAGACAAGAGACACAAAGAGTTTTCCTCGGGGAAACCATAAAGGAGAAAACCCCGCAACTTCCTTAGAGATAAAATCAGCACCAAAACAATAAGAGATCTCCCAACAGCAGTGGCCTTCTAGTCCCAGTATATTTCCTCCTCCACAAGTGCGCCTCACTTAAGAGAGTGAATTATGTGTGTGTTAAATAGAGAGTCTCACTCTCTATTTATATTCTTTCGTTCACTTGAATTGCATTTTCACACGTAGGCTCAACCTAATAATTACTACTCGAGCCTACACCTTAATTAGTGTATAATAACTCAAGTGCCCCGAAACTGTGGGGACTTACCTAATGACTTGATATGACTTGATTACATTATTAATCCTCCCGATCGGAACATCGGGGCATGACCACATGACTCAAATACATAATAGAAACATCCCGGAATAAACATCGGGTTACAATACATAAGATACATAGAAGAATACATTCCGAAGTTACATATACATCAACACTATGGTCTTATTTACCAGGGCCCACAAATTTTCCAAGTTAGCATTTAGGGGGGGTGTTAGGACTATAATCCTCCCTTGTCCAATTTTTTCTATTATGTCTAAATCTGGAGTATGTCTAAATCAGGAGTCCTTTCAGTCTATTTTTAGTCACTAGCACCATTGGGTCCACTTGGCCTAATTGGGGCACATGTACCAGTTACTAAAGTGTGGGGAACACTAATTGAGGACAAGTTCCTCTGATTGCACTTACATGCATTATTTTAGGAGTCTCCTATATCAATCCCTACAATTTAGGAGCCACTGGGAGTGTCGGAACCAACCTCCTTCAGTTGAGTTCAATTAGTGACTAGTTAAGCCTAGTTAGGAGTCAGTTACATTCAGTTAGCACCAATGATTGATTTATTTCATGTAGGAAGGTGCAATTCCTCACCTACCACACTCAGTTAGGCTAGTTAATTGAATCTAACTGACTGGTACACTGACTGAGGCAACTAGGGCTAACTAGTTGAGCTTCGAAAATGATTTAGACATGTTTAGTTATCCATGCAGTAAGGTAGAGTCATTCAATTCGAATTCATCTCTCATGCATTCAAATTAACTGGTTATTAATACCAGTGTATTACATTGTGATTATTATCCAATTACTTTTGATTAATGAAAGCATTCAAAACTGCAAGCCATTTTTTGCACTATTTCATCCTTCAATTCCTGAGTAAAATTGTGTGATCTATTCTATGAGTTGTGTGTTGATCCATAGATCTATGTGATCAATTTAATAATCATACAGTTTGATTGGTCTAAGTTTAATGTGATCAACATCGCATCGGATGGATCAACAACTCTAGTTGAAGAAAAGAGGTCCTTCTTTGTGCAGGACAATATTGCAACACCTCCATGGTGGACATGGCACATGGTGCTTGAGCTATTTCCTCAACAACATTTTCATTTAAATGAGCAGCTTGTGCGTTAGGATTATGCATTGTTCTACATAGATCACCTTTGGGGGGGTGTGGTGCTATGTCTATGGTTGGTTTCTCAATGGTGAGAGAACCACTTGGATGTGATTCTGATTGATCCAATGTACTAGGAGGGACATCATACGAATGAGATATTGTTTTAATGTTCACCTCCTGATCACACATGAAGACATTGGCATTGGGATCATTTCCCTTGTGTGTGGACTTTGACTGGTTACCTCTTGGCAGAGGTACCAACATTGTAGCAACCATTTGATGATGGTGCTATAGACAATCTTGCATCAATACAATAGATTGTTGTTTCCCACTGTCTTGAGTTGGATTTGGTGCATCTCCCTTCCCAAAGTTAGCATTTTTCATAATCTTGTATTTATTCTTATTTCCTCTAAGTTCCATGGCTTGAACTATGAGTTTTTCAGGATTTTGGGAAGGAATAATATTGTTCTTACCCGTGTAAGTATTCTTCTTCCCCCTAAGTTCCATGGATTGAACTATGAAGATTTCAAAAGTCAGGGAAGGCTTAGCATGTTGCTGCATATCCTGACAAATTGTAGGTTCTGAGGTTTGAGCATACATTTGTCCCATTTGTAGTGTGATCTGCTCAAGGTTTTCAACAAAACCAATCATACCATTGGCATGAGGTCCATGTGGTGGCCTAGCTAGATCGAACACAGGTATTACAGGCTGGTTCCAAAAATATTGGTTACTTTTTGGAACCTCACCACTCCATTGTGGAATGGGATTCATGGGTGGATTTCCCCCGTTACAGGGTTAGACTCCAAGGAGGTTGGATATTTCCTCGTATCTGACCACACCATTTATGAATGGGTGGATTTCCACCTTGCAGGGTTGGATTCTAGTGAGACTGGTTTTTTCCTAGAATCTGACCATGCCATTTAGGTGGTCCCTGGATTTGACTAGTATTCCAAGGTGGGTTTCCCCCTTGCGAAGGCCCCCCCCAAGAAGATTGGATACTTCTTGGAACATGATCAATGGGTGGATTGTATCCTAATGGAATTAGGTCCCAAGAAGATTCGTTACTTCCTAAAACCTGACCATTGGGTGGATTTCCTCCTGATAGAGTTGGGTCCCAAGAAGATTGGGTACTTACTAGCACCCGACCATTCCATTGATTCTGTCCTTGGTTTTGATTGAAATTCCAAGGTATGTTTCCTCCTTGTGGAGGTTGGATACAAAATATTAGTTAATTTCTGAAACCTAACCACTCCATTGTGGAATGGGGTTGATAGGTAGATTTCCCCTAGGCATTGTGCTAAGAAAAATCAGAGGATAACCCTATGAGGATTTTCCTCACATCGATGAAGGATAATTCCCATTAGCATTTTTGTTCTAGGAAGCATTATTTACACCATGAATATGAACATTCCATGGTAAAGGGTTTCCCCTAGAAGTATAACCTAGACAACTATTGTGCGTGCCAAGAGGATTTTGATAACCTCCTGCAACCATTTCAGGTTGCATTCATATGGTTCCTTCAACTCCTAACAAAGCCAAAGGGTCAAGTGTAATGTTCTGCATATTATCCCCACTTTCAAAATGACTAACCAGTGACTCACTTTCCATAAGTATGATTGAGTTTAAAGGATGTGCTAAAGGTGGATTTACATGATAAAATGTGTGATTTTTTACTTTTTCAATCTCAACTAAAGTAAATTAATCAATTCTATATATGTTCTGTCCATGATGTGACAAATATTTAGAATTTATTTGACATTTTTATTCTCTAGTAACATTTGATTGGGTTTATAAGTAGTTCAGTTTCAAATTCACAACAATGTGGTTCATGTATATGCCTCCACAATGTAGTAGGGCCCTCAAACTTGGGTAATTTTCCTCACCGCCACCTTGACAGGTGGATCGGGAGATTAAACACTATGAATTTTAATAAAATGATTTTTTTATTAGAGTATATAAATGATACAGTCAAACAATCCTAAAGGCAACTAGACTCAACAAAAATGAAGGTGTCCACACCATTAAAAAAGTCCCTAAGGAAGCAACAAGCAAGCTTCTTTCAAAAAAATTGAGGTTTAGTGGAAAGTTGGATTTTTAGAGGGAATTCAAAAACTAGTATCCCTTGAGGGACATTAAGCCTCAATAATTACTAAATGGTGAAGGTGTGAGAAATAGTTATAGTGTTCTTCAATCACTAGGGGTCCAAGTGTTAGCTTTAGGCTACTCACCCTCCCAAGGAGATGAAAAAACCTTGTGTCTATCTCAGGTATTGCAAGTGTCCCCCACTCACAACAATCTATGTGATTCCTTAGGACAAGAAAGTATGGTTACCACTTCACAATTGGTGACCGGGTAAGATAGTCATTAGTCCATTATAACTCACATAGACTAGCTATCTCAGAAAATTGATGGCACCCCAAGGACTTGTCAATTAACTGATACACTGTAATGTTCTCATATCCCACCAAAGAAGCAAGAGGGGGGGTACCACCCTTACTAATTCATATTGAACGCATGATTAAATCTTGTGTTAGATGTGCTTTCTCAGCCAACACTCTTTGCTACTAATGGATTTAACTCTCGTTAATCAATGCTAGTTTCAAATTTTTGAGTTTTTGGAGTGTTAACTCACCATCTTAACCCAAATCCATAGCCTAATCTTGTTGGTGATATCAAAGATAAAATCTTGGTTGTTTTTAGATTAAGAATTTATTTTAAAGGTAATTCGATTAGTTTCATGGAGTGGTGGTGAAACTGATGGTGTTGCGACTTATGCTACTGAACCAAACCAATGCACAGATTCTTTTAATCCTATCTTTTAATTCAATGAAATCCTATACTATAGGAGAGTAAGAGGTTAATTGCAATCCTTTAGATGTGCATATTGCAAAATCATCTTCAAAATTTTGAAATCACTTTCAATTTTCTAGCAAGGGTTCAAGAGGTTGGATTCAATTATCACTAACTAGAAACGAAAAAGTTTGAATATTCAATGTTTTTTTCTTGTTTCCAATAAGTCTCTTAAACTGATGTGAACACATAGAAACATGTTTCAATTTTTGTTTTTCATGACCATCATTTACATTTGAGATCCACTTTCTCGTTCACAGGGCCACCCAAAAGTGCAAGTGAAAATAATACTTGTGGCTCGACAATATGCTTCAAAACTTCAAAGAGTTCCTATTACACTTGAGATCCACTTTCTCGTTCACATGACTGCCCGAAAGCGCAAGTGAAGAGGATAGTTGTGGCCCAAAATTTTGCTAAAAAATAAACCTATGTATTTCATTTGAGATCCACTTTCTCGTTCACAAAACCACCCGAAAGCGCAAGTGAAGAGGATACTCATGGCTCGAACACAACTTATCTTAATTATCTTGACAATGACGAAAAAGATCCTCTCATTGTGTTTGAACTAATATTGAGTGGTAGGTTCGTATTTTGAGAATTTATGTGAATTTGATGTTAAATGATGGCATGAAAAGTGTCTTAATGGTGACTACAATTTTTGTGTCAGGTCATCAAGTCCATGTGGATTCAAAATTCATGATCACAAGAATTTATAACTTGAAACAATGTCATGTTTTTTAATTTTTTCAACAATTTCCTTATGTCACGATGTGATAAAAATGACCGATTTAGACAAATTTTTAGACATTCAAGGCTGAAATAAATGAATTAAATGGAAACATGTCATAAAATTTCACATCTGAGCATTCTTTTCAAGGAAATATTTGAATAATACTAAAAAAAACTCCTAAAAGTGATTTTTTCCTAGTTTTTCTTAAAAAGAGTTTTCCAAGCCTTCCAAAATTGAGGGAAAATGTCCCCAAATGCTTCAAAAATTCTCCTAAAATTTCATATTAGGACTGATCAAGTGTTTTAGAATTTCAATCAAGGTTCTGTAAAGTTTCAAAAGAATTAAATAAAAATTCAAAATCAGTGATCTCCACAAATTTCATACTCAAGCCAAAAATGCACACCAAACTTACAATCCTTCAAAAAATTCTCTAAAACTTGATAAAAGGGAAGAAAATGTTGTATAAAACCTTTGTTAGAGAATTCCTAAGACATCTGCAGCAGCAAAAGTCAATCAAAATGACCGAAAATTGCAAATCTGACCATCAAAAATCAAGAATCATGCCTTTTTAAAATTTCAACCATATGCATACAAAAATTCAAAATTATTCAAAGAACTCCCTTAAAGATTGATGAAATAAAGGTAAGTACTGTATAAAACCTGAATTATGAGATTCCTAATACATCTACAACAGCAAAATTCAACCAAAATGACCCAAAAATTGCAAATCTGACCATCAAAAATCAAGAACCATGAATTTTCAAATTCCAACCACATGCACAAAAAACTTCATAATAATTCAAAAACACTCAAATATTTAACCAAAATGGATGAAATTAGACTTTAAAATCAAATACAGGGTTGTCTAATCTTTCCACAACAAAACAAATCACTCAAAATGGACAATAATTGAGGAATTTATGCCCTAAACACTAGACTATGTTCCATACGCAGATGTTAAGAAAAAATCAGCATATATACGCAACTGTTCAGAGAAAACCCACGTGTGTATGCTTCTGTTACCACTGTTACCCATGTAGATCAAGAAAAATAGATCTTGTGACAAAATCCTCAAAATTTTCAAGCATTTTAACTATGAAAATGTAGATCTATGCTGGTTTTGACCTCCATGAATGAATTAAAACCTTCTAAGAACAACATAAAACATGCATCAAAATATTTGAAAGGTAAAAATCACCCAAACAAGGGGAAACTCTCAAGAAAACTTGTTTGGAGAGAATATCCCCTTAGCTCCCCAGTATGGGCACCATTATGTTGGTAGATTTGACTGAAGGGACTTGTCTACAGCCTATCTATCGTTAAATACAAGGAGGATGAATCGTGCTGACAAAATATATGCAATACTTGACAATTTCCTAAAATTCATACACTTTTTCAAAGGAGAGAGAGAGAGAGAGGGAATGGAGGAGGTTACCTCCTACAGCGTGACCTTTGGTGAATATCCTTTTTCTCTAGCCTCCATGGCCTTTAAGCATCCATTAGCATCATCTAGCTAGTTCCTTACATCTAGCTCTTAAAACACTTCAAAAAAGCATGAAATCTATCTACTAAATGTTGAAAAAATACATGAAACAAACATGGATTGAAACACAATATTTAGAGAAAATTTGAATTGCATCATATTAAACTGAGAGGAAAATGATTACAGCCCAGTAATGGGTGAATCCCTTTCTCCCTTTCTCTAAACTACCCCTTTCCATTAATGCCAATGATCAAAGAAACTATGATGTGCAAGAAAGGTTCTATCTATAGACTTCTCATTCCTCCAGCATGCCTTTGATCTCTAATTTGTCCTCTTTAATTCACCTCACATGCCTTCTAGTTATAGGATTGGTCTTTGAGCATCCCATCTTTGATAATGAATGTAGGATTTAGTATTTTTGAAGGTTTTGATCATTTCCTTCACATTAGAGGAAATTTCAATTTGAAATGGGCCTTCCAAAAATAATACAAATTCGATGTCATCATGTATTAGCCAATCAAAATGATTTAAAACTAAAAAAGGGAGCACCTCTTAAACAATTTTTTATATAAATTTGGGGATAGGTATCATAAAAAAACTATTTTTTTTGTTCGTATTTTCAACATATCTCCCTGTGTTTTTACTCAAATTTTGATCGGGAGAGCTCATTGGATGTGGAATTAAATTCCGAATCCAAATATTACCCACTTGGCATAGTTTTGATGGGCCCCGCTATCCCAAAAAAAAAAAATACCTAAAAAAATGTGATGATGATGTCATCATCATGTTTTTTCAGGTATTTCTTGTTTTTGGGGTAGTATGGCCCATCAAAAGTATGCCAATTGGGTACTCTTTGGATGCACAATTTAATTTCGCATCCAATGTGCTATCCCGATCGAAATTTGAGTAAAAAAACAGGGAGATATGTTGAAAATACGAACAAAAAAATAGTTTTTTCTTTTCTTCCTCCAAAATTAATAAATATTATTTTATTATTTTAACTATTATTTTATTAATTTTCCTTAGCAGGCTCATTTTGAGTTGAAATTTTCTCTAATGCAAAACTAAATTTCCTTAGTTTTGGGGCATTTCAACTTGATTTTTAATATTTCTAGGACAATTAATGCCCATTTTAGGCATTTTTCACTGTGTGAGTTATAGGAACTGGGATTTGGCCCTTCAGTGGTCACAGACTTGGCCTATTTAGAGCCACCTTGTCTTCAAACATTTCTTCCTTTGCGGAAGCAGTGGTCAATTGTTCAAAAAACTATGATCTTCATGTTGTAGGCAAAGTAAAATATTGTTTTCAGACCAACACTCTCAAGGGTGTTAATTTTATTGTTAACACTCATGCATCCACCTAACCGTACAAGATAAAATAAAGTGCTATTCTAGGTTAGAATCTTTAGGAGGGTGTGATAGGTTAGAGATGTGTTCTGGCATCTTTAAACGTTTCATCTATTATTTATTGCCTATCTTGCATCCCGGGGATCGTGTTGTTATTCCACTTACTCGTTGGTATATCAAATGGCCTTTTATGTGCCCTTGAGGTATATAGAAAGTTACTTCATGTACTTGAGGATATATCAAAAGGATCATTTTGTACAGTTTTAAATTAGACAACACTACTACGGAGTTGAGCTCCCATGTACCTTGAGGATATCGGGAGACACTTTTAGGGATCCTGACTCCATGTGAGAAAATCCCTTTGGTCATATTATCATCGCAATACACTAATAAAAACACTTGGGGATATTAGTATGCATGTATCGTCCAGGTAGTTGGGTATTCAGGAAAAGGTACGGTCCCAATCCTCCTTGTTGTGCTCTACTATTGAACCCTATGGTATATAATGAGTTGTGATGATCTGAAAAATCCTATGAGGATATAGACCTTCAATTCACTCCTGTCACAGTTTTTGCGTGTTTCCTTAGTTTTCAGTAGTTCTTATTTTCCTTGGTTAGTTAGAGTTTCTTTTCAATAACAATTTTACCATTCAAGTTGGCTTATTTCTCCTCGACACAATCCCGTCGTATATAAGGATTATAACTAGAGTATCCTTTGAAGAGATGGATATTAACTCTAAAGAAGGAAGGGATCTATTCCTGAACTAGAAGGATTTCTTGTTACAAAATTAAGGGGGTGAGTTCCCTCCCCCTACTAATGTTCCTATCACTGATTATTCGATGCCGCCTATGATGGAACAAGCGTCATCCCAAGAACCATCATTTTCCATACATACCCCTTTCGGGTCTATGTTCAACCAGTTTCACCCCAATGATCCAGTTGATACTATGTTTGGTCCAACTACTTCATTATGGGGAACCACTTTAGGACAAACTATATATGAATTCAGTTCTACCAGTTCTGCTAGTGTCTCCTCGATGGATCTAAACCCCAACCCTAGAATAGGTTTACCTTATTTGTTTCCAAGTGATCTCCTTGGTAGATATTTAAACATCTCTTCTAGTTCTATTATGGCTAATTCTCCTCCTGCTTCGACAGACACTAGACTTAGTGGGAACTCTACCACACGCACCACTTCGGTAACAATCCCATAGTCTAGTCCAAATCCAACCCCAAATTTGGGATTGCGAAGTTCCCCTATGCCTTCCATTAATTTTCCAAATGTTGGAAGTCAGTATTTCCCTTCCACATGCTTCACAACTAGAGGTCCTTATGCACACATTTTACATAACACTTCAAGACGCATGCCTCATGTTGCAGGATCTAGTTGAACCGCTGGTTATGGCCCTATTTCACAATCACTTGATCCACTTGGGTTCAACTACAACAACCCAATATTGGTAACCAATACTACAATGGGGTGCAGTATAATAACCCTATGTACGTACCTTAACCAAGGGGTGCTATCAATCAATGGACCAAACCTTCCTACGGAGCCCAAGACAAACCTAACCTAGGTCAACCTTTTGTAGGGAAAAATACTCCCAATTACAAAAAATATGTGGGTTACAATGGAAAACCTCACCTAACCTATGGTGCTACTAGGGTTTCCATGCCTTAGCAATATTATAATTACCCGCACCCCAATAGGAAACTCCCCTTTTTGGCAACATTGGATTTTCCATACTTGTCCAAATTGATCAATGATCCTATTCTACACGACTCTTTTTGTCCTACTATTCTAGTAAAGTTAACATCAGACATTCTAAATATTTGTGGAAAGCAATGAGAATATCCCAAAAATCACGTCATGACTTTCCATCTATGGTGTTCATCGAACTCCTTGATGGATGATTCCATCCATCTGCGACTTTTCTGGAGAACTTTGACCGAGACAGACGCTAAGTGGTATATCAAACTTCCACAACATTCATTTGTGAATTTCAATTTGTTGGCGACAACTTTTCTTACTCACTTTCAGCTACCAATCCATTATGAGACTGATACCGATCTCTTAAATTCCCTTTGGTAGACCACCTCCACCCACATATCAAATCATATTCATGAATAGAGGAGGCGAAAAAGGTTGATCAAGGCTCCTATTCTAGATCAATTGCTAGTTGACTGGTTCACAAAGTCCTTGTTTCCCTTTATTTCTTGTGATGTGGCTATGGGAGGTGTTGTTACCAAGGAACAAGCTATTATTCATGCACAATACCTAGAATTGGTTTATTCCCAGTCCGGTACATTGTATGATTTGATCCCAATACACCTTCTGAAAGTACTTTGGATGGTGTTGTAGGTATAATCCAACCCTCATCCGCAACAAAATATTCCAAGCAACAGATTTCTTCTCCTAGAACCTCCTCAAATCCTATTGTTTCCACTGAGGTGAACACAGTACAATCCTTGCAATCACCTGGAAATAAAATCAAGGGTAAAGGGAAATCTAAAAAACCTAGAAACCAGCAGGAGAACCCAAAGACTACGAATCCATAGAATGAGTCAAATCCAAAAAGGAAATCAAATTACCCCTTCCTTCTACCTTCCCTCTTACCATTGAAAAACCAATTCCCGACACAATTTTACGTCATCCTAAGAGTATGATTCGGAAATTAGTGTTTAATACTAGCGCTCGAGTTGCCAAATTTTACAATATCATCGAATATTTAGCTCAGGAACCTTACGCTATGTCAGACCTAGAAGTTCTCCAAACTTGTCCAGCGCAACATAAAAAATTGTCATCGTCCCTCGGGGCTCTAGATCCAGAGAATTCTAATGTGATTACCTTTAATTTGGAGAAATTTAAACCAAGGCTATCTCACCAACTCGCCTTCCAAATCATGACCAAGGTGATTCGTAGGAAGTTTCATCGTACCATACTGGATGAAGGAACCTCCACTTTGGTAATATATATGTCTTGCTCAAGAGCCATCAGTTTTCCTAAAGTTAACCATTTTCCAACCACGTTGAAATCTTTTGATGGACAAGGTTTCTATCCCGCTTGTTACTGGATTTATCTATTGAGCTCGTGGGAAATATCATCGCTATTAAAGTACAGGTGGTTGAAGAATCATTGGATTACAACCTTTCATTAGGAAGGAATTGGTTTTACGCCATGAAGGAGGTCACCTCATCGGTGTTTTGTTTGCTCCAATTTTCTAACCAGGGAAATGTTGTGACCATCGATCAACTTGATTATTGCTCCCCAGATATCACTTTCACTACTAGAAAATAATGTTCCTATGTTGGGGAAGTCACCCCCTCTCATGGGAGTCTTTCCATGTTTTTCTTCCCCTCCTACCACTCAAGTTTCCATGATAAACATGATATCCTCTATGGTCAGTAACATGTTAAAAGTAAAAGAAGTTGTTGTGATACCTTCTCTTAGTCCTCCCAAAACCTTATATGATGTCATTCAATATTATTCTAATGCATACATCGATGATTATCATTTAGTAGCGTCAGATCCTTACCATATACCCTATTGTATATATTTCCCTATCCCTACTCTTGACCATCTCTTACAGACTTTCCCCTCAGATGGGTCCATTATGGAGATTATGAGTTGGGATGAATATTTATGGGAAGATCCTCATCACTTATTCTCTTTCCTTCCTAATACCAATTTGGTAGAACCTGATTTTGTATCTCTTATTACTTCTGATATAGTCGAAAATCCCCAGTCACACGTGTTGTTGCAAGGTGTTGATTCTTAAGGGAATATGTGTAACATTACTTGGACTATCCCCATCGACACATCAGTGAAACCCGGAGCTGGTGAACATATTCAAGTAGGCCATAATTGTTCAACAACAAAAATTGAAGTTTATCAGGCCCTTTTCAAGGAATTTTGAGATGTTTATTCTTGGAGTTACGAGGAAATTCCTCGGATTGATCCATCAAACGTTGTCCATGATATCAAGACTTACCCAGCTGCAAAACCTGTTAGGAAGAAACTCAATAAATTCCACCGTAGGAAAGCTGCAGTGATAAAATCTAAAGTCAAAAAGCTTTTGAAAGTTGGTTTCATCTATCTTGTGCCATTAATAGAATGGGTATCTAATATTATACCCATTTCCAAGAAACGGGGAACTATTAGGGTTTGTATTGATTTTAGGGATTTGAATAGGTCTTATCCCAAGGACGATTACCCTACTCCCTACATTGATCAGATCATAAGCAATTTTTCCTGAAGTGCCATTTTCTCCTTTATGGATGGATTTTATGGCTATAATCAGATCGAGATACTAGCCGCTAATCAACATAAGATGACATTCATATTCCCATGGAGAACCTTTGCCTACCGTAAGTTTCCTTTCAGCTTGAAAATTGCTAGAGCTGGGTTCCAACAAGCCATGTCCTATGCCTTCCACGATATCAAGCATATAGTGGAAACCTATGTGGATGAACTACCCGCCCATTCACAGCGGGGCTAGGATCATTCTAGGCATCTTAGGGCCATTTTCCTTAGATGTCATCATTATAATATCAGTCTCAATCTATATATTTTTTTTTTGTGTGGAGATCGGATGTCTACTTGGATTTGTTGTTTCCATGGATGGTATTCATATCGATCCTTTGAAAATCACTGCCATTGTGTCCTTACCCCCTCTGACTAATATTACAGAGATTCAAAGTTTGCAGGGGAAGGAAAACTTTTTTGTGATGTTTTGTGTGTAATTTTGTATAAAATATGCATGGATACATGCGCTTGTTGAAAAAGAACACTATGTTCATGTCGGATGCTCTGGCTCAATGGGATTTTGACAGTTTGAAACATGCAATTACACACTTGCCTATATTGCATCCCTCTGATTATTTGAAATACTATCTGTTATATCTCTCTTCCTCCTCTACTACCATCGGTATATACAGTGTTAGAGCGGGAAGATAAAAATGGTTAGGAGCATGTGATTTATTATCTAAGAATCTACTAGACTCCAAAACTCAATACTCACATATTGAGAAGTTGGATTTTCCTACGGTCATAGTCGTGAAACATTTTCATCACTACATTTTACTTCGCACCACTACTGTTCTCGTGGACCTAAACCCCATGTATTACATTTCGACTCGTCATGTACTAGGGGGAAATACTATCGTTGTATTGTCATCTTGTAAGCGTTTGACCTTGAGCTGTCAAATTCTACTTCTTAAAATTTAATTATTCTTTATAGAGCTAATGCGTGACCTTCCCGATGGAAAATGAGCCCACTGACTCACCCCCTGATGAGTTTATGTTCCTAATTAGCACAACCGACCCCTGGTATGGATATCTTATCATATATCTCTAGACTAAACAATTTCAACCTGATATATCTCTTGATGATCATCGTCGCATCCGACACCATGCAAAATATTACCTCATCCTCAATGATACCTTATATCGACGTGGTATTGAATCTGTCTTGCGACAGTGTTTGACACATGAAGAGGCTGATCAAGTTCTCAATGATTGTCATTCGGGAGCATGTCGCGGTCATCTTTCTGGGATGGCTACAACCCAAAAAATCCTTCACACTAGATATTTTTGTCCATCGATCTTTAAATATTTCCATGAAGTGGTTAAGAAATTCACACCCTATCACATGTTTTATCCAAAAAATCTCACCCACTCTGCTCTGCTACACCCTGTTATTGTCATTGGCCCTTTCACTAAATGGGGGATATATTTTATGCATTGTACACCTACCTTAGCCAGGGGGCATGGTTATGTTATTGTATCCATGGATTACTTCACGAAATGGGTTGAGGTGATGCCTACATATGCAAAGGATGGTAATATTGTATCCATCTTTCTTTTCAATCACATCATTTCTAGGTTTGGGGTTCCTCAAGCCATAGTCACCGATCATGGATCTCATTTTTATAATCGGATTATGGTTGAGTTAAGCACTAATTGGGTTTTCTTCATGAAAACTCAACTCCCTACTATCCACAAGCTAATGTCTAGGTCGAAGCCATTAATAAGGTTTTAAAAACTATGCTTTGCAGGATGGTAGGGGAACATAAATCGAACTAGCACTTAACGTTGTTCTCAACACTATGGGCCTACAAAAACTCTGTAAAAACAACAACTAGATCCACTCCTTTTCAATTGGTCTTTGGGATGGAAGTTGTTTTACCTATTGAATGTGGAATACAATCCTCTAAACGCAAGGTATCCAGATTTTGTATAGTACCTCAGCCGAGGAAGAACGTTCCATTTATCTCACAAAGATTGATGAAACGCAATGAGATGCTACTCTAGTTAATGAGTCACATAAGAAGTGTATAAAGGATCAATATGACAAGTTGGTTCAACCTTCTGTATTTAATGAAGGAGATATTGTTCTAACATACGATCAGAAACATGAAAAATTAGGGAAATGGAAATTTGAATCTATATGGTACGGTCCCTATGTAGTAAGAAAATTCTAAGAGAAAGGGGCCTATGATATAGTGGATTACGATAGAATACCTTTAGGGAAGCCTCTCAATGGGATTTACCTGAAAAGGTACTATGCTTAAGAAAGTTTCCAGCAGTCCCTTGTACATTTGTGCATATTTAAACTTTTGGTGTGATCTTGGAATCATGTCTGTCACTTCTTATTTCATCTTATGTTTTGACTCTACATATGACTTCCCACTATGTTTTTGTAGATGGTTCCAACCTCCATACCCTAAATCTTGCTTCTGTAGCTCAGGTACTCTATTCCCAAACCCGCGACTTAGTTAGTTTGGGAGGAGTTATCCTAGGCCTAGCTACTAACAATATCATTTAATATCATGCAATGATAGTATTGTTGACCGAATCTTCCTCTTGTGGTTTTGATCACATGGTTACCTATTTAAATTCTCAAGTAGTTGTTTCTCAGTTGAACCACGTCTACTCCATATGCAACCCTATACTTTTTCATATTTTTTGAAGAGTGCGTCTTCTTGAATAGTGATTTGAGTCCATTACCTATCAACATGTTCCAAGGTATTTTAATTCAATTGTCAATTCACTTGCTAATTATGTGATGGATTGGAATATTTCCCATTCTTGACATTTTGATGTGTGAAAATAATATGAAAATTTGTAAATAAATACTATAAAAGATAATATCCATGTAAATTACATTCCATTTCAATATTTTCCAATAGGACGCAAAAATAAGTTTGTATATATATATAAGTTTTGGTACAAAAATATGGTCCCGAGACATAATCTGAAGCATGATAGATTTCAGTACAATAGGATAACAAAAACTGAAGATCATATCTTTCAGTGTACATCTCTTTCTAAGCCCTGGTGATGCTCATGGTATCACATAATCAACCTTACCACTCTACGTAACAAGCGACCAAAATGTCTCGACACACTAGTCATGTGTCATTGGTACCTCCTTAGGAGGTCATCTACAGATATGTCAAGGATGTCTAAGGTAAAGACTCTACAGGTTCTCCTGGAACTATTTAAAATCCTCATCATCCTCCTAGCATACAAATCTAGACCCTGCTCGCTTGTTAATAGGAAAACACCCTCCTGGACTAGCTACCCCAACATCTGCACAGCAAGAAAAATCGTCTTAGTATCATGCATAAAAATCATAAAATCATAAAAATATAAAAATATACATTATAATGTAATTCTTACTGATATCACCCCACTGCTGTCCCTTAGGAATAGCCAATTCCGAATCACCATGGAATTTCATTCCTGCATAAGCATATTCCTCAATCATCAAAATTGTGTCATCCAACCATTAGAAGAACAATGTCACGTACTTGAATCTAGGACCACTACCACCATAGTGGGCCATCACCTTGACCCACCGTAGCATACGTGGATCTCTCGCCTTGAGTTCGTTTATGGCCACTTGGGGCTTCAATAGTGGGACTCTCTCCAAAATTAAGGATACTAGAATGGTTCCATAACCAAACTACTTCAACTCACCTCATCGGCATTTGGTGAGTTGGTCTTTCAAGACCACCGGTAGAGCTTCCACACAGTTGAACACAATAGGTTCCATTGCCTCTAAGTCATACACCATATGTTCCCTATAATCCTAGTGTGCCCCAGGGCTTCACGATACTCTCTGCATAGTGAATAGAAATTTCCTCAAGGGTAGGTATGTCACATCTTTTATAGGGATCTTCTTCCCACCCATTTGAGTGTCGAGAAAGCAACACTGATTAATGAGGCCCTGGGTAGTGATATCCCCTCCTCGTGGACTAGATAGTTATATGGGTGCTCACCTCCTAGATATCCATATAAGGAAGTATATGTCTTCTACCTCCAGCATGATTATATGAGCCCCCACCTCAAAATATTGTTGTTCAACATTCCATGCCCTTATCAAATACTCTAGTAATCATATTTGGGCCCTCATGTTGGGAACCTAGAAGAACTTCAAGAGTCCACACTCCTAAATTTTTCTTACCATGCCATGTCCATTTTCCACACAGATATAATCCATCTCATGTTTTCTCTCCTTCCATACTACCATTTTGTCCTTCTAAACCTGTCAAACAATTAAATGGAGCTATTAGAAACCATGTAGAATATTTTTCAAGTCTATAAACATTTTCACTTTACTTCATTTGTGAGTTGTTTGAGCTGATTTGTGCCACCTCCCTTTGTCCTTTCGGGTAGAGCGGTGACACTGCAAATTCCTTTGAGTAAATGTGAGGTGTCGGTCCAATACCACCTTTCCCACAAGGGAAAAGTACGGTGCTACCGAGGCATAATTTACCCCTAGGAAACAACCCAAAAAACCCTAAAAATGGCTTAAAATCAGAATTCAAAACCATGAAATTGAAGTTTGGGAGGAGAGGAATTACTTGGTCTGGATGAAATACTGAACAATTGCTTGTAGCTCTCATATCCTGCACTCCGAATTTGATCTCCAAAAGGGATTTTTTCCACAAGTTTGGGTTAAAAAACAAATGTTAACTATTTTTCACTATTTACCCCTTTTATTCACCTTTTTGGGTTTTTTTATTTAAATAATTGTATTATTTTTACATATAAATGGTCCTATTTTTCCTAGTTTTTTTATCAAATTTGGGCCTAATAATCTTTTTGAGAATTGCAGGACTTATGGAGTGATGTTTATGTGTATGGACGATTTTTCTTTTGTCTTTTTCATTCTCAATAAATCAAAAAATATTCCAAGGACTTTGTTAAAGCTTTCTTTGTGCACGTTAAACCCTAGAACTAGGTTTTTGAGTATACTTTTATCGCTTTTTGGGCTCGTTAAAACTGTTTCCGAAAAAGGAAGCCCAATGGATTCCTCTTTAACCTCTTTTCTAACTCTCAAAATGTGAAAAGATCTCCAAGTGAGCTTGTCACTTTCACGCTCGTAAAATTACTTGAAGGTCCATCTCTCTGACAGTAGTTTACCCCTTTTTCGGTTCATATTAACTATTTACGAAAAAGGTACACTCCAGTCGTTGGCTAGAAGAGTTCTCTGAGGTATTATTTTATAATTTTTTGGGTTTCGGAAACTAAATTTTACGAAAAAAATGACTTTTTCAAAGTCTTCTTTATTCCCATTCAAACTCTCTAAACATGAACGATGTCGATTTTTCTTTCATTGGACTCGATAAACTAAGCATTGAAAGACCCTTTCTAGGAACAAAACCCTCCTTTCTCAGGTTCGAAAAACATATGAGAATGGAATTATCCTATGGTAGGCTATAATGAGCATTTGTTACCCTCTTCCATCTCATTAAAAGGAATAGAGGAACTCAACAATCATGATGGGGAAATGAAGGGAAGGGAAATCATGTTTAATCTGTATTAAGGTCATATTTCAAGTCAGATTTGAACATGGTAGTTGTCTGCATTTCATTCAAACAGTTGGGTATTCATATTGTCTCCTAGTTGATCCAATTTCATGAGTCATGTCACTCCTTTGAGTCTTTTCAAAGAATGCCTCATCCATTGTCGGATTATGTCCTGGTATCTGCCTAATCAATTCAATGCTTCCAAGTCTTCAGTCATGCCGTTCAATGTTTAAAGGAAAGTTGTGTGTTGAGAATTACCCTCTACAGTCAAACCTACCTCTCTCTTGAGTCGGTTTTCTTTGAGTCATTCCTGCGGTTACTTCATACTCAAATCCCATAACTTTGTTCCAAGTTGTGTTTCGTTGATGAGGGATTCATCATGTCCCTCCTTCAACGAGACTATTCCTGTCGACTTCAACACATCTTCTAGGAGCTAGTCTTAGAAACAATTCAGTACCTTTATATCTACATGCCTCAATGACAAGTTTCCTCATTTTTTACAATAGGATTTCATCATTGGACTTTGATCGGAATATTCAGTTGAATTTTTGACATCAATAAATCTATTCACATTCGAAGGAATGCACTAGGGTACCTTGGGGATCATTGATATTAATAGGGATTTCCCCCACAATTGTTAACCGTTCACATCATTGACCGGTAATCAAGTGGTTTCTACCATGTTCGACTCCAAAACATCTTTTCACGTGGATAGAATTGTACTTTCTTGAGAATGGGATGAATACCCTGCATTTCCATTGATCATTCATCTACTATGTTTTCTTTTCCCCATGCTGTGATGGAATATTTTGAACGATTCATTACATGGATCCACATTGTATGTTCATGGTTTTGCTTAGATTTGCATCTATATGAAATAGATCTACATTGTATGTTTGGTATCTATGTCGAAATTTAATTCTTCTTCACATGGATCTATTTTGTATTTCATTAGCCATGATTGTTTATATCTCACATGGATCCACATTGTATTGGTTGTCAACCATGTTGTGAGTCATTTGGGATGTATATCAAAGTGTAAATGTACTGCAGAATCATCTTGGTTGTTGTTCAATTCAGACCTTTGGACCTTTTCCTTGAAATTATAAATTGTTATGTCAAATAATTTTTCCTATCCTTTTCCTCTAGCCTCATGCTTTGGGGGGGCATTCTATTACACCTGATTATCTTCATCATCGTGTTATGAGATGGATATCCCATTGATTTCTCAAATCCCTCAAAAACTGGTGTGAAAATATCAAAGAAGAATATTGTTTCCTTAATATTTTTCCCTAATATGAGCCACCAATGTGCCTTGTCATTATGCAATAAGCGGTACCCAAGTTACCAAAGCACCTTGTCCATTGGAAAGGAGTGGTGACCACTGCCTATTTCCTTCTTGTAGCTTGTGGTTCCCCCTTTCACCACTTGTTTCCTTCATGCAAAGAGTGGTGCTCAAATTTAAAAGGAAAAAAATATAAGTTTTGAGAGGTTTCTTGAATATGCCTTCATGGAACCTCATCCCTAGGAATCTAGACATATGGATCTCGAATTCCCCTATCCTAGGGATGATTCCTCAACCTTCTCCTTTGAATACTCAACTGATCTAGGCCCTGCCTAGGTGCACAGTGGGGACAATAGTTGACTGAATGATTCGAGTACTATTATGGCAGAAGCATATAAAAAGAACCAACAAAGAAGGAAATACACTTAGGTCAAAAAGAAATATATGCATAGACTATATGCAAGAATTCAAACCAATTTATTACTTATTCTCGATTAAAGATGAAGGAATCAGAAAGATGTATATTACATTAGTGTACAAGCTTATATAATATGTTGAGATGCTTGGGTGACTCCCTGCTACGTTTAGTTACAAAATAAGTTATAGCGGTTCATAATTTCAACCGTCGCAGAGCATGTTGGTATGTTGTATTTCGAGGAGGACCTGTCAAGGAAAACCTGTTGAATGAATATGTTGAGGGGAACCTATCGAATGAACATGTCAAGGCAGACCTGTCGAAGGAAAACTTATCAACTTCTGGTTGAATCATTCCTCCTTCCTTAAGAAACAATGTTATCCATTGAGTATTCGTTCAGGTGAGGAAACTTGTTGGCTACTTCAGTAGAAGAGTACCATTTTCCTTGCATGGGGAGTTTTCTAGCTTTATCCACTTGAAACAAGGGAATGGAGTTCATCCTTGTATGGCGTATGCGTCGTCCCATAATGGTTTCACAAAGAAGAGGTTCCATAACATATGGAAGGATGACTTTGGGTTATGTTGTCTGCAAGTCTTTTTGTTCCAACATTGGTGCATGGTATGGTTGGAGTAGATATACATTGAAAACTAGATGTAGGCCAAGGAATGTAGGAATGTCGAGCTGAAAATAGTTTTCTCCAATCTATTTAAGGATACTATTTGGACCATATTGCAAAGGTTTCATAATTTTGTATGGACCAGTGAAGCGCTCCTTCTTTAGATGTAACCAAACCTGATCCCCAATTCAGAATGAATGAGGAATATGATGCTTGTCGTGTCAGGAATTAGATTTTTAATTAGCTTGTTGCAACATATCTTATGCTTGCTTTTGAATGTTGTATGTTTGATCTCTGAACTTCAATTCTTTCTCCAGTTCCCTTCCTTCGAAGTCAGTGTCATTCAACTTTGTCGAGGAACTGATTAAGTCGATAAGCACTGAGGGTTGAATTCCATAATAGATCTCAAATGAACTCTTGCTTGTAGAGTTGTGTTAAGAATGATTGTAGTTGTGTTTTATGTATGGAAGGATGTCATCCCATGTTCGACGATTCTTGTGGTTGTAGATGTGAAGAAATTGTACGACTAAGAAATTTACAACTTTCGTTTGTCCATCTGTCTGCAGATGGAAGGCTGTCAAAAAGGAAAGTATCCTGTCGAGCTATTGCCAGATATTTTTCCAAAATTTTCTGACAAATATAGAATCTATGTCAAAAATAGTGGTCGTCAGGAGGCCATAATGTTACCACACATGTTCAAAGAAGAGATTAGCATTCTTTTGTGCTATCGTAGTCTTCTTGCATGGTATGAGTATATCCATCTTGGAAAATCTGTTGATTACTACTATTATCATGCCATCCTAATGTTTGGTAGTAGGATATCCCTTCAAGTAGTCCATAGAAATATATTCCCATGGTCGACTAGGAAATAAAAGGGGTGTGTATAGTCCTTGTTGTCGATTCGGCTGTTTAGAAATGGCACAAACCATGCATGATCGAATGTACTTTTTGATGCCATATTTAAGTGAAGGCCAGTATAGATAATTTTGGAGGATAAAAAGTGTTTTATGACTGCAATATATCCTGCAGTCTTGTTGTAGTGCACATCCCAAATCAGCTTCTGTCAGTGCTCACTGGTCGGTACACAAAGTTGTCCAAGGTTGTATAGAAAAGTGTCCTTCAGGAAGTAGTCGGTAGTCGACAACTTGTCGGTCTGAATATGTCAATAGATTGTAGAGAAATCGCAGTCTAACGAATACAATTATGGCCAAGTAGTTGTCATGTCCCCTCATCTGTGATGGGGACGCGACTACGAGCTTCTACTATCATTTAAATGGGGAAACTAGCCCCATGAACATAAACATAATAAAAATGGTATTGAACATAAAATTTTTTACAAATGCATGATGGAATCTACAGTGGAAGAAAATACATTTCATTCAACACATTAATAATGTTCATCATAATTCATTAAAACAAATACAATTGCAGAGTTAAATACACGAGAAATACTTATCTTGAGAAGAAGCTTGTCCCGCAACCAGCTCTGTCGCTGCAACATTCCACCCAACCTTAGGCCAATGTGCTCATCAGTCTCTCACTAGCACTGCCACCCCCGAGCTGGGAATGATTCCCACAAGGAATAGGGGAACTATAGTAGGCTCACACATAGACAAAGACGTATCAAAATCCAGCTAAGCCAAAACTACATTTGGGTTTATCAGGCTGCTAAGGAGGTGGAATGGTTGACTTTCTAAGGTAGTGAGCTCAACCACAGAGATATGGACACCTACACAAGATCCGGCTTGGATTGTCGAACACCTACACACCAAACACAAGGAATCATTCCCTTCTCTCCTACACAGTCCCTCGGGCTATTCCTTCTATTCCAATGCTCTTTAGGGTGTGCAAAGAAGAAAAATAGCCCCTCTTGATCTATCTATGAGTTTTCTTTCCACACTATATTTATCAAGCTAATCCTTCCCCAATTCCACTCCAAAATAGTTCAGAACAAAATAAAGGATGCACACATAGCAAAATGCAAGTGTTGGGTTTGAGTAAAAATGTTTTTCAACCAAAAACGTATTGGTAAAATGGAGAAATCAACCCTGGGGTGACCAATTCGAACTCAACAACAATTCTGGGCATTACATGAGTAAGAACAACTGCTATAAACCCAAAAATCATGAATCCTTGCTGGCCATTCACTCAGCAACACAAAAATTAATTTCTTGGGCATGGAAAATGAGGAAAATGGCAGGAAAACATGAGGGATACAACCCAACCACTGAGAATTACCAAATCATCCTCCCAGCCATGGAGATAATGAGGAAAACAACCAAAAACATGAATGCAAACACACATAAAGCTCCATCTACCTAAGAGATCCCAATGTGAATGAATGATGGGTGAGGAAAAACACCCAGGAGCTCAAAAAACGTGAGGAAGAGGAGGAGGTCCATGCATAATGGACTGGGCATGCATTTGTGGCTTTTTACTTGCCCAAGAAGTCAAAACACATTTTCCAAAATCTGATGGCTTCTCCAATTTGAGTTTGGCTACGATGCTCTTCCCATCCCAATGCATTTACTAACCCAACCAATTTCTGGAAGAAATGAATGATTGGGAACAAAAGACAAAATGGTTGGTTGAGAGTTTGATGGCTTCTCCCTTTGACATTTGACTAAACATTGTTGACTCAAGGGTTTTAATTATTTACCCCCTATTCCTTAGGAAATCATGCCCCCATCTCTTTAATGTTGCATTGACGTAGCTGGTTGTGGGTATTTTAATTAAATTGCATATGTACATGATGTCCATATTATAATCTGTCTGGATAGCATGAAATACCATCGGCATCGATTTTAATCGCCGAAACATAAAACACTAAATCGATGGTGGGGATTTTATCTTTAGCTCACCATGATTAATTAAAATATATACATCATATACATTTTTAATGCAAACAGGGTCAAAACCGGGGTGTTACAGTAGTGGTGTTAGTAGAGTAATGGGTGGTCTGTTAAGACAATCAGCTACGGAATTGGATTTTCCTTTCTAATACTTAATTACCAAATGAAATTGTTGTAGGTAATTAATCCAATTGAGTTTTCAAGTTTTCTGTAGTTTCGACTGGGACAGAAAGAAGTGCAAAGGTTTATGGTCAGTGAGGATGATTGTTTCCTTTCCAAGAATGTAGTGTCTACAATGCTTGAGAGCTTACATAATGGCGTACAGTTATTTTTAATACGTCGAGTACCTTCTAACTGTGTCGTTTAAAGTCTCAGAATGAAACACGAATGGGTGACCTGACTGAGTGATCACTATGGCGAGGGCATAGTCCAATGGATCCGTCTCAATCTCAAAGGGCTAATGCAAATCAGGTAACACAAGTATTGGTGTAGTACAAAGCTTGTTTTTTATTTGTTCAAAAGCTTGTTGTTGTTTCGGTGTCCATTTGAAGACAATTTTCCCATTTCCTTTTGTCAATTGATTCAAAGGCCATGTGATGTGGCTAAAGCCAAGTATGAATCGTTGATAGAAATTCACCAATCCAAGAAAACTTCTTAGTTCATGAATGTTTTGAGGAATGGGCCAATATTTAAGGATCTGTACTTTTTCTGGGTCAACATGAATGCATGTAGAGTTCATTACATACCCCAAATATTTGGTGTTGGTCATCGCAAATGATCCTTTGTCCATGTTCAGATATAGTCGATGTTGCTAGAGAGTGTCGAATTTGTTTGACATGTTATTCCCGTGATCGATTAAAATTAAATATATCATTGAGATAGACAATGACACATTTACCGATGCAAGGTCGTAGAAGGTCATCCATATATATCATGAAGGTTTCAAGTGCATTGGTTAAGCTGAAAGGCATGACTAACCATTTAAACAATCATTCATTGGTCTTGAAAGGCATTTCCCATACATTGTTGGACTCGATTGGAATCTCGTGGTATCCTGACTTGGGGTCGAGCTTCATAAAGAACTTAGTACCTTTCAGATTGTCAATGACTTCGTCAATTAGTGGAAGAGGGTATCTATTCTTCACTAAAATTTTGTTGAGAGCTCGATAGTCGATGCACATGTGCCAAGTATTGTCTTTCTTTGGAACTAAGAGGACTAGACTTCCACAAGGAGAGGAGTTGGGTCGAATATGACCCTTTTCAATCAAATCATGGATTTTTCTACTAATCTATTTATTTTCGAAAATGGATCTTCTGTAAATAGATGCATTAGGTAATGAAGAACTAGGAACAAGTTCAATGGAGTGTTTTACCTAACAATGCATAGGTACTCCGTTGGGTTCTTGAAATATGCTATGGTATTCTTCAAGAATTTTATCAATTTGTTCTTGTTGGCAGAAGCTGTGTTGGTCGGTGACTCGACTCGTTGTTGCAATATTCTTGGAATGTTGAGGCTTTATCATGATTAATGCAAATTTTTTAGCATGATTGATAAGCTTCTTTGTTTGTTTGGCAGATATCATAGCAACCGTTGATGTGTGTTGTCGGTATGGTATGTCATACCATTGATTCCTAACTTTGACAATCACCTTCTGAGGTCGTGACTGATATGTACCTTGTCGATCCCATAGGTAGGGCTTACTAAATAGGGCATCGGCTACAGAAAGCGGTGCCATGTCACAGATTACATCATCTTCAAAAGGATTAATGAAGTATGTGAGTTTGCATTGTCGTGTGATTCTTAGTTCCCGACCATCCTTCATCCAACCAATATTGTAAGCATGAGGATGCGGAGTGGTGACAAGATCCAATTTCTTCACAATATCTTCAGAGATGAAGTTCTTTTGGCTACCATTATCCATAATCAGATGTAATGGGATTTTCTGAACCCATATCCATGTGTGGAACAAGCAATCTCATTCCTCTTCATTGACGATGGTCAAGGCTGTCGGAATGGTTGAGGTCAAATCCAGGTGTAATAACCCAAAAATTCATAAAAATTTAAAAATTTTCAAGTGACATCAAATGTCTAATGTCACCACTAACGTACCACTAATGGTTAACAGATAATAAAACAATTTATAAGATAAACAAAGAGTTGCTTCTTTATACTATTTTGTATTAACTAAAGGCTTCTCCTTGATAGTTGAGTTAATGTTGATTTTGACTTAGCAGTTGTAATTTTTCCAGAATTAGAAAAAGAACTTGTATTTTACTGCTGCTAGATATACTGATGGTTTTATTTTGTCAAGTAGGGAAAGATTCTTATGTGTGATCGGGGATAACTTAGCTTTAATCTAACACAGTTGGATTGCTGGTTCCTTACAGGTTTAGCAGGTAAGTGTATGCTCCAGCAGAGTATTATTTAAATTCATGTCGAGAAGATACTTCCCTAGCGTGAATAACATGCTAGTCTTAGAATATTTAAGATCAGCTTGACTCCAGGAGGTAACGTTGATCTTATTTGTGTAGTTACATCTCCATAATTATATTTATAACAAAGTGTCTCTGCATCGTGTAAAAACATGATCGAGGTACTATGCCAAAGGATAACCAAATTACTGAGGTATTACAATTAACTCCAAGACTCACTTGGTGATTACGTTTATAGCAATCTTGATCTAGATTTTATCTAAGGTAAAAAATTATAGTACTTCGACTTTTTCTTAGTTTTAAGTACACATTTGGAGGCTAGTCATGATCATAGGTATATGATTCCTTGGAGATAAAAACAAGGTAAATACTTCATGCTCTAAGCTATAATCTAGCCTATTTTACTGAAAAGAGAGCTAACTCAATCCAATTCAAAACTTATCCCAGGCTTGACATTATATAATTTTCACATTATATGTAAACAAATAACTAAGCCTTCATACTAGTTGATTAGTAGACTTTTGAAATAAGTTTATTGATCAATAAAATTTGATATTATACTAAGTCTTAGCACAAAAAGTTAGCAAAATAATTTATTAAAACTTGACATAACCTATGAGTTACTTCATATCTTAAATTTATGATTTATAACCTAAGCATCGCTAATATCCATGTCAATGATATATATATGACAATCACAAACAAATCATAGTTTATAAAGATCAAATATTTGATTAGAAATCATTGTGTTGCAACGAATACTATTGAACTCTACCCACACTGGAGAAATATTTCAAAGGACACGTGGTGATGGTTCTATCCACGAAAGGGTTGACTTATATCTTAAACCCTACTCATTTGTTTTTGTAGAGTTAGGGTTCCTCTGTCTAGTTGGATGAGCTGCGAGCTCGCAGCCATTGAAAACCTACAACCACCTCCATGCTTGGCATATTTCTTCTAGAACCAAATGTTGTGGGCTGTTTTGAGATAGGTCACAAGGAGATTCTTGGTATGTAATAGTTACTGTAGCATACTGCAAGTGTAGTAATTGGTTTTCCTTAAGGATTCGAGGACTATGTTTGTCTTAAGACTAAAATTAGTGGATAGAGCTTGTACAGAAGTGCTCCTTCATTCCGATTGGGTTGATTTCTTGTTTTCCTTCGAAGTTGTGACTCGGTGTCTCCTTGAATTCTGGCGAGGTGCCAAAATGATCTTAGGTGGCCGGTTTCCTCAGCTTCATTGAGAACAAGAAGCTTAATAGGTAACGACCAGTTTCATTTTTAAGTTAGTTTTCTCTTCCTTTTTTTTGAAGGGTTTAACATTTAAATAAGATTTGTAATAGTAAATGGTTTATACACCTTGTAGGTCCTCCTCCTGACTCAATAGGTTGGAACGATCTTGCTCCTTCAATGTCCCATCTGAGCATACTCTCGGTAAGCCCCAGTTTCAAATGAGGGTTTTCTTCCTGCAAAAATGATGTGGTGGTTGGAAGATAGAATCTTAACAGTTGGTTAAGGCACGACCTTGGTTTACAGCTTGTTTTTGTATGATTTAGAAACCCTAGAGGGTATTTTGTGCAGGGAAATTGAAGGCTATTGTAGCCGTGATAATATAGTTTTTATGACAACGCCTTTACGGCCTGGACAATGTAAACTTCTTTTACTTTCTTGATAGAGATCAGCTCTAAACCATAAAGAGGTTGTCGACTTTTGTCTGGTTAATTTTAGTTTTTAAAATGGTTTTTTAAGGTGAATAAAGACTGTTAATCAATCGAGACTTTTAAACTGATTAAGGGTTTTTACCTATTATTAATGAATAGTTACTGTTCGATATATTATTTTGTATAGTTAAGTTTTTTTTAACAGGCCTGAGCCTTGACCTTTAATTCTAAAGGCCATAAGCCATTTCTTCCTATTTGATTTTGTTTTTAACAAATTATTATAGTATTATTTTAATTTAATATCATGTAATTTAATAGTTTTCAGTACAATGTTTTATGGGAAATTTTACTATGTTAAGAGTAATATTAGTACCCTGTTTTGCTCAAAAGGGTTAATATTTAAATATACCCTATAGTTCTGTAATAAAATAAATTTTACATGATAAATTTTATCTCTGCTTTCGTATTTTTCCCTCAATGATTTTACAGTTGTTTAAATTTTTATAGACGAAAATTAAGGTAATATACTGCAAGTTTGTGAATAGGATGGAACCTATCTTTCATAACCATAGGTGATTGCCTTGAGGTTACAATAGAAACATCTATTTTAACACATAACAAATAAATATTATCTTGGAACAAGTTGTTATAAGAAAATATTGAATACTATCTAGTTCTAAACCCTAAGTGATAGTTTGGTTACTATTATTATGTTTATTTTTTTAACTTTGGCTATTGTGTTTATAATGAATAATAGTATTAATAATAGTTCTATGGTTAGTATGATTACTAAAGATCTTTATATACATATATTCAGTTCTTGTTTGATGTAGATACATTCAAAAGATAGAGTAGGTACTGTTGTTTCTAAAGAATGAATCATATGCAATCTATAAAATAAATTCTTTATATTTTCATTCATAGTTAATAAAGAATCATCACATCTACTTAATCAACCAGCTATACTAGAGTACTACCTATACCAGGCGTGGAAAAATATAGTATGGTAATCTATTTCTAGTTATTTATCATTTAGCATTTATACTACTGTTTTTAACATAATTTGCAAATTACTAAGTTCATCAATACACAATTACTCTTTTCTTTATAAACCCTAATAAAATAATAACATGCCTATATTTGAAAACTAGTAAACAGTTTATTGAAGATAGTAAATAAATATAATAACCTGAAACAATTAGAAACCTATCAATGATGAGGTGACAACAGCTTAAGGAGGTTGTTCCTCCCAACCAACTCATGGAGAAAGCTTAGACTGCACTTCCTTAGGACCTCCGAGCCTTTTTCCTAGTCCTCCTGGTAGAGTACTGGGTGAAGGATGTATCCTTAAGACCTTCTGTCACCTGACTGGTCAAATTATAGCAGTAATCCAAACCTGCTTACAACAGTAAGAACTTCATCCAAATAGATGCATAAGTTGAGTTCTCAGCAGTTAACCCCTCAACCTCACTTCAGTAAATCCCCTCCATCGAATTTCTTAGGCGCACTTCATTCACACTGAATGATCACCTCCAAAATGAGTTGTCTTAGCTATCTTCAATTGGAAATTTTATAATAATGCCTAGGTCTTCTGGGTTAGTTTTTCACTTAATGAGTCACCTGCTCCAATTCCACTTTCTTGGGGAATCATGACCACAAATATAGGGAAGTTTCCAACTACAACAATTGGAAGTAGTTTGAGGATGTTTCCACTTGTTAGTATACTCTCCACCCAGTCTCCTCCACCAAGTGACCAGTTAACACTCTTTTAACAGCTTCCCTAAGTTGTTGTCTCATCATGTATTTATTTATAAATAAAATATTCTGAATTACATTAATTATTCTTGACCCCGCTTGGTCATCAACTACAAACTTAGCATAAAATATAACATAATGTTCCTCAATAACATTTTTTTTTTTGCAAATTGGGGCATCTGACACCAGGAGGGTTTATGCATCTGGATCAGATTATACCAGGGTTCTGTTGGACAAGTCGGATGTCAACAATTTTTCCCAAAAATGTCTTCTGAGCTTTGCATTCTAATGTATCATTCCATGTTGAACTATGATAATCACACCATTTCCTGGTAGGAGCTTGTTCGTTGCGATCCCTCTTGTCTTCTGAAATTTCTTCTTTTGATGATTAGTATTTGGCGAATTCGGTTGAGAAGGGTTCTTGAACTTGTTGGAGTCGACTAGTGACTTCTTTTTGGATGTTCGACCTATTGGCTTGTTCATGAAATGTGATTTTCCTTTCTAATTAGCTTCAAGCTTGATGGTATAATTAAATGCATATACAAGTGCACTGACAATCAGAAACTCCATGTCTTGCTGAATGTACGGGGATAAACCATTGAAATACTTCAGGACAAGAAATTTCTCTTCTTCTTGGACGCCAATTCTAGCCATGAGTCGATAGAACTCGTCAGTGTAACTCTATATGGACTAGTATTTCCATTGCCTTAGCTACTGCCACTTATTATACTGTTGTTTAAGGTACTTTGGAGAATAGGACTCCTTTCAAACATATTCGACAAATTTTACCCATGTGTCTATGGGGTCTTCTTATTTTTCCATCTTTTTCGATAGATTCTCCCACCAGCAGTGTACGGAGGTTGACATCTTTCAAGACGCAATGGTGATTTTTTTTAACTTTGGAGAGTTGATTCATTGCATAGTAAGATTCCAGTTGTTGTACCCAATTGTCGATAGATTCTGCGACAATATTTCCTTCAATATTCAGTATGTCCAGATTCATTTGCACTTTGAAGGCACTGATTTTATTGGAGTGAGGTCATGTCAAGGATTCCCCATGGTTTGAAGTGACTCTCATGACTATTTCACTGAACTGGGTGAACATTTTGGTTTGCTAGCGAGACAATGCTTTTTCTATGATTCGTTTTTTCTCATCAGTTGCATGTCTATTATTTGCTTCTTCAACCATCTCTTCTGAATTTGAAGGAAGTGTATTCTTGTGGTGTTGAGTTTGCGAGCGTGTTTGAACATGAATAAGTTAAATACTTCGATGGAAGTGATTATGTATCTTAATATCTTAACAAGATCTTTCTTTGATAGAAATGATCCAGGTCATGCCCAGGTGCACGCTAGGGACAGCATTCAACTGAATGATTCAAGTATTGTTATGGGTTAAGCATATAAAAACAACCAACAAAGAAGGAAATGCACTTAGGCCGACAAGAAATATATGCACAGACAGTATGCAAGAATTCGAACCAATTTATTACTTCTTCTGTATGAAAGATGGAGGAATTAGAAATATGTATATTACATTAGTGTACATTCTTATATAGGATGATAAGACACTTGGGTGAATACCCACTACGTTTAGTTACAAAATAAGTTATAACGGTTCATAAGTTCAACCGTCGTAGAGCATGTTGGTATGATGTATGTCGAGGTGGACCTGTCGAGGCAAACATGTCGAGGAAGACCTGTTGAAGGCAAAGCTGGCGATGAACATGTCGAGCTGGATATGTCGAAGGAAAACCTGATGACTGCTGGTTGGATCATCAACCCACTCTATCATTTTAGGCCTTTAATTAGTAGCTCACCTCTCATGGGAAAAGGGAGGAAGATTGTGTAATAACAAACAAACTCTGTCCAAATAATCTCAGAATTTCTTGATTCATTAGAGGAAAGGTTAAGCTAGAGGAAAGGCCCCATTGTAAGAGATCTCAACACCAAGGCTTTCTTGTGATCTCTCTTTCATTATTTATTAATGCAATCATCGATTTATTTCCCATAAATACTGTGTATCTCATTATCATGCTTTGTTTATGGTTTATCTCCTTGTTCATTTACATATAATTGTATATTATCTTGTTACTCTCATCTAGTTTTTTATTTTTGTGTCTATTGCAGGTTTATTCACCGTATGGCTCAAGCACAACTAGTTCAGACCATCGAATCTATCTTTTTGAAGGTATGAGAGAAGCTAATTCAAATAGTCTAGAATTCTAGGGAAATATTATTTGTTATGTAGGTGTTTTGTTCTAGATCTGATTCATTTATACTAAGGAAACATCCTTTGTCTGCATTGGTTGAGAACTTCCACTAACAACATAAACGAAGGCCGAGGAGGTGAGCGCCATGATCCACTGAGTCCACTCTTGAAAGAAGAAAAACACATGAAAGACTTATTCCATATATTTCCATCTTTTCATGTCAATGGATTTATAAATATCCAAATTGAGAGTCATTCAAGGAAACTTGAGAGTTTTGAGCGAGTGAACACCTTCATGAAAAAATATAATCCAATCTATAATCTACCAATTCTCCACAAAGCCAAACTTCTCATAGGAAGTAAATAATGTGAGCAACATATGTAACCTGCACTAGTACAAAATGGGACCTGCACTAGTACAAAATGGGCATTAAATGACTAAAAATCGAATATAAGTGACTAAAGTATTTCATGTGACAAATTAGAAGTCACTTATCTCCCAACCAAATTGGTCATTTATCGCTTTGTCGTAAATTGCTTGAATTGATTCACATGTTCGTCATATATTTAATCATTTATTTGGTCATTGCTATATATCTATTTGGTCATTAATTATTTTTATTTGGTAGTAAATTTAGTCATTAATTGTTGTTAACTAGTCATTGTTTGTTGTTAACTATTCATTTGTATAGTCACTGATTGTTGTTACTAATCATTTATTTAGTCATTGATTGTTGTTAGCTGGCCATTTAATTAGTCATTTATTTATGTAGATAGGGCACGAAAGAATCGAACCACCAACCTCCTTCCTGTAAGGCAGGTTCTATTCCATTGACTTAGCACCCTTAAATAGAATCAAATTTCATAGTGAATCAAATTTCACACTAAAAATATATCACGAACTCTTACAAACATTAACTCACTATGATTCCAACTGTAACATAAAACATAACAGGAACTCTTAAAACCTTAACACACTATCACAAATGGTATCTATATGATATATAAATGTGGTTTCTAAAATTCAATGCTTATGATCTTTCATGTTTTCATACTTTAGAAACTTGGTCGATTTGGCTTTGAAAACATTGCATGGTTGTAGGATTTAAAATTAGAGTCTGCGCGGGTGTTTTCAAGGATAAAATGTTCAGTTGCTCGAGATCCAAGTGTCAAATAAATGTGAGCTGATGTGATTAGTTGAAAGGGTTTTGTCTATTGGAAATTGGTGCATACGAGAGAAATATTCTCCTCCATGTAACATACCTGTTACCCTCAGTAACTAGTTGGGGTATGGGGTGTAGAAAAATTCCTTTAATCTTCGAGCAAGGAAAGATATCATCTCAATTAGACTAAGACCCTTTTATCATTATACTAACATTTATATTTCTGCAATAAGGTGTTAGTTAATTTGTAACAATATTAACATCATATTTCCAATAAGATCATTTATAATATGTAAACCACATGAAGAATAATATAATATTCTCAATGATCACATATATGTAAACAGTCTCCAACTCCCATTTCATTAAATTTGGATATATTGCGCATAATATAGACTAAAAAGTCCAAAAACACACATTCTAAATCCAAAAAACAACCTTTCTAAATTGAAAAAACTAGGTGCAAAAAATACCAAAACAAGTTCAAAAAGTGCAATTTCCAATTCAAAATGTGCAATTTCTTATTCATAATGAACCCCAAAAGTGCAATTCAAAAAGTGTAATTTTTCTTTGAAAATTGCATTTTTTGATAATGAAACTGAGGTTTTTTATTAAAAAATATGTGTTTCTCAATTGCAAAACTTGGATTTTTTATTAAACAGTGTGATCTTAACATGTGATTGCAGTAATGGCCATCATAAATGGCCTTGGCACATCAAAATTGATCACATAAGGCACCATGATGTTGAATTAGTCTTTCCCACCACCAACATTTAATTTCTAATCCACACGATCTGGAAATCCAATCCTTCCCACACCCCCTAGTGGTGGTTAAGATCTCTCTAAAGTATACATGATGCGAGTCAATTTGACAAGTGTTAACCATTCATCCCATCATGATGCAAGGTGGGAAAATATTATTGTAACTTCCCATAATGACTTGAATGTGTCTCTTCACTCCTCTCAGAAATTGTGACGGTACATCGCATGCAATGGTGAACAGGGAGGTTGGAAAATTTTCCATTCAAATTGTGGTAATTTAGAGAGCCATGGATAGGGAAAAGCATTGGCAAAAAAATTGTGTTTGAATTAGAACCAGATACATTTATACAAAGAGTTCTTGGTTTCATAGTTTGTTTTTCACAAAGTTGGAGTCATGTCATGTTCCATATCTCATTTTTAGATATTTTTACTTCAACATGAGTGAAGGAACACATAATTGAAGGAAAAGACATGGTTCCTATTGAGAAATTTAGAATGATGCAAGCACGATGATTAGAAGCATACAAAGGAAGATATAAGTAAGAAAATTCAAAGGCATGAAGACTATAATTCCAAACTCTAAAGATCCAATTCCAAAATATCTATGATGGAGGTAGAAATTAGGTGTCTACATGGCCGTGGTAACGAATAGGGGGATTTGATCTAGTAGCTACAAGAAAATACTCGCAAGTTGAAAAAGGAGGTCGCGGCCATAATTAGAGTGGAACATTGAGTTACTTATTTTATGGGTTCCCCAAATACTTAGGAAGGGCCAACCTAAATGGGTTCTATTAACTCCAACACATGCATATGGACATTTTGGATGTCTCCATGTTGGAAATGGTCACACAAGAGTGTTATCCTAAAATTTGACCCCCTTATGCAAAATTGGCATGGCATTCATTGAGCAAAACCCTAGTTATGGAGATGACACAATAGGACCATTTGTAGGAAATTAAGTCATGGTACAAGGAATCCCCCATTTAAAATCTGACATCCTGAATCCATCAAAATCAACAGCTTCACGACTGAAGACATGATTTGATTTCTATGGCCATTTTTTCCTTGCACCCTAGGGCCATTCAAGGAAACTTTGAGAATTTTATATGGGGACATGAAACCCTAAATGGGAAATGTAATTGGGTCAGATCAGTTTCCACACATGCATCTATCCATTATGGATGTCCCCATGCTATCTAAGGTTTCACAAGAGCGTTCAAGTCAAATTTGGCCTCCTTGTGCAAACTTGGCATGGCCTTCACAGAGCAGAACCCTAGATTTACAGAAAACACAATAGGAATATTTCTGAGCAATTGATTCATGGTACGAGGGATCCCCCAGCTGAAACCTGACATCATCAATCCTTCAGAATTGATGTTTTTGTGACCAAAGACACGGTTTTGGTTCTATGGCCATTTTTGCTTGGAACCCTAGGGCCATTCAGGGACACTTTGAGAATTTTCTACGGGGGCACAAAATAAATGATTTTAAAGATATATGTCATGCATATAATGTTTCACGTGAGAACGAATTATCAAGGGAACATTTGTTGTGATTTGAGAAAATGTATAGTTGTAGAAACTTATTGATTTCCTTTACATAAACTAATTGGTGAACACTGCAGACAACATTGTTTACTCCATGGTGGAAACATTGGAAGGATTTTTGCTTGAGAATGTGGATAGGAATGATGATGCAAACTGGAACAGGAGCATGGAAATTGAGAAAAAAAATTATTCTTTGAAAAAAGAACATGGAAATTGATGTGACTGAATTATTCTATGTTTTTCATCATTGTAATATTTTTGGTGTTATTTTGTTTATTAGACAATGGTAAACATTTGTTTCTACAATAATATAATAAGTATAATTGAGTATAAGATTTGTTCTACTATTTTAGGTTGTTCAAGGAGTATGTCTTACACCTGGATTTATAGGATATTTCTCGAGATGGGTGGTATCTATACAGTGGTGCCACATTCCATGTGATAGGGGAGTGTGATCTATTACAACCACTTGGATTAGTATCTACTAGATGCTTGGTGAGGTGTGGGATCCACACAGAATGAGAAGTCAGTAGAAGTGAGGGTTCTATTGTATTTGAGTTAGAGTTAGAGTTAGGATGGACTCTAGCCTTTCATCATGTTCTATTTGTTCCTCTCCTAAGAGAAACTATGCTCTCATTTTCAATAGCTGGAGGATCAATGTTATACAATTGAGTTCATAGGAAACTCAATAAAATTATGTCCATAGGGAGATGAGTACGTTGGGAATCCATCGTATTGGGGATAAGAGAGGGACCATGTAAAGAGCATGGGGTCATCCTCTTTGCAGATTCACTAGAGGACATAGAGGTAGTTATGCAACATTTTTTAGGTGGAAAGAGGACCTCCTTATCAAAACCACTTGTTGGGAATGGACCCAACTAGAAGAGATGATATACTCAAATGAATTCAACATAGCTTTAGTAGGAAGCCACACCATAGAGAAATTGAGTTTATAGAATTTACAATTGATATTTAAATTATATAATAATTTTATTTATTTTTATATTTACTAATGTTTATTAGAATTGTAGCATGTTTTACATCATTGCAATGATATCTTAGCTGTAAATTATTTGAAATTTTATTACGATATGTTCATGTTGATATTGATGTAATATGATTATGGTTTTGTTTCATATGTAGCAATATTATAAATATAATCGAAAATTTAACTATTGCATGAGGTAAATAATAAATTCTCTTTTTTATGTTTTTTTGCAGAACAAGAGTCTTGCAGAAGATCTAGTTGATCCTAAATATGAAATATATCCATATTATGTTGGGTCTAATACAGACATGGGAGATGATGATGATGATGCCGAGACAGGAGACACTGAGGAGGATGATCATTATTATGATCATGATGATCATGTTGTTGATGATGATGATCACGATGGTGAACATGATGATGATCACAGAGGTCATGATGATGATGAGGCAGTTGCTAGTAGTAGCCAGTGACATATTTGATCATATATATTACATCATGCATCATTTTTAATATCTTGTTATGATTCCTCTTTTTATTTTTACTATCATATGTATCATTTTAACTAGCAACACCATATTATTGATTTGTATTATTTTGACATGTATCATTTTAACTTGTATCATTTGGACATGCATCATCTTGACTTGTATCATTTAGAAATGTATAAGTTTGAGTTACATCATTTATCATTTTTACTTATATCATTTGGACAAGTATCATTTTGACTATGTCAACTATTAGACATGTATCATTTTCACATGTTATTGATCTACTGGCATATTTGACTTTCACTTGTTTTAGTTATATATGATGACGATCTTATCAATATTGACTTGTCAAATTATATATATTGGAAGTAGTTGAAAACTTTTCGGTCAATATTTATTATGTATGATGATTTTAATTTATTGTTGAGGAAGGATGTTGTCAAATTCAATTTAATTATAGATATTTGACTCACATGTTTTAATTATAAATGATGGTCATGTTATAATAATTATATAGTTTTTTAATATATATTGGTTGTTGTAGATTTTGTTTTGATGGATATTTAATAAGTATAATGACATTGTTAGTTTGTATGGATGTCTCTTTCCCTAGATTTTTTTTATAAATGTTATCCTATACAATATTTCAAATGCAGTATTACTCTATAATCATAAAAGTTATTTAAGAGGCATGATATATTTAACTAATAAAATTCAAATAAAATTTATTAAATTAACAAATCGAAGCAAAACAAGAAGCATTCTTGGAAGCAACTATGGAATCCAAAATAGAAAGAAACTAGAAGCAATATCAAAAGCAAAACTTAGTGCTACCTAGGAACCAAAAATAGAAGCAATTCAGGTAGCAAACAAAGAAGTAATAATGGAATGAATTTTAGAAGGAAAAAAAGACGTAATAATAAAATCCATATTAAAAGCAAAAAAATATGTAAAAATGGAAGCAAATCTAGATGCAATAATCGACATTAAATTAGAAGCAAAACTAGTAGCAAAAATAGAAGCAACAAAGGATGTCATAATGGAAGCACAACTTGGCGCCATTTAGGAAAAAAAGAAGAAGTTATTTTTGATGCATCACCAGAAGCAAAACGGGAATCATGACAAGGAACAATACTACTAGCAAAACAAGAAGCACGATTAGGAGCAAAACTAGAAGTAGAAATGGAAGCAAAACTGGAAGGATCTTAATTTCACAAAGGAAACTACAAAAAAATAGGGAGTGGATATAAGGGTTGAGGAAAAATTGAGGTTAGGAAATTCTATTCTATCATGGGCGGAGATTTGAACGTGAACCTGAATTCTAATGAAGTAATCATCATCATCATCATAAATCCCCTGATCATGATCATCATTTCCATCCCCATCACCATCGTAATCATAGTCAAGGGGTTAGTGGGTAAGGAGTGTAGGATTTATAAAACCCCTAATCATGATCGTCATAATACCCATCACCATATTCATTATCATTAGATGGGTAGGTATTTAGGGTGTTAGGGTTAGGGGGGTTAGGGGGTTATCATCATTTTCATCATAATCATTGTCTTCATTATCATAATTATAACCATAATCATCATGGTGGTCACAATTACCGTATCCATATTCATGATCGTAATCGTTAATACATATTCATGATTTTCATTGTTGTAATCATCATCGCCATCATCTTTGGTTTAGAAAGACATCACATGATAAAGCCTTATTTAAAATTAATTTTATGTTTATAATTTAAAACTGAAATTAATCTAAGGTAAAATTTTAAAAAATAGATTATATTATTATAATATTAAGATTACTAACTATGATAAACCTTATAAATTTAATACACTATTCAATTATATTAATATTTCTATTATTGATTAGAATTAGAAACATTTTGGAATAAGCTAATAAACCACTAAAAATTCATGAGAAATTGAGTTTTGGAGATGGTGTTGGAGCAGTAATACATCCTAGTACATAGTTTTGACCTTAGGCTAATTTAATTTTCTTTCATGCAATGATATCCTATGGTTTAGACTAGGGAAGTTGATTCAGCAAGATATCCAGTTATTTTTGGCATGTTCAAACCTACAATAGCACTCTGGCTCAATCAACCAGCACATGTGCACCCTCATTAATGATAGTAGCATTCCCATTCCTCTTTTGTGGAGTTTGAGTTGACTAGGGGTGCTAGTAGTGTATTTGGTCCATTTTGGCTCTTCTAGGAGCATTTATTACTGTGTTGAGCCTCCCACGCACCTCTATCTTCTAACCCACACATGCCTTGGACTCATTAATGCCCCAACACACTTCACCAATGTTCACACCTTGTTTTGTGACTGTTTAGGCTAATTTGGAGCTCCATTGTTCCACCAAGGGGGGATTGAGGTCAAATATAATCATGACACATGTACACTTCCAATTGGCTTCCTGAGCCTCATGAATTTTGTCCAATGTATTATAAATGTGCACTATAAAATCTACAAGATGTACTGTATTAATGATTAGTTATTAGCACCATTCACATGTGCTATTCCAGTTATTTCAGGTCTGTTTTGTTTTTCTCTTGCACATTTTGTCAAATTCTTTGACTGTGAATATTGGTCTAGATCCTATATCTCACTGTGAAGCAAATTATCACATGGTATCAGAGCTAGTTGGAGCTGCAAACAAACCTTGTGAGGTTTGAGTTGTTGTTTAGGGAATATTTCCATAAAACTTGAGTGTTTTATTTGTAGGTTTAACAACATTTTTTGTCACAGGTTGCGCAAGAAGGATGGAGAAAAATTGAGCATTGATTATTCCATTCAATTATTTTGAATGTAAGGCCAAGATGGTCATCCAGTTGAGGTCCAAGGGCCTCTACCGAGTCACCATGGGAACCGAACATGAGCCAAATTCTGTTGTGGAGAAAGCTAAGTATTTTATAGACTTCATGGATCCTTCGGTATGCTCTGCCTCAGAAATTAAAGGGAAATCCTCTTTCATATAGAAATTATTGGCACACTAAATTAATTTTGGATCAATTTTGAGTCACTATTCAGGAAGACAGATGAAATGATAGGCCATCAGCTTGAGAACGAGCTAATCTCCCTGAGCACAGCTCACTACAAGACCATTGAAGACTTCTTTACCAAGTTTAAAGAGCTAGTACTTCAAATAAAATAATGTGTCATAGATCAGAAATATGATCATTTTTTCTTTTCCATCCTTTCTAAGTTAGGTCCTTAGCATTCACTATATGTTTCAACATTCCACTCAAGTAGGCTTACAACTAGAAATTGGAAGATGCCTGCGCTAGCATATTTCATGGAGCCTTTGACTCAGGGGAAGGAAAAGATCATAGAAATGGGTACCATCATCAAATAAAAATATCAATCCCTTTCCTATAGTGTATAAAATCAATCCCAGATCAAGAAGAAATATTTGAAGAAAAAGGAGAAAGAGAAGAAGCAATCAAGTTCAGAAAGCTCCAGTTCTACTGATGGGATCTCGAGATCCAGGAGGAGGAGAAACAAGAGATAAATACCCACATGTGGTTATTGAATAGTTTCATATATTGAGAAATATTTCTTCAGAAACAATATGGAAATCATGACCAAGCTCCTTGAGGAGAACCATATTGCTCTTCCAAAATTTGCAAAAAGACGGGAGCGGAAGCAAGGAAATGGTAAGGTTGAGCATGCATTGAGTGCATGGGTAAAAACCATTTATTTTTTCTCTGTTTATGATAGCTCTTTTTCTGATTCACTGTCTAATATATCAGAACCTGAATCCTCCATCCCTTCCTTGGAAGAAACCTCAGTTAGTTCATCAAAGCTTCCTCCCAAAACTAGTCATTTTCCACTATCTTTTGATGTGCCTCTTGAAAGCCCTTTCCCAATCCAATCATATCTTTCCAATTATGATTCTTAATATTATATACAGGCTGGTATACATCATATTATATTCATTGACTCATTTCCCCAACCATTTCATGACCAAAAGACCCAACAACCTTCAAGTTCACTAGTTGGAAATTTAGAAAATTGCCTAGTTTCCAATGCTATGTCTCTTGTATATGTTGATGTTATGTCTTGTATGTATTTCATTGGTTGGAAATACATATCATTGGCCTTCATGGGACTTCTGGTACATATTTCTGGACTGGATTTCACCACCGATGGTAATAATCTCAAGTCTCCAGACCTTCCAGGTTCACTCAATTGCAATTGTGATCTAGTTGCTCACTCTTCTCTTCCTATGGATTCATCTGCTCATGGAGACACCATACCTCTGATATTTTCTGTTTTGTATTACATATATTCTGATATTTCAAGGCCTCATGAGGTTTTTTATAGATTTATGAAGGTGCTTCATCAAATTGGGATAAATATTCATGGTTTTATTCATGATATGGCATCTACACATAATGCATATTTTGTTGAATCTTTGATGTTATTTGGGAAAGAGTTTGCAAAGATATATTTTCCATGGTTGATTATTATATTATATCAGAGTATGATTGCAGAAAAATACATTCTTATGATTCTACTCCATCATCAAATTATGACCATCAAAGGACCTCTCCACATGATATTTGTTTACAGCACTTCGATGCATTGATGCATGATCTTGGAATCCACAGCATCTTCACCAAGTCCATCACCACGAAGTTCTTCCTTCAGCTCATTCAAGTGAAGAAGAGGACATGTTGAAGACCTTTTTGTTTATCTCTGTCATATCCATTTTTAGGGGATGTTTTGTCCCGTGATGTTTTCCTCATTACCTCGGTTACATGGATTAATAAACATTGTTGTAAAAGGTGAATTGTTCCTTAGTTTCCAAGGCCTTAATAAATAATTTTCAATAAATTGTACTAAGTCTAGATTAAGGGGGTGTGTTGGATCAGTAATACATCCTTAGTATATAGTTCTTACCTTATGCTAATTTCATTTTCTTTCATGCAATGATATCCTATGGTTTAGACTAGGGAATTTGATTCAGCAAGATATCCAGTTATTTTGGCATGTTCACACCTACAACAACACTCCATCTCATTCAACCAGCACATGTGCACCATCATTAATGTCAAGAGTGCTCCCATTCCTCTTTTTGTGGATTTTGGGTTGACTAGGGGCGCTAGTAGTGTATTTGGTCCATTTTGGCTCTTCTAGGAGCATTTATTGCAACCTTGAGCCTCCCACTCACCTCGATCTTCACACCCATGCATGCCTTGGACTCATTAATTCCCCAGCACATGTCAACAATGTTCACACCTTGGTTCATGACTATTTAGGCTGATTTGGGGCTCCATTAGTCCACCTATGGGGGATTGAGGTCAAATCTCATCATGACACGTGTACATTTCCAATTGGCTTCCTAAGCCTCACAAATTTTGTCTAATGTATTATAAATGTGTACTATAACATATACAATATGTACTATAATAATGATCAGTTATTAGCACCATTCACATGTGTTATTCCAACTATTTTATGTCTCTTTTTTTGTTCTCTTGCACATTTTATCAAATACTTTGAGTGTGAATATTGCTCTAGCTCCTAGATCTCACTATGAAGCAAATTCTTACAGTTTTGAAAAATTTGTCTTTAAAAGTCCAATTCTAATGACTTTGTTTTTCGGAGGGGGAGGAGTACGCAGGGGTTATAAGAAAACCCACCCTTAAAATTAATTTTTAGGGTGGTCTTTCAACCCCCCCCCCCCTAAAAAAAAAATTGACNAGAGATAGCGTAAAATTGTCCTTCTTCGCATACCAAGCCCCAGGGCTTGCTTGAGGCCATAGAAGGACTTCTTCAACCTGCAAACAAGTGAAGGATCATGAATGAAACCTTAAATATTCTGCATATATATATTTTCATGAAGGTCACCATGAATAAAATCACTCTTCACATCCATTTTTTGAACCTCCCAGCACTTAGATGCAGCAATGGCTAAAACTATCCTGATAGAGTCCATCTTTGCAACCGGTGCAACTTTCTCTGTATAGTCAACTCCTTGTACTTGAGAGAAGCATTTGGAAACAAAAATGGACTTATACTTTATATCAGAACCATCAGCAGCCATTTTTTTCCTATATACCCACTTACATTGCACTAGTTTCCTCTTAGAGGGAAAGGGAACCAATTCCCAAGTCTCATTGTCTTGCAAGGAATTGAACTCTTCTTGCATGGTTGTTTTCCATATTGGGTCAAGTTATTATTCCTGATATTTATGAGGATTAGATCTAAACATCATAAAGTTTCTCTCTGAAATATTCAATTCACAAGTAGAGAAGGCATTGTGAAATTGAGACCTAGTCTTCCTAGAGTCTAGTGGATCTCCAACAAGATCCCCAGTTGCTTGAATGGTTTTCTTAGCCCAATTTGGCTGAATGGGTTAGTCATGATCCAAATTCATGTCATTCTCATCATCATAAATATCAGAATAAAAAAAATCAGAGGAATTATCATCAGTTACATCATCATGGAGTGGAGGATTTAAGCATTCCCCTTGAGCTAATTCGATCTCCTACATGGACTCTTCTTCGAACTGTACACTCTTTTCGACGAATGTTTTATGAGATGAGGGATCAAATAGATTGTATAAATTTTCATATTCATAATATCCAACCATAATGGACTCCTTTCTTTGAGGTTGCAAGGCCTTTCTCTTCTTGGGAGGAATCCTATCCCAAGCCTTTGAGCCAAAAACCCTGAAATGAGAAACATTGGGCTTGTGACCACTCCAAGCCTCAAATGGAGTGTTTCCATCCAATTATTTGTGTGGATATCTGTCCTGAACATATGCAGAACAATTGATAGCTTCATCCCATAGCTTATGATTCAAATCCTTTGCTTCCATCATGCATGTTTCTATCTCCTTGAGAGACCTATTCTTGCGCTCTGCAACACCATTCTGTCGTGGTGTGTAGGGCACAGAATGTTGCATTTGGATGCCACATTCTTCACAAAGATACTACAAATTATTATTTACATAATCCTTACCATTGTTAGTCCTAAGAACCTTTATCTTGTTCCCACATGCATTCTCAGTTAAGGATTTGTATACTTTGAAAGTCTCAAAAACCTTAGACTTTAGCTTGAGAAAATACTCCTAGCATTACATTGAGAAATCATCTATGAAAGTCAACAAATACCTTGAATTCCCATATGAGGGTGTGGGGAGAGGACCTATGAGATATGAATGGATCAGATCAAGCACTTAGACAGCCCTCCTTTCCTTTCCTTTCTCATACCCGCGCTCAGTTTGTTTTGCCACTACACACCCTTTGCATGTGCCATTGGAAAAATTGATGGTAGGAATCCCTTCAACCATGTTTTCCTTTCTTAGTGCTTGGAGGTACATGTAGTTGAGATGACCATATCTCTCATGCCATAACTTGCTTGTCTCATTGGCATGTTACAGGAGTGCATTCCCTTGGGATTATGGACGGAAGTGAGAGAATTTGTACATTCTGGAATCATGGTCAGCAAAACCCACTGCAACAACTTGTCCAGTAGATATTTTTGATATCTCCACATAATTTTGAGTAAATTTTACTCTCTTGGTTGTATCGGTGTGTTTCATTTGATAGACAGAGATTAGGTTCGTTTTTATATCAGGAACAAACAACACATTGTTGAAGTACCCATCTTGAAGACCAATCCTACCAATCCCTTTCGCTTGGATTTCTGAATCATAACCCGTGAGGATGGATGGACAACTGTAAGGATGTAGGGCCAAGAAGGAATCATGTATGAAGGCCATGTTCTTGGATTCACCTAAATCTATGATGAAAAATAAAGAGCTTGAATGCCCAACAACCAAAGCATGGCATCTTCCCTTGTTCTTTGAGCTTAAACCTCCCTCTTTCTTCCTTGCACCTTTTGGAAATGGGATGTTGTTCTTCAGAAGGAGTTGTGCCATCATGTCAATGGTTTTCTTCATGCATACACTTTCTGGATGCCAACCTTTGTGACAATAAGCGCTTTTTGTCTTCTCTTTCTTCTTCTTCTCTTTGTCCTTATTAGTATTCGAAACCCCATTTGAAGATTTGGGATTCTCCTACTTCTTCTTCTCTTGTTGCTTTGAATCTCTAGATTTCTTCTTTCCTTTGGCTGGATTCAAAACACCTACGCCAAGGAATTGATCCTTGCTGGATTTTATGCTACCCATTTTCACCAACTTGTCTTGTTCTTGAGTTAGTGACTCCATGAAGTCAACTAGTGAACGAATTCTCAATTTCGAGCTGTGAACGAATTCTCCAATTTCGAGCTATGAGCTTGCTTGAGTGGAATGTTGACACAAACAATGAATAATACGGCCCTAGCTTCAAAAGAGTGGACAATATCATATGCTCCTCGTCCTTCTCAATGCCACATTTTTTTCAGCGGAAGCACCAACGATTTGAACTTTTTGAAGAAGTCATGGATTGTCTCAAAGTGATTTGGGCTCAATGAGATCAACTCATTTTCGAGTTGGTGGCCTCTCATCTCATCATTATTCCCAAAAAATGACTCAATATTGAGCCATACCTCATTGGGTGTTGTCATATTTTCTACATGTAAGAGAATATCCCTCGAAATATTGATACAAAGCATCCTGAATGCCTCATCTAGTATGTTGAAGTACTTCAATTTTTCCACAGTGGAGTTGGGCTCAGTCTCAGTTCCCATGGCGACTATGTACAGAAATTTCAACCTCAGTTGTATCACCATTTAATACTTCCATTATAAATAGTAAATGGGGTAATAAATACATGAATCTTCTTCATTCCTTCTTGCGCATTGAGTGATAGCAACACTAGATGTACCTATAATGCAAACACTCGAATTTTTCTGGAAAATACCCTAAACAACAACTCAAACAATTTGGTTTTTATTTTCAGCTCCAAAGAGATCTGATACCATTTGAAAATATGATTCACAACAACATATAGGAGCTAAGTGAATTCTCACAATTCAAGATTACTCACAAAATATGCAGAAAACAGTAGAAAGAATGAAATTAACACATAGAAATGGAGTCAATAACAGAGTTTATTATGACTATCCAACATGTAAATATGTCTGGAACATGTTTATATTACAATAGGGAGAAATATTTATCCTTTGGAGTAAATTTGGATGCATACATGTGGCAGGCTTAGATTAGACCTCAAAACCCCCCTAAGTGGACCAATGAGCTCCCAAACCACCTCAAACAGTCACAAATGCTAGTGTGAACATAGATGGAGCATTCTAGGACATAAATGAGGGTAGGATAGGTGTGGTGGAGTGCATGTGTGAGTGGGAGTGGCTCTATGAATCAATAACTGGTCCAAAAGAGTAAAAAAACACCCAAATACATGCATGGGAGACTCTAGTCAACCAATTTCCCTGATTTAAGGGATGGGAAGCACACCAAGGACTGATCAGTCATTAATGAGGGCACATGTGTAACCAGAATGATCAAATGAGGGAACTTGGGTTCATTTATGAGTCCAAAACACCAAAAGGACCAAGGTTGACCAACACAACCTAGTTTTGGACCATATAACATAAGCATGAGAATAATGAAAATGTGTCCTAAGTGTATGACCATGGTACTAAGGTGGAATAATTCTATAACACTCAATGTAGATTCAATTTTTCTTTCCCTCTATTAGAAAAAACATTGATTTTGCATCCGCTAGAAAACACAACAAATTACATATTGCAAAAGGAAAAAAAAATCTTTCTTTTGGAACACAAAACCTTTCCAAATGGCATGTCCTTTCAAGATTTCTTGGTTGATATGAACATTTCTAGAGATGAATACATATTTCTAATATACTTGTGCCAATTCTTTGGAAAACAGACATTGATGCACAAATCATATTAGATTCCTATGTCACAACAACTTACTATAGCTCATACAATACAAAGATGGATAGAACCATGACAAATGCATTAAATAAAATTAGAAACCAATGTCTTTCTGAAAACAATGGATGAATAGAAACGATTGGAAAACATGGAAATTCCTTGTTGAACATGCAAAAAATGTCAACACGTCTAGTAATTCACATTGTCCTTTCGCTTTATTTGCATTCTACATCAATAAAAACCTTTCTTCGTTAACATAGCACCAGAGGAAAAATGTACATATTTGTTAAAAAAACAATGCTTCTGCAACAAGAACTATATTATTTTGAAAACATTATTTACTAATGTACTATAGAAGAAAAACAAATGCTGAACAATTGATCTTGAACATTCATTCTTGGAAAAATATGTTGCTTACTACTCAGTCACAAATAGAATTCTAAAAGAAAGAAAATGTCCATCCATAGTACGCCATATATGATACAGCAAAGACAAAGTTCTAGAAAAATGTTACCGAGAAAAATTTATTCTATACATCCTGCATAGGGAAACCTAAATGTATTTATTAGCAAAATACAAAGCATGGCTTCAAGAATACACCACTAGGATGGAAAGAATGGAATTTTTAGAATTAAAACTTGTTGCAAAGGTATCAGACAAATGGGGCAAAGTTGACAAGGCTCTTAAAACAATTAGCAATAATTGTGAACATGTATTTGTCCCATTGAATGCTTTAAGTGATCGAACTACTAATTTCGAAGTTGAGAAATATGACATTCAACAAGATATTTTGCACATGTCATGAAACCAACAATTTCAAAAAAAATGTTGTGAGAGAATACATCAATAAACCATCTATTATGGACACCAAGGAATACCATTCCACTAAGATAATATTTAATCCAAAACAATAATCAATAACAGAGGAAATATTACTTAGAAAAATAAATGATCCATCCACACCTATACATATTTTTTTATCTAGAAAGGGAGGTGCAAGGAAAAATCATCCTGCAATTGCAGCCTAAAATTACTTGTTATGCTATTACAACAAATACATCGATAGTGACACATCAAAGAAAAAGGGCCTGAAACTTGCATTTACAAGAAAAAAATATTTCAATGTGAATGTCACAACAATCCACTCCCCTTTACACCTTCCATTGAACTATGCAAAGCTGATGGCACTAAATTCGAACATGTTGAATTCGCTGACCAAAAAATATGAAGAATTGCAGGTGTTGCTAATTGATGAAGCATCACTGATTGGTGAACGAATGATATACAACATAGACAAGAGGCTTAGGGAAATTATGCACACATGAACATTGCCATTTGGAAATACATATGTCATATTTTGTGGTGACTTGTGCCAGGCACAACATGTAAATGACTCTTGTATTTCTGAACATCAGAGTTTGTACCAAGAAAAAAAACCTTACATCTTTCGGGTAGAAAATGTGAAGTTTTTTAAATTATAAAAGGTAATGCAACAAACTGACCACAAACTTGTATCTATTTTAAATAGGATAAGAAGTTGTTCTCAAACAAAAAATGATATTTCCTTTCTTAATCAAACGTATTTCCACATGCAAGCACCTCAAGATCCTATGTTTCCTTATCTCTTTTATAGTGACAAGGATGTCAAAGAACATAAAACAAACATTCCATCTCCTATCCAAACTACTTCATATACATTAGCACCTAATTATAGAATTGTTGATTTGATTGAAGAACCAACATTGAAAGTATAGAAAATATATTTGCCTCTAATAATCGAACTAAAAAATAATATGTTGGTTGAATTGATTGGAGGAAACTAAGCAATCGATGATGGCTAGGTGAATGGTGTAGAATGCATTTTCAAGTTAGTATTCAAAAAAACCATTAGATATTGTATGGATAGAATTCTAAGATGCAACAATTGGAAATGGCCAACTAGCTAGAATGCAAAATCTATATACGTCTAATATCATGTGTAACTAGACACCTATTATTATAATTTATGTACAAATCCTGCTTGAAAACCAACGGACCATAGTTCGGTGATAATTCATTTTTCAACTAGCATGTGCATAGACAATTCATAGAGCACAGGGAATGACCATGGATAGGTTGGAATTTTATCTAAGAAGAATAAAACAACATGGCTTGGTATATACTTCTCTTTCACAAAAAGAATCATTGACTCACCAATCTTGTAAACAAGTTAGAAGGGACATGTCATTTGGAAAGGTTTTGTGTTCCTAAAGAGAGAATTTTTTTTTCCTTTTTCAATATGTCATTTGTTGTGTTTTGTAGCATATTCAAAATCAATGTCATGTCTAATGGAGGGAACAAAAAATTGAATCTACAATTAGATGTATGTTTTTTTTGCATGCTTTTGTGTGGTGATGAGTTTGATCCTTTTTGAGATCTTCATCAAGCAATGATGAGTTAGTAGAAATATATTGATCGATAAATGCAATGATCTTGTCATTAGATATTTACCATAGACATGTATATTTTTCACGCAAAGTAGGCCATGCTCATACTCATTACCTCTATGTTGGAATTATGTCATAAAGAAATCGCCGCTGACTTTCTCAAAGAAGGTGTCATTGTTCATGTACAAAGATTTGAAAGCATTTATTGTATGTTTTGTTCCAAAATATTGTAATGTGCTTTGTTGGTTGTTGGTTTTCAATGTGCTGCAATGCGGTACACAATGGAATCCAAAGATGTTATGCACTTGAAAAAGTTATAAAAATGTTGGTGGTTCGAATTGTTGTATCATTGCAAATACATCTTTTCTCATGTTTTCAAAATGATAATGCGATGTTTGTATTGATTTCAAAGAGAGAAATGCAATGGGTGATTTAAGTATTTGTTAAATAATTTTTTTCTCTAAACATCTTTTTCCAATAATTTCTTGCATTTTAATTCTCCTTTGCGAATCAATATCCAAGTAGTACTAGAAACTTAATTGATGAGAATTTGCATTGTTTTGATGAAAATACTTGTATTGTGCGATTCAAATTTAGTAGAGATATGTGTAAGGTCCCAACGCTCTATCTGCTGATATAAGAATCTACTTGAAATGTCTTCAGGACGACTGAAACCATAAAATAAGGTAAGGAAATTTAATTATTTAGAGAACTTGTCCTGGAAGTTGCCTAATGGTTTAAATGCTTCTGAAGATGCAATTTGCAAAAAAAAATTATTCAAATCATCAATTACATGAGTCTGTCCATATCCACGTACAACCATTCACATACTTCATATGTTTCTTTTTCTTCCTAAACGCTTTCATCTATTTCTATGGTTGGAGTATTTGTGTATTATTCTTCAATTTTTTTTAAATAACTCTTCCCAAGCATCATTGATAACTATTCCTTCATTTTGATATTGTGTAGTTTTGCACAAATCATTCAAGGAAAGCATGAAATTCTTTGGGTGCATGTTTCTAGAAAAGTATGTGTTTTTGTATTCAAGTTTGGGTTTCAACATTACTACAATTCTCATTGAGCCCTGCAAATTACAAGGAAATGCATTTTAAATCTTATCTAGATCTCCAAGAATGTTAATTATTGTCCCATTCAAGACAAGCTACGATATTTTGTATCCAAGTTTCCTTATCTATACAAATGCCATTCTTTGGGACACTAACGGTTATTCTAGTAAGGTAAAAGCTTCAATGGAAGGCATTTTGACATTACATCAAATATGAAAAGGAGCTGCATATTTGGGAAATTTTCCATTCATAGTGCTCGATTGCAAGGTGAACAGACCTGGTCACTAGGTTGAATGAATTATTCCCAATGAGTATTTTTTTTAAATGTCACTACAAGAATTGACCCTTTTATGGGAAGTTTGTCTTGAGGATGTATTTCCAAAATTGTCCCTAAAAAAATTGGGGCTTTAGGGACAGTTCTTAAACCCGCACCCCAAAAAGAAGTATTGAGAATTGGATTTTCGGGGGTGTTTTTTCATACCCATCCACAAAATTCCAATTCTAAATACTTTTTTGGAAGGGGTGGAGTTTAGAAAGACCCCCTCTAAAGTGTTTTTGAAAGACCATAACTGTTGACATTAACAATCCTCTAATTCCACGTTATATTGACTGGTTTTGTCTTGGTGCTAGTGTGAGGATATCCAAGTTCAATACCAAAAAAAAGGATCTACCACAGAGGAGATGCAAAGTTTTTATTTTTCTCCTTGATAGAACAAAGCTTGAAACTATTGACTAGGTTTGTAATTATCGAAGACTAGGACTAGATAGTACTATAAGAGAAATAGTTACATCAAATTCCTCATTCTCAGTTGGATCTGTTGCAGCAGTTGTCATTGCTTGTGAGCAAAACAATGATCAATATGGATTGACTATCGAAGACATGTTGGCCTCCCAACAAATTCCCCTTCATTTTACAAAATAAAAGGACCCCATCTTAATTTTGTAAATATCTAGCTGTTGGTTTCTCTTATTTTACCTTGCTTGATTTGGTAGGTGATTTCATGGATATCTTTCTTTGATCCTTCCTGCTACTTTTTTTGGGTCTGGTTTTTCGTTCCTCTGATTTTTTTGAGTTTCGTTGTTTCAATCTTTTTGCTTTTCGTTGCTCAACGACACTTTCACGCTTTCATTTGACTTTAGACATCTTGATTATGCTTATGTTTGACTAAATTCGATTATGTTTATCTTCCAAAAACTTCCCTCATTTTCGCTCTTCCATGGTTTAATGAATTATCATGCATACTGGTGGATCGGAATAATTTGATTACAATCTAAATTTAAAATTTCAATCCTCTTCGTGTAATTTTGCATTTTAAGGAAAGGAACCAAAACCTTAATTTTGACTTTTGGGCTATTTATCAAAAATTTTGAGCCATGAACTTTCATTTTAAATAAAATGATATCTTTTCCGCCTTTCACACGTTTGGACAAAATAAAATAATTCAATTATGGTCATTTTTATGCGATTAACTTTACATCTTAAGGGAGTATATATTAGAGTTTAAAGACCATAATTTGAAAAAATATATTGGGAAATTTCTTTAAGTCCTCATATTTCATATATTTCACATATTTCATTAATTATTTCATATTTCATTAATTTCTTTAAGTCCTCATATTTCATATTTCACGGATTGAGACACATATTTCATTAATTAGGTGATTGATCATTAAGTCCTCACTAAAAAGTTTTGTGAGAACTTTTGGCATATATACATTTTAGGAGGGAAATATTATTTTATAAAACTTGTAAAGGATGTTTTTTAATCTCTTTATTTTTTTATAAATTTGATGAAGTCAATATAATAATTTTAAATTGATATATTATATATCTTTTTATTATTGCACCGAGAGGAGAGAGGTTCTCTACAATCCAATATGGAGGAGATGTTGTCACGTAAGGTAACATAACGTAACATAATATTACATTAACATAAAGTGATTAAAAAAAAATCATGTCAACTCAAAAAATAATTTTTTTATGAAAAGTAATTAAAAAAATCCAAGTAGGTCTATAAAATAAAAAATTAAAACTTAAACCTAGATCTATCAAGCAAGAGAGGATTAAAAAAATTTCCATCTCAAGAAAGTGGATTCCTCTTGATGCTTGATAAATCCGGGTTTAAGATGGATCTATGTTGGTTATGTTCAGGCAAGTTTCAAATTCTTTTGTTTTTTTGTTATACTAAATTATTGTTGTGATCAAGTAAATGAATAAATAAATCAAATGGGTATTCTTGGGTGATTTTTCTGCAATGCAAAAATAGGCCAAGGAACCAGATGGGAGTCTCAAGTAAAATGTGGCTTTCATGCTTTTCCATGGTATTTGTGTGGGGAGGGGGGCAATCTATGTTACAACATTTTCTCTAACGTATCCTTGGTCTTCTACTTCGTCTATTAAGATGATTTAGACGGGGTTTTCCTTTTTGGTGTTTACCTTGTCAAATTTATTGATTTTTACTCCAATAATAATGAATATAAGTCAATTTCTCTTTGTCTATTAAAGTAAGTGGTGCCAATTTTTTTTGGTACTAATTAGTTGCAATGACTAGGATAATGGTATTAGAATTTTGGCAACTTTCGGAGCCTTTGTCTTAGAGTGTAAATGCATAATGAGATAACGACAAGATAGTGTATTTTCATATACTTATGATTTCACATAGTATAAGCGTTTGTAACACGGGTTGACTTTATGGATTATAAATTATATTTATGAAAATGAGCTCATTTTTTATTGATAATATTATATATTTATATTTGCTTCAGATATTGCTATGTTAATGTTGTCACGTTATGTTATGTAACATAACATTCTCAAAAATAAAAATAAAAATATTTAATAAAATTTATGTTGATTCATAAAATAAAAATTAATAATCAAGTAATTAAAAAAGTCAATATATTCATAAAAATTAAGAAATTAAAACTAGTATAAATCCATAAATCTTTCTAGTTCTTGAGATGGATCTATATTAGTTTAATATAATTTTATAAAATTATAAAATTATCTAAAATAAATTTTGTTTAGAGATGATTTTAAAATTATATTTTCTACTTGATTTATATGAGAGTGACCCATTTTAAAATTCTCCAAATTAATAATTATTCGTTTCTTATAACTTTGTTCACAAACTTGGAGAGTATTTTCCGGCTTTACGTTGAAAAGCTCATTTAAAAGGGACATAGCTTTAACATCATGCAGACTTCCATTATTATTTATATGTAAGAAAGCCAGAAAGTTTGGCACATGGAAAACCTAAAAATCTGAAACATTGCTCTTATAAAAATCATTAATTCTTATTCTTTTACTATTTTGCTTGACTTGGATTATTGTCATCACATGGTTATTTAGGAATTTCACGCATCGTACTACAAAGCAGACTATCGTTTATCCAAAGAGATTGATACATCATCAAACGAAAAGTCAATGCATGAGATTTTGGCATATCCATTGGCTGCTATCACTATTGAAGAGTGTTTCAGTGGATTTCATCTTTATTTATTATTATTTTTATGTTTAAACGGGTATGTTATAAAAAAGTTTTAATAGAAAACTCATTTTTTAATAATAAAGTTTTATTAAAAGATAATTTTCAATAAATATATTTTTATTAAAGAATTTCATTTTTAAATAAAGTATATATTTTTATTGAGTTTAATTTCTAATTAAAAGATAATAATAGACTCATTTAGTGGTGTTTTATTTATTGATTATGTACTTTTAAAAATTAAGGGTGAACCTACTAACACTCACATAGACAAGTCAAAAGTAACATGTGTCAGCATTATGCATGTGAAGTACATTAAGTGAGAAACTTAAGAAACGGATAAAATGTTTAATTTAGAATATTTTCCAAAGGTTAATATCACATCACGTGTAATGCAACATACAAAATTTTGCAAGGTTAACATGTTGTCAATGGTGTAATTTAATTGTGTCATTTAAATTTTCAATTAAAAGATATGTTGTCAATGGTGTAATTTAAATTGTGAGCCTTTTCATTTATTGAACAAAAGATCAAGAATCCAAATATGAAAATCATACTACTCTTTTACAAACCATGCCCGTCCATATCCAAGAAGGTGAAAGATAAATCCTTTGAGCTCAACATGCCACCCTATCCTATATTGGACTTTGTTTTCAATGTGAGTTAGTTATAATAAATGCATACTTTCCACCTTTAATTGATGCATAATGTGTGATTAAAAAACTAGAACTTATAAATATGATCTTAATTTCACAAAGGAAACTACAAAAAATGAGTGGATATAAGGTTGAGGAAAAATTGAGGTTATGAAATTCCATTCTATCCTGGGTGGAGATTTGAACTTGACCTTGAATTCTAATGAAGTCATCATCATTGTCATTATCATCATAAAACCTCTGATCAGCATCATCATCATTGCCATCCCCATCACCATCGTAATCATCGTTAGGGGATAGTGGGTTAAAGTTAACAAGTTAAGGGGTGAAGGATAGTTGTATGGGGTAATGGGTCTTTATAAACCCCACCCCTTCCAAAAAAAGTATTGAGAATTGGACTTTTGTGGATGGGTATTAAAAATTCGCCCCAAAAAATCCAATTCTAAAGACATTTTTTGGGGGGGCGGGTTTAAGAACTGCCCCTAAAGCCCCATTTTGGGGGGGGGCGGTTTTGGAAAGACATCCTTAAGACAAAACTGCCCATAAATGGGTGAATTCTTGTAGTGACACTTAAAAAAAATACTCATTGGGAAAAATTCATTCGACCTGGTGACCAGGTCTGTGCACCTTGCAATCGAGCACTATGAATGGAAAACTTCCTAGATAAGCAACCCCTTTTCATATTTGATGTAATGTCAAAATACCTTCCATTGAAGCTTTGACCTTACTAGAAGAATGGTGAGTGTCCCCAAGAATGGCATTTGCATAGATAAGGAAACTTGGATGCAAAAGATCGTAGCTTGGATTGAATGGGACAATAATTAACATTCATGGAGATATAGATAAGATTCAAAATGCATTTCCTTGGAATTTACAGGACTCAATGACAATTGTAGTAATGTTGAAACACATACTTGTCTAGAAACGTGCACACAAAGAATGTCATGCTTTCCTTGAATGACTTGTGCAAAACAATGCAATATCAAAATGAAGGCATAGTTACCAATTCGGCTTGGGAAGAGATATTTAAAAAAAACATTGAAGAATAATACACAAATACTCCAACCATAGAAATAAATGAAAGCGTTCAGGAAGAAAAAGAAACATATCAAATATGTGAAATGATTGTACCTGGATATGGACAGACTCATGTAATAGATGCTTTGAATAACAAAATTTTATAAATTGCATCTTCAGAAGCATTCAACCCACCGGGCATCTTCCAGGACAAGTTCTCTAACTAATTAAATTTCCTTACCTTGTTTTATGGTTTCAGTCGGCCTGAAGACATTTCAAGTAGATTCTTATATCAACAGATAGAGCGTTAGGACCTTGCACATATATCTACTAACTTTGGATCACACAATACAAATATTTTCTTCAAATCAATGCAAATTCTCATTAACTAAGTTTCTAGTACTACTTGGATATCGATTCGCAAAGGAGAATTAAAATGCAAGAAATTGATGGAAAAAGATGTTAAGAGAAAAAAAAATATTGAACAAATACTTAATCACCCATTGCATTTCTCTCTTTGAAATCAATACAAACATCGCGTTATTATTTTGAAAACATGAGAAAAGATGTATTTGCAATGATACAACAACTCGACCCACCAACATTTTTATAACTTTTTCAAGTGCATAACACCTCTAGATTCCATTGTGTACTGCATTGCAAGACATTGAAAACCAACAACCAACAAAGCACATTGACAATATTTTGGAACAAAACATAGAATAAATTCTTTCAAATCTTTGTTCATGAACAATGACATGTTTGGGAAAGTTGACGACTATTTCTTTACGACATAATTCCAACATAGAGGTAATGAGTATGAGCATGGCCTACTTTGGGTGAAAAATAAACGTCTATGGTAAAAGATCTAATGACAAGATCTTTGCATTTATTGATCACTATATTTCTACTGACTCATCATTGCTTGATAAAAATATCAAAAAGCTCAAACTCATCAACACACAAAAACACGCCAAAAAAAACATACATCTAATTGTAGATTCATTTTTTCGTTCCCCCCATTAGATAAGACATTGATTTTGCATCCGCTAGAAAACACACCAAATTACATATTGTGAAAGGAAAAAAACTTTTCTCTCTTTAGGAACACAAAACCTTTCCAAATGACATGTCCTTTCAAGAGTTCTTGGTTGATCTGAACATTGCTAGACACGAATACATATTGCTAATATAATCATGCCTTAATGCCCTATTCTTTTGTTAAAAATACATCCAACAAATATATGGATAAATGAATTTATAAAGAAAGTGCCAATTCTTTGGAAATTAAACATCGATGCACAATTGATATTAGATTCCTATGTCACTACAACTTATTGTAACTCATACATAACAAAGATGGATAGAACCATGACCACTGCATTTAAAAAAATTAGAGACAAATTCCTTTCTGAAAACAATAGAAAAATAGAAACGATTCAAAAACTTGGAAATGCCTTGTTGAACATTCAACAAATGTCTAGCAATTCACATTATCATTTCTCTTCCTCTGCATTCTACATCAATAAAACCTTTCTTCATTGTCATAGCACCAGAGGAAAAATGTATATATTTGTTAAAAAAACCAATGTGTTTGCAACAAGAATTAGATGATTTTGAAAACACTATTCTTTTATACTATAGAAAAATACAAATGCCGACCAATTGAGCTTGAACATTCATGCATTGAAAAATATGTTGCAAGAATTACAAAAGCAAGAAAATGTCCATCAAGAATTACAAAAGAAAGAAAACGCCCATTAAGAATTACAGAAGAAAGAAAACGTCCATCCATAATATGCCATATATGATACAATAAAGACAAAGATCTAGAAAAAATTTACCGAGAAAAAGTTATTCTATACATCCCTCGTAGGGAAATTGAAATGTCTTTATTAGGAAAATACAAAACATGGCTTCAAGAATACACCACTTGGATGCATAGGATGGAATTTTTAGAATCAAAATTTGTTGCAAAGGTATCAGATAAATGGTCAATGTTGACAAGGCTCTTAAACAATTAGTAATAATTTTGAACATATATTTGTCCCAGTGAATGCTTTCAGTGATCGAACTACTAACGTTGAAGTTGAGAAATATGACATTCAACAAGATATTTTGCACATGTCCTGACACCAACAATTCCAAAAAAATGTTCTGAGAGAATACATCAATAAACCATATATTATGGACATTGAGGAATACCATTCCATTAAAATAAGCCTTAAACCAAAACAATAATCAATAACAGCGGAAATATTACTTAGAAAAATAAATGATCCATCCACACCTATACATATTTTTCTATCTAGAAAGGGAGGTGCAAGGAAAAATAATCCCAGGCTTGCAACTTACAATGCCTTGTTATGCTATTACAACAAATACATTGATAGTGACACATTAAAGAAAAAGGGATTGAAATTTTCATTTACAAGAAAAATTGCTTTCAATGTGCATGGCACAACAATCCACTCTCCTTTACACCTTCCATTGAACTATGGAAAGTTGATGGCACTAAATTCAAACATGTTGAATTCATTGACCAAAAAATATCAAGAATTGTAGGTGTTACTAATTGATGAAGCATCACTAATTGGTGAATGAATGTTATACAACATAGACAAGAGGCTTAGGAAAATTAAGCACACGCCAACATTTCCATTTGGAAATCTATATTTTGTGGTGACTTGTGCCAGACACAACAAGTACATGACTCTTGTATTTTTGAACATATGAGTTTGTACCAAGAAAAAAACCTTACTGCTTTTGGGTAGCAAATGTGAAGTTTTTTTAATGAGAAAAAGTAATGCAACAACTGACCACAAACTTGTATCTATTTTAAATAGAATAAGAACTTGTTCTCAAACAAAAAATGATATATCCTTTCTTAATCAAACTTATTTCCACATGCAAGCACCTAAATATCCTATATTTCCTTATCTCTTTTATAGTAACAAGGATGTCAAAGAACATAATACAAATATTCTATCTCATATTCAAACTACTTCATATACATTAGTACCTAATTATATAATTGTTGATTTGATTGAAGAACCAACGTTCAAAGTATAGAAAATACATTTGCCTCAAATAATTGAACTGAAAAAGAATATGTTGGTTGAGTTGATTGGAGGCAAGTAGGCTATCGTTGATGGCTTGGTGAATGGTGTAGAAGGAATTTTCAAGTGCTATTCGAAATAACCATTAGATATTGTATGGATAGAATAATTCTAAGATGCAACAATTGGAAATGCCCAACATGTTAGAAGGCGACATCTATATATGTCTAATATCATGTGTAACTAGACACCTATTAAAATCATTTATGTATAAAACCCGCTTGAAAACCATCAAACCATAGTTTGGTGATAATTCCATGTTCAACTAGTATATGCACAGACAATTCATAGAGGGAAGGGACAAACCATGGATAGGGTGGAATTTTATCTAAGAGGAATAAAACAACATGGCCTGGTCTATGCTTCTCTTTCACAAAAAGAAACATTGACTCACCGATCTTGTAAACAAGTTGGAGGGGAAAATTTTCTCACTTTCCTACAAGGTTGCGAATGAAATTGAAAGACTTAAAACACATTCATAATGACAATTTCAATAGGGGATCTATTAAAAAGAAAAAAACTTTTCTAATATTGACTCTGACTACTTGAAGTCTACAAATGCATATGGACGATTCTATACATGGCATTGACCTTATGCAAGCATATATATTGTGCTTTCAGCATACCTACATTATTGCCATTGGCAAAGATACTTTACTTTCAAAAGAATTTAATTGTGTCTCAACACTTGATGTGCATGCATTTCTAGTTGTTTTAAAAAACCAATAATCTATAACAACTTCAAAAACTATGCATCAAAATTCTATGAAGCAATTGTAACTGGATTCTAAGTTAATCACCATTGCTTTAGCTTAGTACATCTTTATAATAAACCATGATATCCACTTGAAAAAAAATCTCTTATGGAATCTTTCTTCTACCACAAAATAGGAAATAAAAATATTTTACTTGTTGGGGATTTCAACATAGATATGTTACAGAACAACACCTCAAAAAATAGACTGGAGTCATTTATGGAAAGCAATGGCTTTAAACTACATACAACAGAAGCAATAATGGACAATGGTTCAATGCTTGATTATTTTTGGTCAAATCTAAGGAATAATGACATTTCCTTTGGGATTTCTCATGCATATTGGACTGACCACCATCCAAGATTCATTTCAATTCCCATTGCATGAACCTAGACAATGTTCGAGCAAATCTAAAAACGAAGAAGGAAAGATTCTATATATATGTCTTTCTCTAAGTGGAAAAAAATGGATAGGAAATAAAACATGTGAATATGTTCTTTTGCATGTACCGGGCTCTATTGAAAATAAAAATTCCAGACTTTCCAAGCCTTCTTAGTCTTTTTCCTAAACTGATTTTTGCTTGTAGCATTTCCATTTTACAAAAGTGAGCATAATTTTCTTTCCTTCACTAGTACTATATCTAATTCCAATTATTGAACTTTGCATCCTTTTTCCAATTAAATTCTTAGAGCCTAGTCAATGGTATACTACTCTATACATACTATATGTTCTTTGGATGGACTTTAAAATTCCTTCTTGTGCAATACACAACTTCCATTTTAGCTTTTTTAGATTTGCAACTTCAATGATTTGATCCATTTACATTCATATGCAATTTTTTTTCCAAAGAAAATCTAGAGTTGCTTCTTGGTTGCATGTTCTATTAATAATATTGATCTGTCATGAATCCATAAGAGCTACAACTATTACATCGACAATTTGATATTGGTTCCATCATATACAATGTGCTTTGTATTTGCAAATATCAATATGAAACAACACATATTATAATACACCAGAGAATGTAATTGCATGGCATATTTGTGCAAGGTCTTATTTTGACAAGATTCCCCTCTTGGAATGCATAATTGATTTATAAATCTCCCAACTTTTTTTCTGAATGCACATGTGCAACATATTTCAGAGATCATTTTGCAATGAGGATAGATACCATGTCTACAACTTCTTTGATTTCCTTGAGAGTACTTGGTAGTTTTCCTTTTCAATTTTAAAAAGTGTTGCTACAATATCTTTGGACAAACCTGTTGATTTTTGAGCAAATATAAATATCATTCAACTTTAAAAAATTTAATTGCATAATTACTGAATACTATAATCAAGAGAACATTCAATCACATAAATCATTCATCCCCTAGACAATATGTACCCTGAGAAAACCTTTAAAATAATGAGGATGACAAACCAAACAACTCTTTAGAGTATAATTATGATAGATCGAAGAGAATTTATTTTAGACAATAGAAGATTGCTTTCGGCACCCCGGGTGCTAGATAAGAGAGAACACTAAGAAATAGAGAATAGAGATCAATTGTATCAAGTTTCCATGTGCCCAACACATTAATAACAAGCCATAAACACTACCATGAAAAGTATAGTGAATTTCCTCCTTGATAATTAATATGGTACATTGGATTCTTCATCATGCATAACATATGTGTCTTGCCTTTCATATTTGACATTAAACAAGGATTGAATGGCTCAGAGTGAACTCGCCATCTAAATGAATGTATTATTACTTGGTTAAACTGCTAACATAAGTGTCATCGGGAAATAAATCAAGTGTCGTCATGCGAACACTTTATTAACTGAATCATTAGAGGAAATTTCAACTCAAAATGGGCCTTTTAACTTTTATTCAAATTCCATGTCATCATGTGTTAGCCAATGAAATTTCTTTAAATTTGAAATACTGTATAGGTCTTAAACACTTTTTTAATATAAAATTGGGGATAGGTATCATAAAAAAAACTACTTTTTTTGTTTGTATTTTTGACATATCTCCTTGTGTTTTTACTCAAATTTCGATCGGGAGAGCTCGTTGGATGCGGAATTAAATTCCGCATCCAACGAGTACCCACTCGGCATACTTTTGACGGACCCCGCTACCCCAAAAACAAGAAATACCTGAAAAAAAATGGAATGATGATGTCATCATTCTGTTTTTTCAGGTATTTCTTGTTTTTGAGGTAGCGGGGTCCATAAAAATTATGCCGAGTGGGTACTCATTGGATGTAGAATTTAATTCCGCATCCAACGAGCTCTCCCGATCGAAATTTGAGTAAAAACACAGGGAGATATGTCAAAAATACAAACAAAAAAGTAGTTTTTTTCTTTTCTTCCCCCAAAATTAATAAATATTATTTTATTATTTTAACTATTATTTTATTAATTCATTTTAGGAGGCCCATTTTGAGTTGAAATTTCCTCTAATGTGTCATCTTTTGATTAACTTAAGTGTCATCATTTAGTTTAACTAAAGCTTAATCAATACAAAACACTTTAGTTAACTAGTCCATCTTTATTAACACTTATTTAGCTATTATTAACTAAAATCATGTTGATTGATTTACTAAAGTGACCACTGTGTTTTCTTATTTGTTTAATTGATGCATCCATTGTTACTTAACTGAAGCTTAAAAATATTAATCGGAGGAATACATTGTTACATTCACTAAAGCTTTAATTGAAGCTTAATAGATCGAGTTCATCTCTAGTCAACTGAATTCATCCCATGCGCAATTAAAAGTCTCTCTTTATCTATGCATATCCTTTTATAATTTATCTTTACTGCATGCTCAATATGTGTTATATTTACTCATCTATCATTTCAAATTATACTCAGAACAATTATCGCATGTTATGATTATATTATCTTACTCTCAGCCAGTCATATGCTAAAGTAATTCACTCTAGAGGTGGCCAATCTACAGAGGAGACTTAATAGATTTATCAATATCGAATGACCATGGTTAGTAATATATCCCATAACATTTATGCTTCAACATGCAAATCATTTTACCTCTATAATTGGAGGTCCATCCCATGGGTATTCACTATCACTGGGTGTCCGCATGAGAATCGTGACTTGATATACTCATAAGTTTGACTTGATATACTCACAAGTGTGATTTGATATACTGAGAAATACACCTCTATAACCACTTCTTTAATTGGAGGTCCACCCCATAGGTACCTACTATATACATGAATCATGACTTCATATTACTCACAAGTACGAAGCCTTGTTCACCAAGACTGTACAACATCATGACTTTGATCAATAAAAGTATCCACCTCAACACATGAGGAATAGACTTTATAACAGAAGGCTTATTCATCCTTAGGTTCAAACTAATGAATCTACTCCAAGTTACTGAGTTCAACTCAGTCTCTCTACCTCAACACATGAGGACCAATCCTAGTTGCACAGGATTGGATTGGAGAATAACTCTTAATGATCTATATTTAACACTCCCTCTCAGCGAGGGAGGCATTCTCTTCCATACCATGCTTATCTTATAAGTATCTATACTTCGTCACAAATAGAGGCTTTGTTAATACATCTACATTCGTGTAACATTATCCTCAATATAAATGCATTGAAGTCTTACATTACTGGACCATGTCTTCGATGAAGTGAAACTTCATATCAATGTGTTTTATCTAAAAACACAAGGTTTTTAGAAATCTATAGACTTGATATTTTACCAAACAACTCTTCAAGCATATTTCTCATCTAATCTGCTTCTTAGCAAGTAGTACTTACTACAAAATAATTTTGCTTATGTAGTGCTAGATGTAACACACATATCTAATCTTAGGCTAAAACAATAGTTGGATAACACAACATATAATAGGTCTACTTTGTATCAATTACAATAAAGAACCTACTCTGGCATGCAGTTTCCCTAAACTAGAAACCATGGATTTACAATCCATTATGTAAAACTTTACAACACATTAAATGTGTAATATCCTTGCAAAAGGAAAATATCATTTTTCCTTTGTTAATCCTTAAAACTTGTTGAATTCTATAATATTTTATTATACAGAGAAGTTTTCTATGATATTTCCATTCTTTGTGATGTTCTCAAGGCCTGACTACTTTCAAATTAGTTTTGTTTTCTATATCATGAAACCCTACTAGCCAACTATATGGCCATATAACCTATCTAAGAGGATGATTGTTCCTCAACAATCCCTACTATAAATATTCTCGAATCTCTGATAGTCTCAGAATCCTTGACTATGTCTCTACTCATGTAGATTCACTCCAAAGAGATACTATAGCCCTTGGTTGTCTGAGTCATGTACCATGGATTATATAAGTTATGTGCAACTTAGTGGCTTTATCTACTTCATGGATTAATTGAGCCATTTCCCACTACATAGCTAATCTTATCCATATATAACTATTTGGCTAACCAGTGTCTGAGTCATGTATCATTGCATGGCCTACCAGTGGGAAGAAATCCTAAGTCATATCTTACATGACTAACTTGTGGGGACTTTATCTATTTCTACCTATGGAGAAACATCAATACTCCATCTTAAACTATATGAGTCTTTCTATAATACACCAAGCTTGTCCCGAAATTACTCAACTTTAATTTGGACATAGGATTCATAGGTATATTGGAAAAATTCTCATATGAACATATGTACCAGAGTTCCACTTCTCCTATCTGCACCATATCTCAAATATAATTGTTTGAGACATATTAGAGTCCATATCTACTCATACCATCTAGGTACCTCAACACATGCTTTTTTGTACATGTATATGTACCGACTGCAAAAGCATTTGACTAGTTTGGTGCTAATCAAGTACATCTTGAAACTATCTGTGAGATCCTCTAAGAGTGAAGATAAATAAACTTCATATTTGTCATCATATGTGTGTCCATGGAGTTACAGTCCATCATCTTGAAACTCTTCAGGATCTCTCTTTCATATTTTCCTTAAATCAGGAAAATATTATCTTGTTTTTGTCATACTTCTAATCCCAAGAACTATGCCCAAGATTCTTGAAATTTGTGATTTGCTTCCTTATGAATATGAGAACCATGCAGGTTTTCTCTTAGCAGGAGGTGCATCAATAAGTTTTATTGTGTCTTAAGGAGCTAGTGAATATAGCTTCTCCCTCTCAACATATGGATGCGAGAATCATAATGTGGGTCCTGCATCAAGGATTCTCATGCTCCTCTATGTCTGAAATATACCTGAATGTAACTAGGATAGATAAATATCTTCAGGAGTCTTCTAATCCAAATTAGGTCTTCTATTTTGGATATATATTGAAGGAATATTCTTCCCACAAAAACATAGGAACCTCCCAATATTCTCCCAGAAGCTTCCCACTTTAAGGCCTCCTGCTCTCTTTCACGATCTTCCATTGAAATTAATCCTCATTCAATGCATGCCATTCTCTGACTGTATGCCAAGGCATATGGTTTTTACCTCCAATCAAAATTTATTCTAATGGTTAGAAACATTGCATAACCATGAAATTCATTCATATGAATACTCCAATGCACCGGTAATGGTTCACATATTTATGTACACATATTTAATCAATGTTTTAGCATAGCCCATTCTTATCTCATGAAAAATTATGCAACCCTATATTCTTCTTTACTTAATCATAACATGTACTTCATGAGATTTATTATTTGCCAATAAAATAAATATTATAACATATGCTTTTATCATGTTATACCATAGAATTATTCCTAATTCTAGGAATACAAATCTCTAAATAATAGTAATGAAAACACATTCAAAACCCTTAGATCCGATTTATAAAAGCATATAAAAAAATTATCTTTTATTATTTTGTGTGGTCTCCTTCTTGATCTCTGCTTCCATGTAGATATTGTTGGAGTCCCTCGGTATTGGTATTCTTTCTTCACTTGCAAATTTGAGTGCATGCAATATGTAATGAGTCTTTGCATGGGAAATTAGGATCCCATCCAAACTAGAGTGAATGCTCTTCTGCACTACAGGAAATAATCCTTCCGATGGTCATCATATTTTTCCTCGAATGAGTTCTTCTGATAGGTTTCTTCTTCTACTGCGGTAGACATGCATGAAAATTTTATTTATTCTTTTTCTTTGTATGGAACTATCTTGCATAATGGCCCCTTGTTTTGACAATACTAGAACTGAACCTTTGACTTGTCAAAATATTTACTGAAATCCTTCTTCTTTGAATGAAAAGACTTATTTGGAGCGAATGGTTTCCTCCCTTTCTTCATTCTTACTGTGAAGGTGATATTTTCTTCTTTGGTGCACACTGACTTGCTCTGCATTGGTTTTAGGGTCTTCTACCATAGTGGATACGTATCTATCCAAGTCATGTTCCTCTAGGATGTTCAACATGCTCACCTTCCAAGTGTTGAACTTGGAAGTGTCCTCAAGACGGTCTTCCGGTTGAATGAAGATCAATGTCATGGATCTCAAAACTTTTTCACAACTCCTTAGGATCTACGTAGACTTTATTTTTCTGCACAAATCTAAGTTCCTTCATGCCCTATGCTCTGATATGATGTTGAATTCTTAGCAAATATGAAGATCTTTGAACCTTAAAAACTTTAATTGTAGAATTTACTAAACAATGGAATCAAGAGAACATTCAATACATAAATAATTCATCCCTTAAATAATATGTACCATGGGAAAACCCTCAAAATAATGATGATGAAAAACCAAACAATTCTTCATAGTATAATTATGATATATCGGAGAGAACTCAGACCATCTTTTACACAATAGCAAATTTCTTTTGGCACCCTCGATGCTAGATAAGGGAGAACACTGAGCAATAGATAATAGATATTAACTTGCCATATTCCCAACACATTAATAACAAGCCATAAACAATGACATGAAAAATATAGTGAATGGTTGCATGCCACTGGTGCACCACATGTAGAGAATAGTGAATTGTCTCCTTGATAATTAATCAGGTACATTGGATTTTTCATCATGCATAACATATGTGCCATGCCTTTAATATTTGACATTAACTGAGGCTTGAATGACTTGAGAGTGAGCTCACCGTCTAAATGAATGTATGATTACTTATTTAACATGCTAACTTATTCCATAACTCAAGTGTCATCATTCAAACACTTCATTAATTGAACTGTTGTATTTTGATTAACTTAAGTGTTGTTGGCTTTATTGTCTCTCTCTCTCCCTCTCTTCAGGGATCCAGACACAGGTTCAGTCCCTTCTACTCAGTACAACAAAGCTCTAGATATCATCCTGACAGAGCAAAGCTCATTCAGTAGCACGTACGACGCAGATGCCGTCTCACCTGAGATATCTCTCTTAATGGGTAACTGTCAGAACCATGTTTCCATGGTTATGTGGGAGGGTTTTTTAGTACCTTGACTCTCCACTAAGGCTTCCAACGAAGTCCGAGGGTGGATTACCTGTAGTTATTGTGCTTAATAAATAAGTTGTGATCCATTCTTTATGCAACTTAAGTAAATAAACAACATGCATGTAACATAATCATATCCAGTAATACAATGCGGTCATCATACATCTATTCATTTGTAAAAAAATATACATTCATTCATTCACTACAACAATCACACATATATCTAAGCTACTTTCAACATTCACACATATACACAGAATATAACATGGAAACCCATTCGGGGGGAAAATTCAAGGTGCTCTTCATCTAGCATGAGGAAATAGATGCACCTTTCGTCTGCGCACTAAGCTGCAGACTATGCTCAAGATATTCTTCTTAGACTTTACAGAGTCTTCCTCCCTCTCATGTTCTCTGATATTCTCTCTTTTCTCTTTCTACTATAATTCTACTAGTGATCTGCACACATCCTGGATCAACTTGAACTTCCCTACTCGTCTGCACACTCAGCTACAAATCCTTAACTCTGATGCACTCAATGATACAGAGCCATTAACCAGAAAAATATACTGAGTCTAGCTCAAGTGTCTAATTTGTCAATGTATTCCCATGAATATCCAATTCAAGTCTAGATCGAGAGTCTTACTAAGAGTCTAACCAAGAATCTAAACCACATACAACTTGGGTTCCTTCTTTTATATCCCTATTACACACTCGATACAGGTCCCATACATGCTTGATACAAACTCAATACCAACTCGATAGAAACTCATGATAGACTTCTTTTTTGTCGCTATCTTAGCCGACTTACTATATCCATCCAACAAGATGTCTTCCCTATTCTAACAACACATAAGGGGAGGCACTATCGGCCTAAATTACAAATATTCCTTCACTCATTTGGTGTATGCTGGCTCCATCCAAGCTCGTGCCCATGATCGTTAAGTCCTATCGCTTTCTCAGCACTATGCCTTATTGTCATTTTCTGTTCGTTATGTCATTTGCATGCCTACTTCTACTGATATTCTATGATATTATCTCATGTTGCATTCTATCCTTCGGTCGTGGCTTACTTGTCTGGCACAAATTCCTCTTCCAGAGTCTTCTCCTCTTCTTCTTCTCCTTTTTTACTTCCTATGTTGTAGCATCCTTCCCTATCTCCTTTCTGTTTCTTCCTCGGTCATAGCTCCTTCCTCTTCTCCTTTATGTTCTTCTCCATACTTAGGAAGAATTCTACATGAATTATTCCTTATTGTCCCTAGGCCCAACAAGCCCCCAACACTCACTTGTGGCTCATCCTGAGCCACTTGAAGTTATTTCTCCATGTGATGACTTGCGTTGAGTTTGTTTTGAAAATCCTCCATGGTTTTCACCATTTTCTATCTCTCTGTGTGCACTTCTTCCTTTGTTTTCTGCATTTTCTCCACCAGGTCAGAACTGACATGCTCCGACATGACTTTCTCTACTAATGCTGCTATCTCATGCACCTTCTGATCTATAGGCTGAATTTATGTTCCTTCTGTGTTTGTTACTCAAGTCTTTGTAACTTCTGCTACTACTGTCATTTAGCCGATGTAGTTACTCTTTGAGAGTTTTAGGATGGATGGAATAGAAGACTTATCATTATCACTGAATTTCCTTTTCATCATTTACAACTTCAGTGAAAATTCAGGGAATAGTTCATCCCAGGTTTTTCCTTCATCCCTTCAGAATATTCTTCAACACTGTCCCTGAATGAGTACACAACATCCAGGTAAGCCTTAGAGCTCACACCAGTCGCCCAATCTAGCATCTGGTCAGTGTTTTTCTTTTCCTTAATGTTGGTGAGGTCTACCATCCTATCAATGGTTTACCTCTGCTCATTGGAGTGTGCCAGTTCAACTTTTTCTTCGAATGGACATCACCTCTCGTATTTTCAGCAGTTTATAGTGATGATGGTGATTACGTTGGCCTTTTTTTCTTCTTTCCGCGATCTGAACATTCATTCAGATCGGTAGGTTCTAGAAATGGATAGTATGCATTGTGGAAACTAATTCCACAGTCTCATATGGAGGCTTCGGTGGGATGTCCTCTGGTCTTTCAATTCTTTCTACTGCTTCTACATTAGTTCTCAATTATTTTAAGGCAGTGTTACTCTTACGAATATCAAAATTTTTCCTTATTTCCATCCTTTCTAAGCTGGTTTGAAACATTTTTATAGGGAGGCCTAGAGTTGGCTTGTTTTCTAAGTACCTCTCGGCTTATGGTGGAACATATCGTGCATAATTTCCCTCACCCATAATAGGTGTTATAGCTCCCATCACAGGGCCCCTAGGGCCACTAGCAGTAAAATTCATAGTAACCATACGTCTCCACAAATCTTCTTTAATTTTGTGTCTTGCAACCAATATCAATGTGGAATTATGTGGGCGGTAATTGGCAATCGGCCAACAGTAAAGGGTTCATTCCCACATTTTTTCTATCAAATATTCACACATGCCATCATCGAGTCGCATAATGACAACACAAATCATCATGTGGGTTACCAGCCCGAGTTCTTATGTGGAGGTGCCAACTACGCTACCCCTTTTTGTTGAGACATCGTGATACTTATGGTGGAAGTGACCCTCAAATTTCCTTTGTGTCCATGGATATAATAATATACAATTGTCACAACAACAAGCATTTCAAATAAATGTGCCAACGCCACATTGGTTTTAGTGTCACACTTCCCTCACCGTGCTTCCTGTGATAGGCACTTCTTCTCTCTTCTCGTATCCTTTCTCATCATTATTTTCACCAATCCTTTTTTTGTGACCTAGTCAGAATTATCAAAATAAGGCTTTAACCATCTCCCATTGATGAGCCCTCTGACTTCTGTTCCATCTAATTTTTCCAATTTCACTGCTCCTCCATCAATGATTTCCTTAACCACATAGGATCCTAGCCAATGTGTCTTCATCTTTCCTAGGTGCTTGAAATTTTATTGTCATACATAAGAACAAGGCCTCCAATTGCAAATTTCTTGTTCTTAATCTGTCGATCATACCATACCTTTTGCCTTTGTTTTCTACATTTTGGTGAAATCCTACAATGAAGTGTTCTTCTTATAAAAAGGATTAGCTAAAGAAATATTTCTTTGACAGCGTCAACATCTGTCATTTCTATGAGTGTTGCCACTCTTAAACTTGGTACAATATATTCCATAGACAAGACAACTTCCTTTCCATATACTAGCTTGAATGGTGTCTGACCTGTTAACTTCTTGCATTTTGTGTGATAGGTGCATAGTACTGCGAAAATATTCTGATCCCAGTCATCCGTTCGCGTATTGCAGAATTCGGTTAGTGCATTTTCCAGAATTTTGTTAAAGGATTTGACTGCTCCATTTTCCTATGGGTGATATGGATTTGTTCTTCTATGATGTATTTGAAATTCATTAGTTAGTTATTCAATCAATTGATTGACAAAATGCGTACCTTGATTGCTAATCAATATTTTTGGGCACCCAAACCTTGTTACAACATTTTCAAATAAGAACTTCATAGTTGTTGCAGTAGTGCAATCCTTATCTGGCATGGCTTCTGCACATCTAGTTAGGTATTTAGTCACAATGATAATATACCTTGCTCTTGTGCACTTTCCTACTCGGCTAATAGGGCCTATGAAGTCAACAACCCATTTACCAAATGCATGTAATGTGAGTTGTGGTCCTAATGGCATTTCATCTATTTGGGATGCATTTCCTATTCTTTGTCGAAAATCACAACTGTGACAATAATCTTGACCATCTACATGCATAGTAGGCCACCATAATCCTTCTTGTAATATCATGTGCTTCACTTAAAATCATAGGTCGCTCATGTTCCAAAACACAACGTCAAATTATCTCATCTATTTACTTTCTTAATATTGAGTGGTTTTAAAAAATGGTCAATGGAGATAGCAGCTCCTTCCACTATACATATGCCTTTTGACTCAGGTATATTTATCTCAAGTGGGTCATCATCATCTGGCTCTCCCGTGAGATTATAACACTCCATCTAGTTGTGTATAGTCATGTTGCATTGATGGAAATTTGTGTATGCGACTGATATTTTTTCAAAGATCTTTTCCTTTATTACCTGTAACGCAACATCGATTGTTGGGTGTTCACTTGTGAACTCAAATTTATGGGTGAACCTTACAGCTAAGCTTTCCCATTTGACAATTTCTCATCGCAACTCTACTGATGTGTAACAACTACTTGGTACCATTTCCAAGGTGTGGATAAATTGATGAACCCATTCTTATCGCGGATATTCTTTCCAATTCCTATGACAATGCTCAATATGTTCGACGGGATTTGTTAATCCTGCATATTTCTGATCAGGGAAACCGATCTCTTTCCCGAATATGATCTCCATTAATATTCTACATTGTTTCCATTCAAAGATAGAATGTTTGTGTGTACCCCGCCATCTGGCGAGCGTAGCTTTCAGCACGTAGTCCAAAGCGAACAATCGTTGTGATTCTCTGACTTTTTCTTCAAATTGTACCAGTAAAGATCCAAGGTTAGTTAATCATTCATATGTAGGCAGTGCACTTGATTCAGCTCCTACCCTTCAGATATCTCTTGTGATTCATGCACATATTCACATGGAGACTTCATGTAGCCTATTATGTCAATTTTTTGGGGCATCACCTGAGTCGGATGTGCATGATCTTACACTCCGCCAACTCATTTTTACATTAGTTTTTGGATTGATATAATATTCTTTTGAATACATGATATTATACAAATGCTCTAGATGATTGTCTTGAGCTTCACTATGCACAGGCTTGACATATCTCTGTCCTTCAAGCGGATCAATTGGTGCAACCACTCTTATTTCAGAATCTTCGAATGATAAGATCCTTTTCTTGAAGTTTATAATGGTTTGGTTGTCTAGTTCCCAATCAATTCCTAGGATTATAGGATATGGGTTTGTGTCATCAACAGTGTCAATAACTTCGAAGATGACATATGTTTTTAAGCCTTCGACTTCTACAGGCACTTGTGTTAGTCTACCAATTGGTAGAACCTTCAACTAGTTTGCAAGCCTTGGTTGAATGGGAGACCAGACCAATCGTGACCTATTCATGCTATCCCATGTTTTTCTTGTCACTATGTTGACATCGGAGCCAAAATATAATATGATATAGTCCATATCATAATCTCATATATGCATAATCATTTACAGTTCTCAACCTGTCTTCATTTTTTCCCGATATGATTAACTATATTTTTAGGTCACAGGTCCTCTAGGGTTTCTTCTATTAGTCTTGTCAGTTCCGCAATAGTATATCATTGATTAGTGCTAAACAACTTTTGAAAAATTCTTTAAGATTACTAACATTTTTCATTGGCGGCTTCTTGATTAGTTGTTCAAATTGTTTGGGCATGGTATTGACTTGTCCAGATGTGAACGGTTGATTGGCATCAACAAATTCTGGTCGCACCTCCAAGAAGACTTTTTTCTCATGTTGGACGTCTAGCGGAGCTTTCTTTTGTGTCGCAGGTCACACCTACTGTTGTCCTTTTTGTATACTTTTTCTTCTCCTGTCGTAAAATCTCCTCTCGTAACTACAACAATGTGAGGTTCTCTTGGTTCGGAAGGAATCATCTAAATATTCTGATTGGTATTCAAATTCTAATTTTGTGTTAGGTTGGGGTTTAAGACAGTTCTAGAATTCCATTTCGCAATGAGTTGCGGACATCGTTCGAAAGTGTGATCAAATGCTTTACAACATGTACATTTTTTCGTAAGACTTTGACAATCTCAAGAAAATTGTCCTAGCTGCCCAGAATTATAGCATATGACTTGGCCTCTTCCTCGACCAAATACTCCTCCTTGTTGTTGTCCTCGACCTCTAAAGTTTCCACCCCGCCTTTGTGGAGGGTATTGTTGTTGTTGAGGATACTAATTCTATTGGTATTACAGTTTAGGGTATCGCGGTTGTTGGTATTGTGTAGGATGATATTGAGTATGCACTTGTTTAGCTTGCATATGCTCATCATTTTTCATTAAGTAGGTATCCATCATATTTTCTTGAGACTTGCAATAGCTGAAATGCTTTGTAGTCTTTTTCATCATGGCCTACTGATCTACAAAATTTACAATACAAACTAGTTGGTGTGCTTACAATCTTCTATAAATATAGAAATTCTTTGGACTTGTGGCCCCTAGTCTAGCATATTCTACACCAAGGCATTCCGTGGGTGTTTAATGATTTTGGCACACCTATTACGACATAATTCATGAGCACTGAGGAATTGTCTTTATAGTGTTCATTTGTTCTGCATATTGTACACCATATTTCTTATTGAAATTACTTTACTCTTTTAATGTCTTGGAGTTGCACTGTAATATTGGCTAGCTGCGACTAAATTTGCATCATTCTCGAGCCAGTATCTCCAACAGGAAAGGCTTCTAATTCCATTGCTATTTCCAGAGCCTCTATCTGCGACACCATTTTATGTTGCATCAACAGGGTTTAGATATGTGGTAACAATGTGGCAATAAGACATTCCTTGTGTTGCACATCCAACATTTGCAAACTCACTTTGGCCCTTAATGTCTTAAGTCTTTAGTCAAAGTCCCAAATAGATTATGTTGGTAACTGCTTGATCTATTGATTTCGGTGATGCACTGTGATTCAGACCTTGGATTCTTGAACTCATCTATCAAAGCCACTTGAATCTCATTGAGTGTTTTCTGGACAACGCCTATTGGTACTGTGGATAATTTCATATACCAGTCAAGTGCACGACCTCGCAGAGTCGTGATCATTTGTTCTTTCTTGATATTCTCATCCTAGATCTGTCGCACAGTCCAAAAAGCTTCACAAAGGAACCAGTGTTGTTCTGGGTCTTCCAACCCATTTCCATTGAATATTGGTAGCTTAATTTGAGGTCCAACCATTGTATTTGTTGTTGGTACAGTCGAAACAAAATTTTAACTAGTCATACTTCCTTGTTCGCTATTTACAACTTTAGTATTACTCGTATTTACAAAATTACTTGGAGATAAGTCTCGCGATCTTACCTTTATTGAAGTATCTGGTGTTGTAGGAAAGTTGTAAGCATGTTCTTATTTGGGGGATTCAGTTGACTCTTATGATTCTTCGTCTCCTTCATATATCGGCCAATATTCTTCTTCTTCGTGACAAGACCCTTCGTCCAAGTATGACGCAAGCTCGTAGCCTTATTCTTCTCAGTCTATGTTGCAAATCCCTCTTCGTAACAGATTTTTTCTTCACTTTCCAGACCTGAATCTTCTTCTGCTTCTTAAAAATCCCTGCTCTAGTTCAGGTCCACTATCTCTTGGGAACATCTCACTGTAGGGTTCTTTTGATACATGGCCACTCTTTTTCTATATAGTCTTGTTACATTAGTAGAATTCCTTTTTCACATACAAGTATTTTTATGCACAATTTTAAAGATAACAAATATCTACTGCATGGTCCTTGAAAACAAATTCTCTATGCCTCACTGTATGAGGTTATAGTGTCAACAGAAAACTAAATGATGTATCCCTCTAAGATACTATCTACCCAAAAATATACATCCCTTTACACAAGGTTTTCTACTCTTTTCATTCGCTCAATCAAATGAGGACTCCACTCTCTCGATTCTCCTCCTTGGAAATTTCTTTGTTGGGTTTCCAACTTAGAAAAACATTCATGCAACACAAAGGGAAACTCAGAAAAGAAAATATCGTGAATGTATGAATAAATGTACTGGCCCAACCACTCTATTGGGTTCCACTGAGATCCTTCACTTTCTTTTCGTGCAAACTCTAACTCTTTGGATTCCACCCAATCTTGGATCTTCGGTTTCATGGGTTTCCATAACATATCGCTCACCACAATGATTCAGGGTCTCAACAACAGAACCATTTGTTGGATTTATTGTCTCTCTCTGTCCCTATCTCCAGGTATCCAGACCCAGGTTCAGTCCCTTATGCTTAACACAACAAATCCTGAGATCTTGGCCCAACGGAGTAGAGCTCAGCCGACAACACATGCGACATAGATTTCATCTCACCCAAAATATCTCACTTGATGGGTAAATACCAGAATCACATTTCCACAATTGTGTGGGAGGGTGTCTTAGTACCTTGGATCTATGCCAAGGATTTCAGCAAAGTCCTTGGGTGGATTACTTGTAGTTACTGTTCTCAATAGCTAAGTTGAGGTCCAACCTTTCTTTATGAAACTTAAGTAAATAAACAGCATGCATGCGGCATAATCATATCCAGTAATACAATGCGACCATCATGCATATATTCATTTGTAAACAAATCTACAATCATTCAGTCACTCAGAAAAATCACACATATATCTAAGCTACTTTCAGTATTCACACATATATACATAATATAACATGGAAATCCATCCGGGCTAAAACCACAAGGTTCTCTTCATATGGCATGAGGAAATAGATGCGCATTTCATCTACGCACTAAGCTGCAAACTCTGCTCGAGATATTCTTCTCGAAATTTACAGACTCTTCCTCCCTCTCATGCTCTCTGATCTTCTCTCTTTTCTCTTTCTACTCTACTTCTACTAGTGATCTGCACACAACCTAGATTGAATTGGCATTCCCTACTCGCCTGCGCACTCAACTGAAGATCCTTTACTTTGATGCACTCAGTGATACAGATCCATTAACCAAAAACATCTAATGAGTCTATCTCTAGTGTCTAATCCATCAATGTCTTCCCATGGATATCTAATTCAGGTCTAACTCAAGAGTCTTACTAAGAGTCTAACCAAGAATCTAACCCACATACAGGTTGGGTTCCTTGTTTTATAGCCCTATTACAGACTCGATACAGGACCCATACATGCTTGATACAAACTCAATATTGACTTGATACAGACTCTATATAGACTCATTACAGACTCATTTATGTTGCTATCTCATCCAACTTACTATATCCATCCAATAGGTTCGCTTTCCTATTTTAGAAACACAAACGGGAGGCGCTATCGTCCTGACTTACAAATATGTCTTCATGCATGTGGTTTCCCCCGTCTCCAGCCGAGCTCATACCCATAATCATTAAGTCCTGTTGCTTTCTTAGCATTATACCTTACTGTCACTTTCTCATCATTATGCCTTACTGTCGTTTTCCGACCATTATTCCATTTGCATGCTTGCTTCTACTGATATTCTATCATATTATCTCGTGTTGCATTCTATCCTTTGGTCGCAACTTAGTTGTCTAGCGTAACTTCCTATTTTAGCACCTTCTCCTCTTCTTCTTCTTCTCTTTTACTTCCTCTATTGCAGCATCCTTCGCTATCTCCTTTATGTTGCTTCCTCGGTCGTATCTCCTTCCTCTTCTCCTTTATGTTCTTCTCCATACTTAGGCAGAGTTATGCATGAATTCTTCCTTACTATCCCTGTTAACCCAAAAAATCCCTCACTCAGCTCTACATGGCCTACACCACCCAAGGACACCCATGCACGACCCTCATTTCACCCCATTTGACCCTCGCACCCTCAAGAAGGCTTAAAAACATGCAAAAGGGCTTAAAACCCCCCCAAAAAGAGCCTAAATAGTTCTCCTAGGGGATAAATCCTCCAAAAAGGGGCTAAAACCCCTCAAAGGAGCTAAAAAGCCCAAAAGGAGCTAAAGATAGGGCGAAAGGGGCTAAAATCCCAAAAAAGGGGCTAAAGCCCCAACCAGGGGCTTAAAACCCTAAAAAGCCCCAAAAAAACTATAAATAGAGGGGTGGGGGTCACTCTCAAAACACTTCTCCCTTGCATACGGTTATCCTACCCAAGTGGATGCCTTGAGACCCTTTTTCTCTCAAGCCACCCACACTCCCTCTCCTGCATCCTTCCATTGAGCCATAGCTCCCCCTTCCAAGACAGGTGCTTCTCCAAGCTAGGGCATGGTGGCCCATTCCATTAAGAGAAGGTATAGCTTATTGTTTTGTGTTGCTTATTTGATTTTATCTAATCCATTGTTTGTTTGCAGGTTTGTTGTTTAACATGTTTTTGCAGGTATTTAGGTTCTAACAGTTGTATGCAGGGTATTGGAGTGGAACCCTAACATTGTTTGCAGAGGGGTTCTTTCATTCCATTCCTTTTATTTCTATTCTATTTCATTTTCTATCTGTTTTTTTGCATTCATCACCAGGAACCTACCCTTTTGTCCTATAGATGGAAGGTGGTCATTCCGTCCCTGTAGCAAGGGAGAAATCCCTACTATAGTCCTTAGGCCCAACAAGTGTAGTCTTTTAGTTTAACTAAAGCGTAATAAATACAAAACACTTTAGTTAACTAGTCCATATTTATTGACACTTAGTTAACTATTATTAACTGAAATCATGCTAATTGATTTACTGAAGTGGCCATTGTGAGTTATTCTTTATTTAATTGATGCATCCATTGTTGCTTAGACTGAAGCTTAACAATATTTAACTGAGGGATACATTGTTACATTCGCTGAAGCTTTAACTGAAGCTTAATAATTCCAATTCATCTCTAGTCAATTGAAGTCATATCATGTGCAATTCGAATTTTTTTTTCTCTATTCTTATCTCTTTATATTTGACCTTTAGTGCATGGTATATATGAGCTAACTTTATTCATCTATCATATCACATTATACTCAGAATAATTGTTGCATGCTATGATCATATTATATTACTCTTAGACCATATAGTCATATGCTAAAGTAATTCACTCTATAGGTGCCCAGTCTCTAGAGGAGACTTAATAGCTTTATCCATCTCGAATGACCATGGTTAGTAATATATCCCACAACATTTATGCTTCAACATGCAAATAATTTTACGTATATAACTGGAGGTCCAACCCATGGGTACCCAGTATCACTGGGTGTATTCATGATAATAATGACATGATATAATAACAAGTCTGACTTGATATACTCACAAGTCTAATGTGATATACTCACAAATGCACCCCTATAACTGGATGGTCGCCCCATAGGTACCTACTATATATGGGAATCTTGACTTGATATTACTCACAAGTATAGAGCCTTGTTAACCAAGACTTTACAACATCATAAATTTGATTAATCAAAGTATTTACCTCAATGCATGAGGAATAGCCTTTATAACTGAAGGCTTAGTCATCCCTAGGTTCACCCTAATGAATCTAGTCCAAGTTATTGAGTCCAACCCAGTCTCTCTACCTCAATACATGAGGCCCAATCCTTGTTGCACAAGATTGCCTTGGAGATGACTCCTGATGTTGTATATTTAACAAAACCAAACTAGGCATTGCATTCAAAACAGAGTAAGAATACTAAAACTGAGAGAAAAAACAAAGAATAGTTTTAGTTCTTGTAAATAGTAGATAAGATTTGTTTACATGGAATAAACATTGTTTTGGAGACAAAATGTCGTATGCTCTTGGAATTTTTCGGCCATATAAAAATACTGTAGAATTTAGGGATTTGTAAAAAACTAATTCCCATAATGGGTGTCGTTCTCTGAGTGAGTCCCAAAAGAAAATATCCTTTCTCTAAATATAGTACTTTTGTGGTTTTTAATACAATGTCTAGAATTTTTCTTCTAACCTGCAACATATTTCCTTGAACTAGACACAACAAATTCATTGTATCTAGATGAATGTGGCTATTTTTTTAAATATATGATTTTGTAGTTGTAAATACAATATCTGAGCTACTTAATAGGTACAAAAAACTAGAATGAAATAGAAAGATTACGTAAAATGAATATGCATGTTGATATATTACATAGGAATGTCAAATCGTGTATCTTACATTGTTATTTACAGGCTAACATAGTTACTTTTCCTTGGTTCATCCATGACCCCCATAGGCCTTGCGGCTCTGTCATAGAATTTTATCCCTTCCTTTGATCGAATCTAAACAATATTTCATGTTTCATAGATTGCATGCTGCACCTTTACATATATTTTGTTAAGACAAGAGGATATTCTGAGAATTTGCATAGGTATAGAATTATAACTATTTGAGTTTCTCTCTATTCCTAGAAGGTTTAAAAGTGTATCTATTATATGATAAACCAATCTTGGTTAACAACTTTGTTGATATTTCATCGACTACACTTGTTCTATGGTTTGTAGTTGCCATGATTGACTATTCTTAATTAATCATTTTATTAGTGTGGTGTGTCCTATGCTTTTTTTTCTATAATTTGTAGTTGCTTTCACTCTGTTAAACATTCGCTACACCTAATAAAAGGAAAATGAAAGAATCCTTGAAGAAGTTAAGTTGCAAAAAAAAAAAACCCTTGCAAGGTTGTTTCCCAATACCTAGGAAGGTAGCCATGCAAGTCTTGACAAGACAATACCTCCTGTAAATTGCATTGCATCAAAACATAGTGGGATATCTATGGTCGGAAGCCAACAAAAGTGTGTCCAATGTTTTACAAATATGGAAAAACAAAAAAAGCACACGCATTTAACAAATAAATATACTCAAACTAGAAACCTACCCAACATGGCTTCCTTTTTAAATAGCTAGCATGTCTTCATAAAAACCCAAAAGAGTATATGTCTCTACAATTATCTATTTCAAGAATTCTTAAGCACTTGTTTTTCAAACTTGTATAGTTTCATGTAAAGTAAAATAACACTACACATGGATTGTATCTTGCATTTCCCTTTGCGTTGTTTGTTGGGGTTCTTTACATTGTTTTGACCAGTTATCTGCTTTTGAAAGAACTTTTCCATAGAAGAATTATATGTTGAAATAATTTGAAAACAAAAATTTCCTATGTTCATATTCTCTATACTAAAGAGATATTATGATGATTCCTATTGTAGAAATAAAAGAGTTCATTATCACAGAGAAATAATTTGTGAAGAGGGAACCCCATGTATTTTTTTGACACCAACATTTCAGACTACAACATAATTGAGTCCATCGTCAGGGCGGATACTCGGAACATGAGAAATCATTGAAGGATAAAGGGACCTTCAACCATAAATAGATGTCTCAGAAAGTTGAAGAGATTGATGACTTATCTTTTCCAATCCTTTTAATTTTATTAATCAAGGATTTCCATGTATTACTTAGCTTTATACCATCATCCTTATTTGAATTATTATTCTTTTTTCTATTTCAATAGCCTATCTTATCCTCCTCTTATTATAGTTGTCTTTCCTAGAAATCAGAGAATCTTTTTCGATGCAAATCTGATGAGGAGTACTGTGCGAGTGCTCCACTAATGCAGATTTGTTTGTTTGCCCATGGAAAATTTCAGCTAAATGTTCCTTCAGTCGAGTTTTCAAAGAACGTCTCGTTTCTCCAATATAAACTTTTCCACATGAGAAAAGAACTTCATACACCCCTTTTTGTTTTCTTTGTTCCAATGGGTCTTTAGTAGAATCAACAAACCTTCTAGTCCAAGGAAACTAAGATTCATTTCATGTTGTTACTATTTTGTTATGCTTAAATGTATCTTGATTATTATTTAAATAAGCTTTACTTAGGTGGTAGTTAAAGAAAGGGGTAGCAATAATGGTTTTTATTATTATTAAATAGTATTTGTTTTATGTTTATATTGATTACTTTAACAAAAAATCATCTCTACAAATATAAATAGCTAACTATACCTATAGGTGTTCACCTACCACTTTACTTATAGTTGTGCTAATATTATTCGTATCTAGTATCACTGTATGGATGTTAATCAATTAAAAAATACGAAACCATGATGCACAATAATAAGAAAACTTGCTATAATATTTTTCCACTCATTTGCATGGTATCATGTGAATCTTGACCATGAACTGACGATTTCGGTCATGAGCACACAATGAAGAAGACAGATTTTTGTTTTTTTTGAAGTCCTAATTAAATGTTGCTTGCATTGTTGAGCATCACAAGTTAGTTACTACATCACACACACATGCCAAGGAAAATATCAGACTGCATTAAAATTTCACAAGATTCTTGTTAACAAATTTACCACACAAACATCCAGTTAAAGGGTTAAATTAGTTCGACGAGGAAGACGATTCTTACCATCAAGATCTGGAAGCCACATATTACTCCATGCAGTTCCATATCATCATCGAATCAGAACATATTGCATCTCAGATATAGCACTTTGAGGCCATGAGAAAATGGATCGACTACCAAACTTCAGTTATTTTATTTTATTTTGGTTTTAATTGGATCACAATTCTATTCAATTTATTATTAAGTATTTTGTTTGGAGTGCATATTTGCTGGAGGAAAGAAGAATTGTGAATTCATCAAGTCATCAAATAGAAATTCCAAGAAGGAAAGGGATAAATTTCATGGAAATGTTTACTCCAGTTCATTTCACCAAATAGCAGAAGTGATAATGGGCGTTACAAAGAATATTAATGAAAGATTTGGCTAGACAAGTCATTAAAGAGAATTATTGGCATGCCTATTGATTGAGAAGGTTGTTATTGGTCTTCATGGCCTATAAAAGGACGTGATTTTACTTCCTACAGGGAAACGCTCGAAAGAGATGACAAGATCGTTGAAATGGTCATGCACTTTGGGTCTACACTCCGTGGGACATGTTCATATTGGAACAAAAGCAGAGCTGAACTCACTAATATGATCACTCAACAAGGTATACCAACCTTGTTGTTCACCCTTAGTGAAATTGACATGAAATGGAAAGATTTGCATGCTCTCATGCCTATCCAGGCTCCCACCACTTCAAATAAACACCATCAATGGAATATTCACAACATAATATCCAACCCACATATTGCGTCACAATACATGCACAATAGATTCAAAATATTCCTTGAAGAGGTGCTTCAAAAAGGAGTTTATATAACCAAATCTTGGTGGAAGTCTGTTACTAGCTCTTACTTTTATCCTTCCCTTCATGTTTGCCACTTGAAAACTTTCCTTTCTAACATATTTATTTTTTTCCCATGTAGGTATGAATGGAAACATAGGAGGTCCACACACATTCATGCTTTCATATGGTTGGAAGATGCACCAAATATGGACACATTGGACTGGGGAGATGTTCATGTGCTTGAAATTGCAAAACATTACTTTGACAACTTTGTTACAACCTGGAACCCTTGTTCCATTCACTTGCGGACCCCTGGGTTCCATCAATATGTTATAAATGATCCACGCGCTCTTTGATCAACATGCATACTTGTATCAAACCACTTGGTTGACTATGCAGAACTTGTAAATTGTGTTCAAAGACACACAAAATGTTCAGAATATTCTTTCCTTTGCAAAAAAGGAACATCTCTTAACTGTCACTATGGTTTCCCCTTTGACCTACAAGCCAGATCTTCTTTGTTCATTAATGCAAATTGATGTAAAACCTACAATCCTGCAAGAAACCATTCCCTTCTAATGATTCACAACTCAACCATGCTTTCAATACAGAGGGATAATTTTATTTCCAACCTATTCTTTATAGGCATGATGTCCTCAAATACATTTCGAAGTATGCATCAAAATCATAGCCAAAGTTATAAATCTACCATGTTATTCTTTCTCGACTTGCACATGTAACACCAATTGACGAGCCTATACTTTAGCCAGTCAGGTGATTCCTTTCACAAATAGTTTCATATTGAGACATCAACACTCAAGAAACTTGCTACATGCTCCAAAAAATCCCTCGTGTCCTTTGCAACCGCTCTTTTTTTCTTTGAATGTGAGACAAAGTGTTTTTTTCCACGTTTTTTATTACCCAACTAGCACCCATCCATCCTCCCCTTTCATTTTCGCATACATGCAAAGACTCCCTTCCCTTGAACATCTAATCCTTCTTGAAGCTACATGTTCTTGGTATTTCTCACCTCGTAGGAAAAAATCTCCATGGAAACCAAAGTCCCATCCAAATATTGTTCGAGTCCTTCCTCAATTCACTTTCATTCCTCCCTTTGATTCTTCATCCTTTGTACCATTCTGTTGGAGCGAACTTCTCCTATACAAACATTTTCATGCCCTCCCTAATGACATTGGAACTAAAAGTTTTGAAATTACTTCTAATTGGAATCGCATTAAAGACACATACCTTTTATGGAATGTTGATCACTTATCAAAAGAGCCCTCTACACTTCCATCTAATCATTCCATCCCTAATCCAATTCCATTTCCCTTTCCCCCCATCATGGTTGAATGGGAACTCCTTTCTCAACTTCTCCTTGGAAATAACATCCATGTTGATGACCTTGAAATGGTTAGATATTGTGATTTTGACAAAAATCACAATTGGACACATAACACTATCCCTTCACATTTTCATGAAACAACCATATCATTCATTGAGTTCAATCACTTATCCACCCAACTACACCAAGACACCTCTTCGTTGTCCAATTCACCTTATTCCTTGTCTCCCACGCAACGCATAGCCTTTGACCTTGTGCTTTCCCACTTTGGAAATACTACAACCCCCACCCCACTCAAAATGATCATTCAAGGTACTACAGGAATATGAAATTCTTGCTTGATTTCTTGCCTAAGATATGCACTCCAAACTTCCTCTGGACAGAATGTCTCCCCCTTTCTTATCCTATCTCCAACTGGTGTTATTTCCTTTAACATACATGCACTTACAATACATTCTTCTCTTCGAATACCCATAGCTGAAATGCACTCTCTTGAAGGAAGATCCATTTCAAGCCTCCAATAAGAACTCCTCCATATTCGATACATTCTTATTGATGAAATGAGCTACATTGGACCAAAATTGTTAACTCGTATTGATTACTATTTATGTGAAGCTTCCCCTTCCAAGTCTACAGTCCTCTTTGTTGGTTGCTCCATGATCCTTCTTGGTGAATTTGGTCAATTTTCCCCTCTAAAGGAGATCCCCATGTATGCATGATTTTCACATGGCAATGCTCTTTGGATTAGATTCAACACTTTTGTCACACTTTCAACCATCTTTCACCAACAAGGAGATAACCCTTCTCAAATTTCCTTTCGCCAACTTTTACTCAAACTTCAAAATGCAACGTCAACTCTTGAAGATTGGAAAATCCTCATGAAAAGAACAACCTCATCCCTTTCACATGTAAAGAATTGTTCATTTGAACATTCCACCCACTTGTATGCCACTAATAGATTTGTTGCATTGCACAATAAACACATGTTAAAACACCTTAACATGCCAGTTGCGCATTGCTTTGCAGAACGAAGGAATAAACCAATCCAAAGATGATGAACAATTACCCTTCAAGGTCCTTCTTGCTATTGGTCAACAGGTCATGTTAACTACTAACTTATGGGTTGGGGCAGGCCTTGTTAACGGATCGCTTGTCAAAGTCATTCCCATTTTCTACAACTCCAACAATCAACCCCCTATCTTACCATCCTTTGTTTTTATTGAATTCCTCCAGTACAAAGGACCCCCATGGGATGCTTCTAATCATAATTATGTTCCCATCCCTACCATAACAAGAGGTTCACATAGGAACTACCACTTCGTATGGCATGGGGTTTAATAATCCATAAAGAACAAGGCATGACCCTACAAAATGCAATAATAGATATTGGAAACATTAACAGACAAGGCCTTACATTCACTGCAATATCAAGAGTCAAATATCTTTTAGGCCTTCACATATATCCATCTTTCTCACTTTCTATATACTCTCGAGTGTAAGACAATCTACATCCAACGTAGGAAACAAGATGAATCCTTTCTTTCTTCAAAGTCTTTACAAGCACAATTTCCTTAAAGCTTGCATTTCTTTGCTCTAAGCATGTACTCTATTTGCTCTAGACATGTACTTTCCATCAACACAAATTTGTATATTGTTCTCATTTCTCTTGTTCCCATTATTGAATGTATTGCTACAACAGCACAACAAATAGACAATGTTTTTTTTAGTCTGTATTATTTACTTGTATGTGCCACCATTTATTGGTTCAATTCAACATACAAAATCACCGCTTGATCACATGTTCCTCTTCTTACATCAAATGTAAAATGTTTTTATTTACTTATATGTTTTACCGTTTATTGTTTCAACATGTCTGTGGTATATTGGATATATATGTTTTTCTATAATAACAACGTAACTTTCATTCTCAAACAAGTCAACTTGGTATGTACTATATATTCGTTCTTGCTTATGACATGCAAAAGCTACGACATTTTCATATGCATTGTTTTTCTCTGGCTGTAAAACAAAATTCACTATGGCATTTATGAGCACACTTCCCTGTTACTATCACCAAATAAAGCAACAAAAGGGAAGCATTACCACAAAAACAAGCATACTTCAAATCATCATATGTTCTTCCAATTAATTACATTCAGCCATTAGAGGAAATTTCACCTCAAAATGGGCCTCCTAAAAAAAATTAATAAAATAATAGTTAAAATAATAAAATAATATTTATTAATTTTGGAGGAAGAAAAGAAAAAATTATTTTTTTTGTTTGTATTTTCGACATATCTCCCCGTGTTTTTACTCAAATTTCGACCGGGAGTGCTCGTTGGATGTGGAATTAAATTACGCATCCAAAGAGTACCCACTTGGCATACTTTTGAAGGATCCCGCTACCCCAAAAACAAGAAATACCTGAAAAATACATGATGATAATGTCATCATCACGTTTTTTTAGGTTTTCTTGTTTTTCAGGTAGCGGGGTCCATCAAAAGTATGCCGAGTAGGTACTCGTTGGATGTGGAATTTAATTCCGCATCCAACGAGCTCTCCTGATTGAAATTTGAGTAAAAAAACGGGGAGATATGTTGAAAATACAAACAAATAAAATAGTTTTTTCTATGATACCCATCCCCAAATTTATATTAAAAAAGTGTTTAAGACCTATACAGTATTTCAAATTTAAAGCAATTTCATTGGCTAACACATGATGACATGGAATTTGAGTTAAAGTTAAAAGGCCCATTTTGAGTTGAAATTTCCTCTAATGCAACAATTCAGTTGCTCCTTAAATTGAGGAACTTGATTCAACATGTTCATTGTTCCTGCTACAAAATAGAGCTAGATTTAGCATACCTGAGAAAACTTTCATACTACTGTCAACAAATAGACATACCTGGAAAAGCATTACAACAGATGAAAACATACTTTCAAGCAACATCTTTGCTTCTAACTAATTGCATTTTTCCAACCACAAATTTGCTCTCTATATTGAAGCAGTTGCTTCAACATTTTATGCATCTACATGAAAGAGATGCACTCAGACATATCCGACAATATTTGGTGCTACTACATCCACATCGTTTTCCTTCGATCTCTTTTACTTGGTGTTGTCGTTGTCAGCAATCCTCATGTATATATGATTAACTTGTACTATATTCTTATAATTTAGTATTCTAGACACTTACCTACTTTGTTTTGTTGTCATGTTTGTTACATTTTTATCATTTAATCAATATGATATAAGATCTTATCTCAGATTAAAACATGCATATCAATAATCACAAGAGACAAGAGACACAAATAATTTTCCTCGGGGAAACCATAAAGGAGAAAACCCCACAACTTCCTCAGAGATAGAATGAGAACCAATAGAAAAAGTTGTAAGAATTTACTTCTTAATCAGATCTAGGAGCTAGAACAATGTTCACACATAAGTTTTTGACAAAATGTGCAAGAGAATCAACAAAGAGACAGAAAATACATGGAATAGCACATATGAATGGTGCTAATTTCTGGTCATATTATTATCATACATCCTATAGATATTATGTTACACATTTATAATACATTGGACAAAATTCAAGTGGCTCTGGAATCCAATTGGGAAAGTACAAGTGTCATGATGAGAATTGACCGCAATACCCCGTAGGTGGACCAAAGGTGCTCCAACTAAGCCTGAATAGTCATGAAACCTCATGTGAAGTGTGTTGGGTCATTAATGGGTCCTAGGCAAGAGTGGGTGAGAGAATAGAGGTGAGTGGGGTGCTCTAGGTGGCAATAAATGCTCCTAGGAGAGATTAAACAAACCAAATACACCACTAGCACACTTAGTCAAACCAAGGCCCCACAAATCAAGGAGGTAGCACCCTAAGACATTAAATGAGGTGCACATGTGCTGGGTTGACCAACTAGGGCATTGTTGTATGTGTGAACATGCCAAAATAACCAGTTATATTGTTGAATAAGCTCTCCTAGGTCTTAAACCATAGGATATCATTGCATGAAGGAAAATAAAGTTATCCTAAGGTAAAAACTATGTACTAAGGATGTATTACTGCTCCAACACCCCCCCTTAATCAAGACTTAGTACAATTCAGTCAAAAATATTTATTAAGGCCTTGGCAACTAAGGCACAAGTCACCTTTTACATGAAAATTTTTATTGATCCATGTAACCAAGGTAAGGAGGAAAAAATCATGGGACAAAACCTCCCCTCAAAAAATGGATATGATAGAGATCAAAAAATGTCTTCAGCAGGTCCTCTTCTTCACTTGAATGAGCTGAAAGAACAACTTCTTGGTTATGGACTTGGTGAAGATGTTGTGGATGCCAAGATCATGCATCAAAGCATCAAAGTGTTGTAAACAAAGATCATGTGGAGAGGCCCTTTGATGGTCATCATTTGATGATGGAGGGGCATCATAAGAATTTATTTCACTGCAAGAATACTCTGATATAATAGCATAATAATCCATGGAAAATATATCTCTGCAAACTCTTTCCCAAATAACATCAAAATATTCAACAAAATCCACATTATGTGTAGTTGTTGTATCATGAATAAAACCATGAATCTTTCTCCCGATTTGATGAAGCACCTTCACAACTCTGTAAAAAATATCATGAGTCTCTCAAATATCAAAATATATGTCATACAAAACAGAAAATATCAGAGGTATGGTGTCTCCATGAGCGAATGGATCCATAGGAAGAGGAGTGAGAAACTAGATCACAATTGCGATTGAGCGAACCTAGAAGGTCTAGAGACTTGAGATTTGAACCATGGGTGGTGAAAGAAAGTCCAAAAATATGGAGCAGCAGTCCCATGAAGGCAAATGATATGGATGTCCAACCAATGAAAGACATACAAGGTATAACAACAAGATATACAAGAGACATATTATTGGAAACTAAGCAATTTTCTAAATTTCCAACTAGTGAACTTGAGGGTTGATGGGTATTTTGGTCATGAGATGGTTGGGTAAATGAGTCAATGAATATAAAATTCTATATATCATCCTGTATATCATATTCATAATCAGAAATGTAAATATATGAATGGATTTGGGAAGAGATTTCAAAAGGCACATCAAAAGCTAGTGAAAAATGACTAGTTTTGGGAGGAAGCTTTGATGAACTGATTGGGAATTTTTTTAAGAAAGGGATGGAGGTTTAAGGTTTTGATATATAATAATGTGAATAAAAAATAGAGATATCAGAAACATATAAAACATAATTGGTTTTTACCCATGCACCCAATGCATGCTCAACCTTACCATTTCCTTTCTTGCGCTCCCATCTTTTTGCAAATTCTGGAAGAGCAATGTGGTTCTCGTCAAGGAGCTTGGTCATGATGTTGATTTTTATTTATGAATAAATATCTCTCAATATGTGAACCACTTCAATAATCACATGTGGTTCTTTCTCTCTTGTTTCTCCTCCTGGATTTCGAGCTCCTATCAGTAGAACTAGAGCTTTCTGAACTTGATTCCTTCTTCTCTTTCTCCCTTTGCTTCAAATATTTCTTCTTGCTATGGGATTGATTTGATACACCAGAAGAAATAGCTTGATCCTTGTATTTGATGATGTTACCCATTTTTATGAGCTTTTCTTGTTCCTGAGTCAAAGACTCCATGAAATCTGCTAGCGCAGGCATCTTCCAATTTCTAGTTGTCAGTTTACTAGAGTGAAATGTCAAAACATATACAAAATACTTTGGTCTCGAATTAGAAAGGATGGAAAGGATAATATGATCATATTTATTCTCTATGCCACATTGTTTTAGCTGAAGTACCAGTGCTTTAAACTTGGTGAAGAAATATTCAATGGTCTCATAGTGAACTGGGCTCAATGAGATTAGCTCATTCTCAAGATGATGGCCTCTCATTTCATCTGTCTTCCCGAATAGTGACTCAAACTTGACCCAAAATTCATTCGATGTGCCAAGAATTTATATGTGAAATAGAATTTCTCTTGAAGTGCCGAGGCAGAGCATACCAAAGGCCTCATCAAGCCTATTCAAATACTTACCTTTCTTCACAGCAGAATTTGGCTCGTTCTCAGTTCCCATGGTGACCCGATAGAGGCCCTTGGACCTTAACTAAATGAGCATATCGGCCTTCCACTAAAAATAATTGAATGGATTAAGAAGAGCTCAATTTTGCTCCATCCCTCTTGTGCAACCTGTGACAAAAATGTTGTTAAACCTACAAGCAAACACTCAAGTTTTCTGGAAATATGCCCTAAACAGCAACTCAAACCTCACAAGATTTGTTTGAAGATCCAACTAGCTCTGATACCATGTAATAATTTACTTCTTAATCAGATATAGGAGCTAGAACAATCTTCACACATTAAGTGTTTGACAAAATGTGCAAGAGAATCAACAAATAGACAGAAAATACATGGAATAGCACATATGAATGGTGCTAATTTCTGATCATATTATTATCATAAATCCTATAGATGTTATGTTACACATTTATAATGCATTGGACAACATTTGAGTGGATCTGGAAGCCAATTCAGAAAGTACAAGTGTCATGATGAGAATTGACCCCAATCCCCCATAGGTGGACCAAAGGAGCTCCAACTAAGCCCAAAAAGTCACGAAACCTCATGTGAAGTGTGTTGGGTCATTAATGGGTCCTACGAAAGTGTAGGTGAGAGAATAGAGGTGAGTGGGGTGCTCTAGGTGGCAGTAAATGCTCCTGGGAGAGCTAAAACAGACCAAATACACCACTAGCACACTTAGTAAAACCAGGGCCCCACAAATCAAGGAGGTAGTGCCCAAAGAAATTAATGAAGTGCACATGTGCTAGGTTGAACAACTAGGGCACTATTGTAGGGGTGAACAGGACAAAATAACCAATTATATTGTAGAATCATCTCTCCTAAGTCTTAAACCATAGGATATCATTGCATGAAGGAAAATAAAGTTAGCCTAAGGTAATAACTATGTACTAAGAATGTATTACTGCTCCAAAAAAATTAAAACCAAAAGATACAAAGATGATCTTCGACAACTGTTCTCTCTCTCACTTGTGCGAGCTACTCCTATCTCACTCATGCGCTACTGTTAAGTGTGTGTGTTTCAAATAAAGAGTCTCACTCTCTATTTATACTTGTTTTCCACTTGACAATTACTCTATAGGGCATAATTCACTAGGAGAGTATAATAAACCTAATATGACTCAACTATGGGTTCTATTGCCTCGACTTACAATGGAGGGTTAACCTCAATGACTTTACATGACTTTATTATATTAATGACTCTCCCGATTGAAGGAACAAACATATCCATCAGGGTACAATGAAATAAAATAAGAAATATACATGTGAATACATTCTGAAGTTACAAATACATCAACACTCCCTCTTAACTTGGAAGGAATACTCTTGACACAGTTCATCAGCACAAGTCTTCATCATTGGATCATCATCAAAGTTGGATCATCATCATCATTGTTGTCGCTATCTTGAGAAGATGGTGCTCTGTCTCAAATCTACTCATCATAGGAAGTTCTATAGAGCCAGCTCTTTTTCATGTTCGATGTAGGCCTAGCCTCCATGTAAGTATTTATCAATAGTGCCATCCCTTTTTCATGATGGATGTAGGACTTAGCACTTATATCTGACCATGGGAGGCCTAGCCTACCACCATGTCAGAAAGGCTCAGCACTTACATCCAACCATGGGAGGCCCAGCCTGCCACCATGTCGAAAAGGCTCAGCACTTACATCTGACCATGGGAGGCCTAGCCTGCCACCATGTCGAAAAGGCTCAGTAGTTACATCTGAACATGGGAGGCCCAACCTGCCACTATGTCGAAAAGGCTCAACACTTACATATGACCATGGGAGGCCCAACCTACCACCATGTTAGAAAGGCTCAGGAATTACAACTCACCATGGGAGGCCCAGATTGCCACCATTTCAGAAAGGATCAGCACTTACATCCAACCATGGGAGGCCCAACCTGCCACCATGTCAGAAAGGCTCATCACTTACATCCGACCATGGGAGGCCCAGCCTGCCACCATGTCAAAAAGTCTCATCACTTACACTTGGCCATGGGAGGCCCATGTCAGAAAGGCTCATCACTTACATCCACCGGCATGGTAGGACATGTTTCCGCCTTTCACACACCTGGTTCATGTGGTAGAAATATTCAAGCCACTTGGTGTGTCCTTGGGGGAATCTCTCGAGTCAAGGATGTCACCTTGTTCTTGACTCCTCTGTTTAGGCTCAACTCCTAATGAATCCAATCAGGGGTAGACCCTATTAATTTTCTAAGGCTAATTTCTTAGTATGGTGATGTTAAACTGGATGAATTACTTAGGAGTTTGAAATTTAACCATAAACAACCATAGATGACAAGATATAAAATGAGCACACGAAAGCACAATGCTGAGACACAATAAATATATATAGGAAGAAAATAACCAGTGCCTTAAAATGGAGTCAAAAGGAAATCGATGTACTTGCATGTGCTTGGAGTGAATGTTTTTCAATTGCCTCTTGGTACGTTTTAAGTTAATGTGAAATATGAGTTGATTAAAATTAGGCGAAGGGGTGGACTCCAGATATACCTGAGAGTACTTGGAGTATGTACAAAAATAAACCTTCACGTCTACCCGCAAGGAATATGTGGGCTGAATGGAGTATTTGGGGATTTTGTTCATAACGCACCCATTAGGGTGTGACAGAGATTGGCGCCCCCAGGTCACTTTTCAGAAGTTCCAGCTTCCTTTGGGTATTTTGCCACCGTAAAGGTTTGATCTAGGTGTTGGATTTTCACTTGATGGTTTGTCAATTTGGGAGAGTGAATCCTAATTATACTAGTCACTCAAGTTCTTTTGATATAGCTTGACTGATCGGATGAACCGTAGCCAAGTGCAGAGCATACACACCGGAGTCTTGTCAATTTTAGTAAATTTTGAGATGGATGTTCTTGTTAAAAAGAAAACCCTCCAGGAACCTCTTTCAGTCCAAGTGGACCTCAATCAGGGAATCAAGGAGGGGTTGATTTTATTATGGTTACTGAAGTAAATGATGATAGCAAATGAAACATAAAAATATAACCAAACCACAATTTTCTAATTAGACTACCACGAACCTTTCTTCACCTTTCGGCTCAAAAGGAGGCTCGTGGGGTAAGTATTAAAGTTACTTTGAAACCAATAGAAATGGAATATGGAAATTATTTTAAATCAAAGTATACTACCCTGCAGATTAGTACTACGCTAGATTGAAAAAAGATGAACAAAAAGAAAAAAATGACACAGACGTAAACCCCCCAGGGGGGATGGGGAATGGGATCGAAAGAGCCTATTCAGAAATATTTTTATTACCAGTGGTTACAATATCATAAAAATTCTATGATGCCTCTTGATTCTTATACAGAATGAAACCAAGAGCTTACAAAGTGCAAAAATTAAAGATTTCAGTAAAAAAGGGAGACCCCTGGGGGGATTTAGAAGGCCCAAAAGTCACTTTTGAACACCAGATCCTCCTCTTTTCTATTATACCTTATAAAAACCAACAAGATTATTAGACTGAAATATGCCCAAAAGCACTCTGAAAGTACCTTTGGGTCTGCTTACTTTTAACCAAAATAAAGCTAAGTTAAAACTAGTTAAAAAAAGGTAAAAAGGGAACCAAGGAAAGCAAGCTTTCCTTGGGATCTTGGCCTGCCTTTTAGGAAGCCAATATGATTTGCAATGATTTCTGTATTTATCTTTTATAATATAAAATATAAATCTAATGCATGCAAGCTACAAATTCTCTTTAAAATTCCATGCAAAAAGGACGATTTCCCTAAAGTTAGATCTAGAATGTTTATGAAACCTTTTAAGAACAAGATCTAGATTATGGGATTTGAGGAGATAGATCTATGTTAAATTTACTTTAATATAATATATATAAACAATATCAAAGCTGTGAACAAAGTAACCAGGTAAAAAGAATTGATGTTGAAGGAGGAAAAGGTGAAGAGAAGTGCTTGTTGCTGAAGCAGATCTGCAATGGAAACTTGCTAGTGGAATATAGAGGAAAAATGTCTTCACAAATCTTTTGGATGTACAGTGGAGTCAAAATATATCCACATCTCGTCCAATCCTTGCTACCTAAAAGCTAAACACACAATCTTGCATCAAACCTCATGAGATCTGGATATATATATGAAAAAGAGACAAGAATTACATGCAAATAAACTTATTAAACACGTATAATCTAGATATTCTAATCATATATGCTATGAGATATAAGAAAAAAAAGTAACCTTACTTGCCCAACTATACTCCTATTGATTCAGCTGAATCGTTGAAGCCAGACAGGGTTCAAATGCATAATTTGAGAGAAAAGCCGGCAACATCAATGGCCATAAGACAATGCTTAATCCACACATATGAGAGCATTACATCATTTGGCCTCCAAATCTTTTTTATTTCAACAATCAAAATATTACAACAGTATTACAATAGCAATCCCTTCAATCCAAATCTAACTAGCTTGGAAGAGGAGGCTTATGCTTGGATATATACAAAAACCAAGAGATCCAGTCCAAGGGGGGCACAAATCCCAAGGAGACAGATCAAATCAGCTGATGGAGAGTCAAATAATGCAGATCTGAAGCTTAACTGAGCCTACTTGTCAATTGGGGGCTTGACTGAGCTGACAGATCAACCCATAAACTAACACATTAGTTCACAGAGCATCCAGGAGAGTCCACACGTGTGGAGGAGAGAGAGAGGGCACAATTCCCCATAAAGACAGCTGAAGATCAACTCTGGATCTAATTTGATCACCTCCTTCAATCAAGGATTTGTCAGATCCAATCAATCTGGTTCAGATCTGACTGATTTCAATCAAATCGGCTAAGAATCCACTGATCTATGATTTTGGATTTGCTCCATTATTCATCAATTTATTAATTAAAATAATCAATAATTGATTTTTGGGGCTATCTGACCTGAGTAATGGAAAATCACTCAAAACTAAGAAATAGCGGGTCCATGGTTTTACATGGTGCTCTTAGCTTGAAAATGAGCACCTACATGACTGAAACTGATTATTTGGCCCACTTTTATTACAAAATCAATTTTTCCAATTAAACTATTAAAAAATAGCCTAAGTTTTGGAAAAATTAAATTTTAATAAAAAACACTAAAAAAACTAAAAAAATGAAAATTTGAAAAAAAACTAGGGGGACTTAGACATGTTCATATGACTCGACCATGATGTCTAGCATGTTTATACATTGACACATAGACTCTAATAACCTCAATAGGCCTAAATGCCAAGCCGACCACCCCAACTTTGGAGGTATGGAGTGAAAAACTCATAAATTATCAGTCGTTTATTCAACAACCAATAATAACCAAGGGAAAAAGCACCCTGGGCTGATCGAATTGACAAATAAAGTCTAAGAGATTGAGTATTTTACAGACACTATCATGCTAGAACATTTATTACAATTTCTCCATGGGGTATGAACATGTGATATAGTACAACAAGCACTTCCCAGAAGTACTTCCAAAGGTCTTCTGAAGTCCGAACAAGTTATCCTTGTCCGGTTCACCAGGCTCACTTGATAAAAAAACCACTATGTACAACTTAGGTGGTAACAGGACACACCTACTACCATCCAGGGAAAGGATCTGCACTTACATCTGACCATGGGAGGCCCATCCTGCCACCATGTTAGAAAGGCTCAACACTTACATATGACCATGGGAGGCACAACCTACCACCATGACAAAAAGGCTCAGTACTTATGTCTCACCATGGGAGGCCCATCTTGCCACCATGTCAGAAAGGCTCAACACTTACATCCACTGGCATGGTAGGACACACCTACTACCATTCAAGGAAAGGCTCTACACTTACATCTGACCATGGGAGGCCCAACCTTCCACCATGTCAGAAAGGATCAACACTTACATCTGACCATGGGAGGCCCAGCCTGCCACCATGTCAGAAAGGCTTTGCATATTTCAGACTCATCACTTCCCTTTGGAAAGAACCTCGATCTGATGAACACCAAGCTTCTCTCTGAGGTACTCAAACTTCATTGGCCATTTCTAGCATAGAATCACATCATGGCTGATTACGTCCAATGATAACTTGCAAGCTTCATCGGGACTGATTACATATAAGGACAATGTACAAGACTGATTACGTCTGAGAAACCTTTGAGCTTCGCTAGGATTTTATGCTTAGACAACCTATCTCACCGGCTATGCTAGAAACTCATCACTCCCTCTTTTGAGAGATCTCGATCTGGATCACATACTGGAGCTTCACAACTCCTCTCTACATCATACAAAAAGGCAAGTCAAATCAATCAAATCAAATAGTAGCTTTCAAAAGAAACATACTACCTCACAAATAGCCGAGCAAGTGGCAACATATTTTTCCTTGGCTATACTCAGTGCCATGCAGCACTCCATCCTACCAAACTAGTAGCCCATACTGGATCTCAAACTGAAGAAGAAACCCAAGGTGCTCTTGTTCTCAGTGGCACTACCAATATGAATCAACATAACCATGCAGGTTAGTATTCTAATTCGTATCATACTTGAGTCCATACTCAACTGTACCCTTCAGCTACCTCACTGCATGCTTTGCAACCAGGTGAGCATGTCTCGGATCCGTCGGGAACTGGCCCAAGTTGTTCACAACAAAGCATATCATTGGTCGTGTATTCATTAGGAACATCAATGAACAAATAATTTGACGATACATCATGGCATCAACCGTCTCTGATGAAGCATCACTCAATAGATTCAGGTTCGATGCCATAGGTGTGGCCATGGCCTTGTAATCCATCATCCCAAACCTCTTCGGTATATCCACTACATACTTCCCTTATCCAAGGGAGATTCCATCTGCACTCTGCCACACCTCCATGCCTATAAGGTAGTGCATCATACCCAAGTCCTTCATCTAGAACTTGATAGCAAGTCTCCTTCTTGCAACTTTAAAGAGTTCCTCTTTTCCTATCAGAAACAGGTCATCGACATATAACATGAGCATCATTGATCTTCTACCTTCAACCTTGAAGTAAAGGTTGGAATCCTATTTACTCTCAGTAAATCCTAGATCCATCAGTAAGTTGTCCATCATGTCATACCATGTCAAACCTTAGGATCTTCTGTAGTCACTCCCTCTGAAGCAGAGCATCATTATCCCTCTTCCTTTCATACTCTATGTATTGAAACATTCTGTAATGGAGTGACAACTAGCTTCCTCTGCTACTAATATTCTATGTATCCATATAGGGTCATTGGATACCAAGATCCTCTATCTTGAATTTCGTTTGAAAATTTCTTCTCGCACCGATCTGTGAGCTTGTCATCCTCTATAAGATTTTATCTTCAATCTTGTAGAAAAGGTTAATATATTCATCACTCTAGGTGATATTCAAGATCCTTATGTAACTGTATGTTCTATCCCATGGGTGCCTTCTGAGCTCGTACAAGGCCTTCTTCAATTTGTACACATGATTCTGTATATCATGTGTCTCAACTCCCAATGGCTGCTCTATGTATACTTGACTCGTCACTGGTGCTAATGTCTCTTCGTAGTCTATGTCTTATTTTTGTGAGAAGCCTCATGCTACGAATAGTTCCTTGTATCATACGATGTTGTCATCTACTGCATGCTAGACCTTGTAGATCCATATGAAAGACACTACAGAATTCCCTTAGACATCATTCTCCTTGAACTGGTACTCTTTGATCATAGTCTCCTTCCCTTTCTTCTTGTCTACTTATTTGTATCTAGAAGGCTCTACATCAATGATGTCGCTCATTAGTATCGCATAACTGGAGTGTGTCTGAGGCCTCTTGAAGTCTCGTCATACTATTCTTCATTTTGTATTCTTATAAAGCTTTTTCTTTTTCTATGGACACTTCGGTTTCATCTTCATGTATTCTTATTGGAGTGAATCTTGAATTGTCGTCCCTTGTTCTTTGGAACAAGTCTCATCCTTATTTTCTTGTAGGCGATTGTGCGTGATCTTTCCTGCAAGTGAAATGCACTAGTTGTATGGTTAGAAACATTTCATAAGGCATATTCATAATGGAAAATTCTTATGCATAAAGATATAATCATGCAACTATTTTAGCCAATACAACATTCATCCATATCTCGTATACATAGAAACTTTCCAGATGCCTTCCATCTCTACCATAACATTATTGAGATTTTGCACTAATCCCAATATGGCAACAAAGAGGTTTCATCCTAGATAAGTAGCAATGGAGTGTTGTATATCACTATAGGCTACTTACCCATAACATGCATATTAGTAGTATATTGTTCATTAATGCAGAAATTATATCATGCATAATACATTTCACAACTAAACAATATCATATAAACAACTAGATATATAGGAAAATACAATTCAAATAATTATCCTTATTTGTTTCGTGGGTAGACTCCTTCTTGAGCCTTCAGCTTCATCATCTTCTTCATTCATAACATCATCATTTCTTATCCAAATGCTAAGATGGATAAGAGGTTATTCAAGAATTGAGTCCTTCATATTCCTCATCGCTTGAGGGATCTTCTTTAAATCGTGAGAGCTTGATCTTCAGTTGCTTCCATCTTCTCTTATCTTATTATGAGTCGAGCTTCTTCTTGTGTGCACTCTTCCCAGATTCCGCTGAAGTTAATCACTTCCTTCTGGCACACATTCCTTGAATGAATGAATCCCATGATCCTCAGATTCCATTCAAGGTGGTTATAACAATATCTCATTATTCTTCGATTTCTTCGTCATAACATTGAACACTTCCTTTTGGTGTCTTCAAGGATGACACATGAGGGATGAGATGATCTTTAATATAATCTACAATGATTCTCTTAGCCTCATCTCCCTCTGGATCTTAGAATTTCTTTACTGAAATACTGATATAATTCAATTTCTTTAAGGATAACAGAGTTCCTATACTTCCATACTTGGAAGTTGTCAACTTCACCAAGATTTTCACCAAGCTGGTGTGATTAGTCATTTTGAAATGAGAACCTCAAATGTAAATAGAAAAAATTTAGATCTTACAAATTTGAGGTGTCCATCCTGGTTCTGGAGCTGGTTGACCTAGGTTTTGTCAGAGAAACCCTAATTTTAAAAACTTGGAATTTCAAACTTTTTATTGGATATAAATATGGGCCTCTTTAAGGTGAGCTATCCAATGTACTCCATTTCTAAAAATAGTGGAGGGAAGCTCCTCGAATAAGAAGCCATATTTTTCCAACTTCTTCTACATAAATGATTGATATTTATTATTCTATATATCCAAAGTTTCAAATCCTTAAGGTATGAAAATTATCACTGTGATAGTCTGATAAGTATTCTTTCCAACCCTGTAGTTTAGAGAATAAATGGATTCTCCAAGTGGGACTTATTCATATTTTACCAAGGTGACTATTTTTGGGGCTGTTCAGGATAGTGAACTTGTACAGACTGCGGCATGTCACTGTTTCACATTCTAGGTCTAAACAAATTACCACAGAAACTACATTCCATTCCCTACTAGCAACATCTTGTGAAATTTCATTTGGGCCTTCCTAGCTCGAGATATAGCAAATATTCCTACGTCGCCTATTTATGACTGTATTCTGGAGGAGGTTGGAACCTTGATTTGGAGGAACTATATCTTCTAGATTATAGTGAATCTGATGCTAAAATGTTTACACAGTGTACAACATATATTTTTCTTCGACCTGTAATAATTTCGGGTTCTGAGCCTTCTCCAATCTCGCGTTATAGCGAAAGTGCTAGGATTACTAAATTCAATCTTCTAGGGTTTTCATGCACGAAACCGTAATTTCCATTAGCTGCCATTGCAGCTGTATTTTGGCTATACAGTGAAACTTCTCTGATTCAAAAACTAAGACCACCAATAGATGTGCCCTAGTGAGGTGAGTTAGCCTAGTTGTCCTTTCTTGATGATCTGTGGAGAGAACACCTTAAACTAGGAAGACCTAGTTCTCGCAGCTGCACAGTGCCTTCTTTCAGAGAGGCTCTGATACCATGTTGAATTTTTATCATTTAATCAATATGATCTAGGATATTATCTTAGAGAATAACATGCACAACAATAATCATAAGAGACAAGAGACACAAATAATTTTCCTTGGGGAAACCATAAAGGAGAAAACCCTGCAACTTCGTTAGAGATAGAATGAGCACCAATAGAAAAAGTAAAACTCAAAGATACAAATATGATCTTCGACAGTTGTTCTCTCTCTCACTTATGCAATCTACTCCTCTCTCACTCATGCGCTACTATTGAGTGAGTGTGTGTTTCAAATAGAGAGTCTCACTCTCTATTTATACTTGTTTTCCACTTGAAAATTACTCTACAGGTCCAACTTCACTAGGACATACTAATAACCATAATATGACTCAATTTTGGGGTATACTGCCCCAAATTACAATGAAGGGTTAACCTCAATGACTTTACATGACTTTATTATATTAATGACTCTCTCAATCGGAGGAACACACATCTTCATCGGGGTACAATGAAATACAATAAGAAATATACAAGTGAATACATTTCGAAGTTTCAAATACATCAACAATGTTTTCTAACAACTTATACTCTTTCACTTGTTATATGTCATCTCCCCCATTGAGATCCCTTTACAACATGTTTCAACTCTTTATATACTTAGTATGAAACTGTTAAGTCAACTTTGATTTGTTGTAGCACTTTCACTTTTCTTGTTATATAATCTTATGGAGTGATATGTTTCATATGTTTAATGTTTCTTCAATTTCAAAATTCCCATTTTTAAATGCTATCACAATGTTTTTCTTTTACTATCATTTTCCTTCATAGTGTATCCCCCCCCCAAAAAAAAAAATGAACTTCTAACTCTATATGCTTTTAGTTCTTAATATGGAATATGCTTTAGTAGATATATCCACCTTTTTTATTTTAATGTTGAAAATCTCATTATACCTGCACATTATCCATGTGGTTTTCTTTCTCTTTATCCCTTTCCCTTTTTTACCTATCTGCAACATGCTTTGTTATCAATATTTATGTTGAAAAACCAAATACCTGCATTTAGCCAAAAAAAATAATGCTCAATTCTCTTTCCATGTTCAATCGTTTGTTTCTCTTTGTAATTATCAGATGTGTTTAATGGTGCATAACTCAATTGTCTTTCCATGTTCACTTGTTTATTTCCTTGTGAAATAATAAAATGTCTTTAACGCTTCATAGGTATAAATGACTTCTCTCGTGTGCTTGTATACCAAATCCATGCTTGCTTCTCTTCCTATATTCAATTTTTTCTTTGAATTTGCAATAGTGAAATGTGTATGTTGGATCATGGCTATAAATGATTTGTCTCAAGTGCTTGTATAAATTTTATAATCATGTCTACTGAATTGTCTCTCCATCTCATTACCTTTTTTACATTGAAAAACTTGTAGTGTTCTCACATGGTTTTTTTTAATTTGAAGAAATTTCTACACTTCCAAATAGGTCTATCTATTTTTTATCAATGCAAATCCATTTTTATATGTTGTTAGAAAAAAAAATACACCTCATCATTGTGACACTTGATACTATCAATATTATAACAATGGATCCCAACATGTACGTTTGACCTTCCTTATATGGTGATGATAGAAGTTTTAGTCAGTCTATTAAACACTTGCGCATTTGAGAGAGAGATAAAATGGGTTCTATCTCCACCTTATTGGTACATCCTTCATCTTGCAATTTTATAAGTGTTTATCAATCCTTGTTTTATGGTGTTTAGCCTTTCTCTTGTGTTGACCCTTACTTGTTGGTCCTATGTGATAACTACCACCTTAAATTCGTAACCCTACTCCTTTGTCTTAACCCCGTCACACCCTCTTCTTCTATGATATAATATTCCTACCCATCCTTGTTTAAAGTTGATTCTTGTTCTAAAACATGTAACACATGGAATTTTATTGGATTGTGAAAAGAACTTGTTTCCCTTGTTAACTATTGTACAACTTCCACCCGTAAGATCAATCCTCAAACAATGAGAATAAACTTCACAATGGATGTGCCCAATATGTAGAGATATTGTGGGATTTAATATGTTCCCTCCATGCTTATTGAAAATACGTGGTTTATTTATTTCCATTGAGTCTCATGTCCATCCCTCGTTGCTTCATCGTGACCATTGGCAGGAGAAATCACACAATTATGCATCATGCATTTTAGGACACTAACAAGAAATAAGGGGTGGTGCATTATAAAATTCATAGGATATAGGAGCTTTACTTTTCAATCAAACCATTCCCACATGGGAACATGGATCCAAATGAAACGTGAAGGGAAATCAGTGCGACATTAACCTAGGATTCCAATATCTAGTACCAAATAAACCCGTGTGAAAAAACAACCTAGATTTTAATGTTCATTTTTTCCCTCTTCCAAAACATTTAACACATGAAATGTTTTTTGGTTGTCAAGATAACATTTTTCCCATGTTGATTGTTTTATAGCTTCCATTTTTCATGTGAAGTTTCCATCTGGTGTTTAAATATCCCAACTGCCTCTGAGCATTGCTTTGAGGGGTTCCTCTTTCATCTTGGGACTGCCACTGCCTATATTTAGTATGTTAAAGGAAGCTAAGACCTATGTGAACCGTGTTGTTCATTGTTTATTTGTTTCCATAGGGAAAAGGTTCCTTTTTGTGGTTTTTGTTGTTACTGATGAGTAGGCTAGATATGGTTGAGGTCTACCCATGTTGGTCTAAATTATAATATGCCTTGTAAGTGACCACTAAGGCCTTATTTGAAAGTTGATTATTTTTTCTCTTCCAAAATGTGTAACACAATAACTCTTATTCAATTGTCAAAACAACTACTTCCCATATTGATTGTTTTAGAGATTCCATTTGTCATGTGGAACTGTAATCTACTGTGTAATGTTTCCAAGTTCCCTTCAACATTTTCTTGATGGTTTCATCTTCTATCTTGGGAATGCCACTTCCTATATTTATTATGTTGAGGAGAGATGAAACTTATATGAACCATGTTGTTCATTGTTTCATTATTTTCAGAAGGAAAATATTTATTGTGTGGCTATTGTTGTTAATGATGGCTAGCTTGTTGTTGGTCAAGGAATGTCACTGTTGGTATAAGTTGTAAATGGGTTGTAAGTGACCACCAATATATTATAGAGAAACTTCCAAGTGTCTTGATACTGCCTTGATGTCTCTTATTACCTTAAAGTCACCACCATTGCATTTTCAGAGGCTCGATCTTCCTGCCACTTCTATTTTAATTGTGTTTTGAGACTACCCTTGTTTAAATAGAAATTCGGTAAACTGCCTTTCTCCCTTTTAATGTCTTGCTTAAATATTTTTTGTTGCATCTTAGTTGTTGTACCTATTCCTCTATCTGTCTAAACCTAGCCTTCATCCTTATATATATATATATATATATATATCTCAGGTGTGTACAGACCCTCATGTAAGGGTCACTTTTGTTTCATTTGTTGACTTGCATAAGATGCATAGACTTGTGTGAAATATTAATTTCTGAATATAAGGAAGGCCCCAATTCACCAAGTAATTTATCAGACTTTTTATTTTTTGTGTTGCATGTTAACTTTGTTATTGTTGCTGCATTTTTGTCTAATTACTCTGAATATTGATGCTACTTTGTTAATTATAGGTTTCCATTCGTTTAATATGTATTTCAATTTTAAATAAGTCATATTCGAAAGTGTTAAAGTTGAAAGAAATGAAAATTATATTTTACTTTATTAGATCTACACTTCTCTACTGTATTGTTTTGTTTTCAATACTATTCTTGTAAAACAATTTTTTACTTGTCTGCTTAAAACCCTTTTTTAACAAATTTCCATATAATAAAAAACAAAATGAATACCAAATTGTCACATAAATGGAACTTTTGATTGCTTGAAAACAAGTCTAGATGTTCTCAATAATGATTCAAAGCAATGTTTGCTTGGTCTTACGGGCATTTCCCAAAAGTATAAATTTCACCATAGATTCATTGTTACACATTTGAGTTTATGTCCAAGGGATGGAATAAAAAGATTCTTTTGGAGACTTGTTACAAGTTGCAATTCATACTCTGTTAAATCTCACGTGTGAGCCATGGTAAGGAACTTATTTAAATTTTCTACTCGCATTAACATGTTCATGTTTTTGTTGTGGCATAATTTAATAGAGCTTGCATTTTGTAGACGCGACAACGGTTGGAATTCCCATAAACTGCCTCACACTCAAAGATCACACATCCAAGCCTTGATTTGTTTCAATTCATACAATTCACTCTTTACACTCTCACTGATTACTCCTTACTCTTTCATGTTTTGCACAAATCTTACCATGTTCTGTTCTATTTCATGTTCTCTACATACTTTCAAAAATGAACAAATAGATTAATTTCTCTTTTTACTTGGATAAGCAACTAATGACCTATTTGATTATTGCATTATTAAAGATGACTATATTTTAGAGCTATACCTCGTCCCCTTCAATGTATTCTTTCTGCGCCTAGTTAGGCCATCTTCCATTGGTGGTGGAGTGCAATTTTTGAACCAACATTTATCCTCGTCATTGTTTTGTGATAAAGAAGGCATGCAGGTGCTGTTGAATTTCCTTTGCATGGAAAAATACTGATGTTAGGTCAGTTCCTTTTCTTGCTTCATATATTCTATAAATGTGTTTGATTAGTTATTTCAATTCTATTTTATGGAGAATACATATAAATCAAATAATAGAGAAGTTAGTCCTAGTTGTTCTGGAGATATAGAATGTGAATTGATAAATAAAACAATGTGTCTATCTCATTTTTTTTTGTTCATTTACTAATGGAGAACTATATCTTTATCTACTTCAATCTCAATTAATATCAAACTAAAATATAGGAACATAATGATGAAAATGTTTCTCTTTTTTCAATACAATGCCATTGTTATGGTCTTTTTACTATACTTTAACTGACAATAATCTTACCTAGATTTATATATCAATTCTAGGAAAAAATTGAAATCATTATAAATATATTTATATCCCGTTAAAATGTGGAGTCTTCAGGGTGGGATAGAGATAACTCATATAATCTTACCTATATTCTAGGTATATAACAAAGTAACTTTTGTAATGTGAAGTGACCTTTTGTCAAAATGACCTACTTATTTTGCTTTCGTTTGAAAAAGGCATTCTCCTTGGTTACAACTTTTCTTCACTTTTAAATTTATCATGTCTAATATGTTGTAGTATGGTCATAATTGGGCACATATAATGTGTTCCATTTAACTTGCAGAAGCTGACCCTAACCAATGCAAATACCATAAATTTGTACACGGACTTCTCATTATGTTTCCACCACTTCGGAGCCAATGGAACATTATGAAGTTACTGCTTAAAATTTTTCATGTGCGAACAAACTTACAAGGATTTTAATATTTCTTTCCATATTTAAGATAATTTGTGTAGTACTCAATGACATTCGGTACAAATGTATTTCTGAAAATTAATATATACCTCAAATTTTCACTGCGTTTCTCTGTATAATATGAAAGTTTTCCAGATTTCTCACATGAATTTGTAGCTTATATCGATTTACATTTTCTCTCCCCAACCTGTAGTCATATTCCTATAAACCCTAGTCAACCCCTCATAAGCTCTAAAAATATGTTTGGAGACGTTTCTAAGAATATAATATGGAGTTTTTATCCAGGTGACTCTCAACATCATGATGAGATTGGTCTTTTGTTTCATGTTTGTTTATCGATTAAAATAAACAATTTTTTCTTCCAAAAATGCATTTAGTTTGTTGGCTTGAGAAATCATATACTTATATTTTGTTCAAACCTTTTCATTTGTATTCTAGTGATTTCAGTATTTTTTTTGTAGCATGTACATTTTTCTTATTGTTCAACATATTTTCCAATTGCTTATATTGATAAAGATCAATTTTTTGCATATTTGATGAATAAACGATCCCTTTCATGTATTTCATTATATGCGCCTATTTCATTGTTATTTTCTTATAGAATTATCAGAGTTCTATTGCATAAATCCTATCCGAATTAGCATGAGTTGATTTTTCTATCTGCCAATGAAATTGAAAAATAGTACATTGCCATCAAGGGAAATTTGCAAATTTCTTATCTAATTCTAAGATATTAAATTTTTATTGCTTTATCAATTTCAACTTGGCATGGTGATCTATAAGTCACTCCTATACATTTGTGTGTAATGTTCAGTTCAATTCTTTAATTGATCAGAAAACCTATCCAATTTAATAAGAACTAATTTTATATATTCCAATGAGATTGAAAAATAGTACATTGCCATCAAGGAGGATTTTCATATTTCTTATCTAAGTCTAAGATATTAAATTTTGATTTCTTTATAAGTTTCAACTTGACATAGTTATCTCTAATTCACAGTTATACCTTTCTGTGTAATGTTCAATTCAATTCTTTAAATTCATACACTCATTTTTTCCAACATAAGAAGTTAATAGCCATGCAGAGATTTAAATTCAATCATAGTGAATATAATGTCCTAAGCATTATTCATACAAAGAGGTTACAAATCCTTAATACTGAAGATTCACTCCTACAACACATTTTGAACTCTAACAATATTTTTTATTTAGATCATGGTACTATTTTTTAAATGCGTACATTTATTCCATTTTAGTTATAGCATTTTTTTCTTCCCCCAATTTGTTGGAGCATGTTTCAGAATTTGCATTCAATGAAATGCCTATATCCGGGTCGTGTCTGCATAGATATGTCTCTACTATTGGGTTTAGGATATAACTCATTTCTTCATTATAATACTCATTACTATTTTTTTTTGTAAAATCACGTAATTTAATTCCAAAAGAAGACTATGTTAAAGCATTTCATTTTGCATTTCATCTTTTCATATTTTATTGCAATTCTAATATGATTTCTTTCTCTGCATGTATCAAAGAAAAACTGCAATTGGTGACATTGGGATTGTATCCCATGTTGATTTTTTGTTCATGAAACCTGCATTTTGACCACTGTCGGTCATTTCCATGGTCACTAAGAATTCCATAGAGAAATACCAAAGTTTCCACAATTAATATGTACACTCACCAACAATACTGCAATTCAGGAACAACATATCTTAAATAGAAATTGCTTGTACAAATTACTTTCCATTTCTTTCATTTATTGCAACATATTTATAATTAGTATAGAAACACCCATCCAGAGCCTGGAAAGTATCAACCTGATTTTCATAATAGTATTTTCTGCATCTTTCAATTTATTTATTTTCCTTGCATTTTCAGTTAACTTGAAGTTCTTTCCAATCACAAAAGGAAATACTATTGTAGGAGCTACCATGATCAGTGTTGCAACCCTTTCAGGATCCTCAAAGTATGAATTTTTTTCTACAAGACATCCCACAAAATGCATAAGGAATTACAAGGTAATTCACATGCAAAACCAAGGTAAGGCACTTTCACATATTTCTCTTTCTTTTCAATAAACATAATTAGAAAAAAAATCACCTCACCTCACATCACAATGAGACATTTCATCCAAAACTTTTCATGTTTTTTACATCTCTTTGCCTCAATAAATCATTGTTTCAACCCTTTCAGGATCCTCAAAGCATGCATTTACTGCTACAATATAGCCTACAGAATGCTCGGGGACTCACAAGATAATTCACATGAAAAACCAATGTAAGGCACTTTCACAATTTTCTCTTTCTTTGCAATAAACATAAACAGAAAAAAAAAAAACTCCTCACCTCACATCACAATGAGACATTTCATCCATAAATTTTCATGCGTTTTGCATCTCTTTGCCTCAATGAATCATTCAATCAAATCTGTCGAAGGACCTTCACATGTTTTTTCAAAAAAATAAGACCAGATGAGGACTAAGATGAAACTAAATTCCTTCTCTGCAAGTATATTATTCAAGACCATGAATGTTATACTCACATTTGAAATGTATTTTGTCATATTTTTTTTATTTGATAATTATGTGTGTTTTTTGCAGTTTCTCCAATCAACTATGCACATCTATATGCAAGTCAAATGCAACATTTTTTCAAAACAGAGGAGTCAAAAACAAGTTTACAATTTGGAAAAGGGAAAGGGTCATTGTTATTTCACAGGATGAGGATATAACATTAATGTATCTGAAATTTCTATTCTATCCTGAAATGTTTGCAACACCATCTATTCCTGTTGGTTCCCAAACAGGATTATTATTGTTCATTTTGTACTTTGATTTGTATCAAACATGTTTTTCCTTTTTATAGTTGTTGCAGCATCAGTTATAACAACACACTTGAGTCTTGTTTTTTTCTAGATTGGCTTCTACCATGCAATGTCGAACTATAATGTGATTTTCATTGTAAATCCTGGTTGGCGTTTCTCTCTTTTTTAAAACAAAAAAGATATACATGTCTACAATATTCTATCACATCCCATGGCAAACTGCAATATGATGTTATTTGTAAAAACCAGTTGAAATAGCTCTCTCATGAAAAGAAAAGAGGCATGTCTTGTCTATGCTATGATATCGCATACTTTCTATATAAATTTGTTATATATTGTGGTTTTCATTATTCTCTATTTTTTGAGAAATTGTATTGTTATGTTTTCCAATGTACTGTTGTTTGAATGAAATAGTTATAAAGGTATTTTTTATAATATTAGCTGAACCTGAATGAAATATACTTATTATCTTAACCTTGTTTTCATGACATAATTTCTTGACTTATGTTCTTAGATATAGTCATTCTTGTTTCTCACTTTCCATATGTTCATCCTCTCAGCTTCCCTTTGCACCTCTTGGTGCAAATGCTATTTAAATGTCTCATGGACGAAAATGAAATTTATCATTTAATGTGTTAATAAAAAAATTAAATTTATTTCATATTCAAAATGATTTTGAGATTCCCATAACTGGGAATTAGTATGAATTAGTGAATTTAAGTGAAATTCATTTCACATTCAAAATTATTTTGAGATTCCCATAATTGACATTAGTGAATTTAGGTGGTTCATTTCACCTTTGTCGCTGATGTAAAAACGAATATATATATATATATATATATATAGATTTTACAATTATACATTATGGAGTCAATGCATGATAAATCCATATCATGGTTTTAAAATTTCTTAGCATAGCTTTACTTATATTAAACGAAATAGAAAAATTAAGATATTGAACTTGAAACTCTAAAATATGAGCTATGTAGATAAAAAAAATTGGAGGTGTTAAACCAATACCTGATAGAAAAATCTAAGATACATAGATAGAACAAATTGCATGTGTTAAATAAAAAATTGATAGAAAAATCACAGATCAAGCAATCACCAAAAGCAATTTTGGAACTATAACAAATTTGTTGAAATTAGTTTTATGTACATCTATTTATAGATCGACGCTTGTTGTAATTTCAACGAACATAATATATGGTTATAGTTAACCATAAATAAACTAGCAATTGCCCCAAGGAAGGTGCAATAATAATATGCCGTGAAGGTAATTGTTAGCGGGTAAGCGAGAAAAAAAAATGCAACATTGAAGTGAGCCAAAAAAATGGATAATAAATATATATTCTATGTCAATGTTGAGAGAGGTGAATGGGGAATAAATATATATACTCTGCACCAAAGGAGAATTTATGGAGATCCCAACTCTATTAAGGAGCACTCTTGCAATAAAAATCAGGAGCACTCTTACAAGTATCTGTTACATATAAATGAAAGCATCAACCAATACAACCAGCCATCATTTTAAATGAAGAAGGTTCCAAGAACCAGTAATGGACCCATAATGGCTATTAGACTCATGGCTGTTACAATAATGCAGTTTATTTTTCTATTCCTACTGTGTTGATGGCTGGCACTTTCATTGTGAGCCTAATGTTCATTGAAGAAGGTTTTGAGCAGATGCTTCTGGAATTCCTGAACCAGAGGCAAGTTGAGATCCCCAACTGAGGTACATGCCTCAATGTGATAGAGGAAAGCAAGATCCTCATTGTCTAGCTCCTTTGGATTGATATGAAACTACAAACCATTGATGAAATAGAACAAATTAAACTTGATATAAAATTCTGTTTTATCATGAAAATAACAAAGCAAAATACAAATCCCCAATATTAACATGAAGCAAAGATAAAGAGAGAAAAATACAAACCCCACGTACTAATCTGAAGAAGAGAGAAATAGGTAGTCTAGTATCTATCATTTCCTAGCCAGCATATCCTATTAATAAGAAAAACAACATCATTGGCAAACACATAACAATTTCACCGATTGACCAAGTTGCAGCAATTTCAAATGTGAAGCATTCCAAGTTCCATTTTTGCACATTTAGATATTGACTTTTCAAAGAGTCTAGCAAACCCATATGCATTTCCATGCAAGTTAGACATCTATTTTTATTTATATGTTGCCTTTTAAATTGATTCTAATTTTGAGCTGCAAAGCTTAGGGTTCAAGCAGAACACCATGCATTTTCTTTTAGACTCATTTCAAGAACCAATAGGCAGATTTATTCGTAACACATAAGCCCAGGTGCAGAGCTACTACTTACAACAGGAGAAGACCAACTTCCACAACACAATGCAAAGGTAATCAATGGTCCAGACCACTCTAAACCATAAACACTGTGCATCATTGCTTGCTCTTCAGATTTTCCATTTTTCCAATAGGCCTAACATTCAATCAACTTGGGAAGGTCAGTTAGATACATAATTGGAAGAATTTAAAATATCTCTTTTGAAATGGAAAATTAATAAACAAACTTACATCTTTTGAGTGAAAGGGTGGTCAAAGTATGAAATGTTCAATAGCCAATGCATTCATCGACTTCCCTCCAACATTAAGGACTATGTGTAACCCTCCCATCACAATATTCACAGAAATTAAATGACTACAAAACAGTGGCAATATGAAATTCTACAAATTATTTCATAATCTTATGTCCTGATATAGGCAGCTACTACTATAGGAAAGGAGCAATAAAGTGAATTGATTGCATTCTTCATTTTTGGCTGTCATACCTTGCACATGAGTGAAACAACCTTCTGAGGGGTGCTTGGTATTCGATGTTCAACAAAGACCTAAAGTTTCTCAAGTGTAAAAGTTAAATTTGTATTAGTCATAAGAAGATGCATCCTAAAGTGAAGATCAGTTGTTTAGAAAGCAATAGACAAAAACTGGGAGAGCCCATTAATGAGTTTGTTGTGATAGCAAAAAAAGAAGCTATAGATGTAAATGAGGGGTTATGTTACCAGCATACATGCATCATGCAGGCATTGTAAATGTTGATCGAAAAGGCTAGCTTCTGTTGATATGTCAAGCCCTTTACATCTCTAGAACACAGTTTGCTCATAAGAAATCTGAAAAGCAGAGACTTATAAATTAGGCCAAACCTTAAAATGACTAAATGAGAATGGAAACGTTGTAAGGGCTTCTAATTGACCTTTCAATGATCAGCACAAATAATCAATATTGTTTACAGTAAAGGAATTAGTACAGGTGAACGATTTGGCCAAATAGCATTTAAGAGATGTTTATTGGTATTCCAATAAAGTGACAAACACACCTCAATCTTCTGAATAAAGAAGCACAGCTTGGGAGCCGACCCAAGTCAAATGAGACTGCAGAGATATCATGGAAATGTTTGTATGGACCAATATCTCTCAGAATTGATTCAGAACAAACACCATAAGGATGTTTGAAATGTATTTCTTATGAATATTCCATAGGTATTTTACAGTTTAAAGTGCTTCTCGAGCCATAGGTTTTTGGGCTTACACTTAAAAAAGTTGACCATGAAGCTATTGATGGTGTCTCCTTATTGGTTGCCAACGATGGCCTTGTTAGCTTCAAAAAAATACTCATCAAGCACTTTACAATATCTTCAGAAAGCTTATTTTGTTGTGTACTTTTCCCATCTTCAAAAATATTCAGAGATGGTTGTTTCGTTGGTCCAAAATGAGTAATCACTGGAGTATGTTGTGTCTGGCAGATGTCATAATATTATACATAATTGAATCAATATATACTCATATAATATTATTAAAGTGCAGGTGCACATAAAAAAAGTGTATGTTCTTTACAACTTGAAATGAATACTCATATAATATTGTTAAAGTACAGGTGCACATAAAAAAATGTATGTTCTTTAAGCAAGTCTTTTGATATCATACAGGATTCCAAATTTGCTACCTTTTTCTTTGGTGTTAGGGGTTGTGTCTCCATAAGAGTTGTACAAATGAGTGAGCTTTGTTTTTGAGCTCTGGTCTGGAGGCAAAGCATGTAGGTTCTTAGCTTTCAAATGCAACTGGTTCTCTTTCTCGTGGCTAACAATTGGTATCCTTGATTTCCTTCGCTCTGTTGAGAGTTCTAATGCCTTTGTTTCTTCAAGCCCCCTGTAAAAATGAAGGCTACCATTCATAGCCTGGGATAGAAAGAAGAGGCTCTAGGTGTCTGGTATAGAGCCCAGAGACAGTTGTCTTCTATGAAAACCTGTAGTTTCCAAAGCCCTATCATGTGTTATGGGGACTCTGTTCAGTGTTCTAAGATTGCTATCCGGTGAAATCCCTTTCATGGAATGAGGCAGATTTCCTACAAAAAGAATGTTGTTTTCCTTGTTTCGTAACATGATTAGATAAATCTCCTGATGAGGGAGACCTACGCAATACTCTCTTTTCCTTCAATTGTTCAGCATTTCCAAGAGGTTCCTTCTACTTTGTGGATGATGAGGCATGCTCTTTATTCTGATACATACCTTGTCTCATGTGTACAATTTGTTCCTCTAGGTAAACACTGCAGATATCTGCAGCCAAGACAAGGGAGTATGAAGTTCCTCCTTTCCATCCATGAGCTTGAAATAGTCCATCCAAGGCTCGTGTCCCTCATCACCAGATGAGCATACCCTCATTTATCATATGAGGGTAGTTCAACTTGGTGTTTGAAAGGGACTCTGAATGATAAGGAACCAAATGACCTCCTTATTTAAGCACAACCCCAATACCATGCCTTGAGGCATGCTGTCCATCATGTTGTCTCCCCTTTCCAAACTCCTCTAAACCCTATCATGTTGTCCATCTCATCTCATACCTGTCTTGAATAAGCACAACATATTAACCAAACGACTTATTATTAATCCTTGGAATTCTTAATTTTAGTCATTCATTTTAGGTCAGTTAATTTATGCCATCCATTTAAGGATCTTAAAACAAAATTAAACTATCTTGCAAATATTTTACAGTGGATTTTTTGCTGGTTTGAATTGTTGTGTTTAGTTTCAATTTGAGAGTTTAATTCTACAAGTTGTTCATAATCATTGTTGCCAACAGAGTTTTCTCTAGTAGTTAAAATTGGAATAGCTCATTAACATGGAAACAAATACAAACATCTCTCTGCATGGATTCATGTCAAACAATTCTCGATTTTTATTTTTCCTTTGTATCAATGATCATAATAAATTGTTGGAGTTAAAGAGAAAGTTGGAATTCAGCTAATTGATGTACAACATGACAGGTATGTGTGGTGATATGACATAATTTACTATCCCTTAATAGATAATATAGGTAAAACTCTACAAGGTGTAATAAAAGCTAGTAAATCCATGCTATCAACAAAACCCTAACTTCAATTTATGAAGGGCAAATAAGAGAAACTCCCATACACACAAAGCATTATATCTTGCGCATGGATTAATTGAAAGTAGTTGGCAATTTATTGGGCATTGATAAGAGACCCTCGGTATCCCATGCAACAAAGAAATAAACATTTAAGAGAAGCTTAAATGCTGCATAAATGGAATTGAAAAGTGTTAACGGAGGGTATTGATTGAACACCATTATGAAGGTGTGTAAATGCAAGGTCCAGTAGTAAAAGAAAGAGGGAATTCACAATAACTCCTTACCTATGATATCTCTTACAATCCTGCCACCTTCATGCCTCTCACATGCTCTTAATTATTTCAATTAAGACCCTAACCAATGCTTTCAATTTACACTTAAGGATCAAGAGAATAGAGCACCTGATTTCTAAACAAATGGGATGTTAACATGTCTCCATACTTGTAATTAAAAATCGCGCATGTATCATTACTATTTTTGGCATGGAAACCATGAGGTCATATGCAAGAATGAGTATCATCAAGTTTGTCTACACAGAGAGCATTGGGTCCCCGTGCATACCACATATTTTGCACCGTTGTTGAATTTCCCTCCACACGATAATCCAACTGGAGGAACTATGATTCCAAGAGTAGAATCTTGAATTTCCATCGCTACTCAGGATAAGTCTCCTCAGATGGTATTCTTCGAGATCAGATGCCATGAAATTAATCCCATCTCTTATGATGATAGCACCAACTGTGTTCATGCCTGCATTGGAAATAATTAGTTCACCTCCACCACCACCAATCGCATATTGTTGCATTGGCAATAATAAATTCGCCTATCACCCATATGCTCATGAAACTAACATTTTTTAGGTCTTGTAACAGACAACCACTTATGTATGACCAATGCTTATTTCTTATAGTGTTAATTACTCTTGTTTATGTAAGCATGACCATTGTTTTATGTATAGTACACCATAAATCTTATATCAAAATCTAATGCTCATGGTATCGCTAAAAAAACACATCCAATTATCCATGTTATAATAGCTCTCTTGTAATTGATAAAATTAGCATGCCAACCATTTCAAGTGATCAAATTGAGCTATCGATGATAATTTTAGACATATATTATAAATGCACTAAGTAACTCATTTCTAGGAATGATAGGATTTGGTTTACGTGTTTGGTGTTTATAAGGCTAAGCTTGTAACCACCTCTTTAATTACAATTGATCACTATTTCTTATATATATTTGTGTAATTGATTTTGTTTCTAATTAAAATATATCACAATTTTCATTTCATGAATAAATAAATTACATTCCATATGTGTAGTATACGTCTTGGAAAAACCTCTAACTAGGGTATACATTATCTATAAAAAATCATAATATAATAAAAAATACATATATAAACATCACAACTTCATTAAAAACAAATGCAAAGAACATGCAAGGATTTGATTACTAGCTTAAAAATACTATAACTAATGTTCTTTTAGAAAGCTCATTGCTTTCATGTTTAGCTCCTTCTAAAAGAGATTTACGCTATGAAATTTATATTTTAATCAAGGCTATCCAAGAAAATAGTTGAGAATTAGCAATTTTCCACTCAACTATGGGTATGTAATGCAATTAAGGAAAATTTAAAAGGCTAATTTCTTCATTGGGATATTTTCCATGTTAATAATAGGGTCATATTTTTGTGAACAACCTCATTTGAGATAAGGAGAAAAGTATGTTAAGACTTAGAATATATTTCCATGAATTAGAACTCACAATCAATGTGAGATAAAATTGTTTAAAGTCATAACAATTATTCCAAGATGCCAAATATGTGATACCTAAATGCTTATATCTTGTCTTAATATTCATTAAAACCTCAATAACAATAAGTTTGTTTTATTGTTAGCTTCTCCTTCAACTTCAATTATAAAACCTTTTGAAACACTATGTTCACTATTCAAGAAAAATGGTGTTGCATGGAAAGTAGATGCATATAATACTTATAACAAATAATAATTATAATCAAATATGTTAGAGAAAATATGTACTAATTTAAATTTGTATTATCTATCTAACTTTTTTTTAATAGAAGAGGAGACTTATATGCATAATTAATATAAAACTTTTATATAAAAAGATAAAAAGATAAATACCAATCTTAGACATTAAAAAGAATAATATTACTTCAAAGATATATTGTAAAAAGAATTATCTTGACAATAAACAAAATTAAGTTTTTACATATCTATATTTGCATAAATTATAAATTCTATAAAATTAGGTTTACATAAATTGTGAGTTTTATGGAATGCAATTAGTTAATATATAATGTTTTAAATAAAAATAATTACACTTCAAACTATTTATGAAAATAAATCACACTTCAAACTATTCATTTTCAATAATACTTAATATACTATGAATATTCATATTCATTATGATATTCATTAGTTATTAGTTAAATAACTATATAATTTATTCAATTTAGTAATTAAATTTTTTCTTTTTATTAATATTCATAAGATATTATATCTTAAAATCTTGTCAATCACATAAAAACTAAAAACTAAATAAATTAATAAATAAACAAACTCAAAATTAAATTTAAAAAAAAAAATCCTCATTTTATTGCCACAAATACATTTTATGGCCAAAATACAGATGGTCCAACATTTAAAAAAAAAGCACTCTTCGTGATATTGGAGTTTCTATGGGACACTAAGTTGGAGATTCACTCGCTTACGACCCTTCCATTTTTTGTTAGGTGGGGTAAACTCTAACTGAAAAGCCTCCACCTTCCGGTGGTTTTGGTTTTTTTTCAGCTAAATGTTTGGTTTATTTTCCTGCAACCATTTTAGATAAGTCATTGTATTCATTATTTGCTACAATTTCAGTGATGGAGATTTCCATCCTAACAGTTTTTATATGTTTTAAAGCAACCCAAACGCTACAAATTAGGATTTAAACAATGTAGATTTCAAATTTTACACATATGTTGTTCACCAAAATCCTTCTATGCAAGGTGAATTGGTTGTGGCATTCCAATCTTGAATTTTCTATAATTGGTCATTTTCTATTTATTTGATTATTAAGTTTCCCTTGATATCAATTTTTTTTTAATATTTATGTACATTATACAATTTCTGCTTTGTAGAAAAAGAATGAAAATTCAACCGGCGTTCATGAATAGAATTTCCAGACTATCCATTGGGTTTATTCTTCAGAATACATTAAATATCACTGATACTTGGCAATGCATCTCATTGAATCCATAATTGTAGAGGGATCTTCCCCTTGCGAAATCAAGATGGAAGCAATCAAAATTTTCGTTCATCTTTGATTTTCGTAAGGCCTGGTTTTGGAAAATCACAAGGAATTAATGAAACTCTGTCAGTCTACAGTCAAGAGGATCATACCTTCGTATCATGTGAGTATATATAACTGATGTTAGATTTTAATTTTTGGTTTCTCTAGTTTATTCATTCAGTGGATTGGATTTAACCATATAGATTCTATAATTTTGATCTCGATTCCTTTTCAGCCAGATCTCATAGTTTCTACTTCTTTTCTTGTGCAATTTAATAGGAATTTTCTTGATAATAGGTATCAGTGTTTCTCCAATGTATGTCAATGAAAGTATGTTGTCATTGTTAAAGAGAGCTTATAGATGCGACAGGCGTACGTATTCTCACTTTGGTTAAATACCAAAGCAACGTCCCTTGGGAATCGCTGCTTTACCAGCAGGATGGGCCTGGCGGAGCAAAACAAGCAGACACCAATGGCAACTATCTGGGACCAGTAGACAATTCACAGTATACACACATAGTAAAGGGTCATTGATGGGAAGGGGACACCTGCAGAAACGAGTGGACAACAGATGGAAAACAATGGACAATGCCCAGCTATGGAGGAAGACATGTGGAGAAATGTTATTTGCTAGATAGACAACGAAGTGAACAGTGTTTATAAAGCAAACTTCATGTAGAAAAACTCCTACGGCGTAACAAGGATTCTATCTTTTGCATATCCATGCTTCCAATCCACTCAATTTCCTTGCATAGAGATGAACCAACAACCAATATTGTCCAATTTGGGAAGGGATCCATTTATAATAATCTCTATCAAGGAAGTAGTAGGGCAGTTATTCCTATTTTCCCCATTGCTAAATGCAGTGGAACTATTGCAAAAGGTAACATTCTATAGTGGATGTAGGAAAGCTTTTCCAGAATTTATATTTCTAGATTAACCACTTGTCATAGTGACAACTGTATACCACAAACCCGAAAGAGGATGACCAAAGACCAAAGATGTGCGGACCAAGAAACAGTATTAATGAAAGTCTATTTCTTTGGAGCAATCAGAAATACAGAGTAGGCTTGCTTTACCTATAAAGCTAGAGCCATGGACTATTAAAAGCAATTTCATTCGCTTTATCTTTGTAGAAACTTCTCCATGAATTGCAGCTCTTTCTAATTGTATATTCTAACGTTATCCTTTTGCGGATTTTATGTATTGTAATAAGAACATGCATTGAGTCATTCATCATCATCATAATTAACATTTTTTATGCCAGAAGAAGTTGCTTCACATATTATTGAATTTGTTAGATCCTGTGGGTTGGGCCGGAAAAAGTAGCTTCACATATTTTTGAATTTGTTACATCCATTGGGTCTGGTAAAGTAGTTGGTAATGAGAATTGTAAGCAGTAGGCCACAAAATCAAGTCTCACAAGTTACCTCTGTGAATATTGTGGACCTCACTTAATATCTTAGCCAGGTTAAATTGTCAAAACTGCAACCTAATGGCCCACACACACACACACACACACACACACACACACACACACACACACACACACATAATTTGTTAATTTTATGTTTGCATCTATTCATTCAAAGTTCCTTTAAATCTAATAAGGGAATTTAAATGTAATAAGGAAATTTAACATAAACAAATTTCCCCAAAGCACTTCTTCACACTCTGTCAGTTTTGTTCTGAGTATAGCTTTCCCCAATTGATGCCAAGGGGACCATATTATGAATTTTTTTACTAACATTTCTTATCAAAATCTTACTTGGAATATGCTTTCCAGTTTCCTGAAATTAAAAATTCTCCATAATTAAAAATTCATGATCAGAACATAGTACACCAAAACAATAATATAAAACTTTCCAAGGATGTGAGTATAAAACTCCTCTTTCACATGTTTATTATATTGATTTACACATTGGTGAACATTATCCCCATTCGTATAAGTCCCAATTTCCCCAAAAAGAGATCAGTACGGTAAGATATAACAAGAGCTGTTGTAATTCTCTTCTTCCACTTAATAGATATTGCAGAAAAAGAGAAAATCCATGTAACATCATCTCTAATCACCAATCCAATGGGGCATGCTAAACCTTATGAATGATCAGTTAACTTTTTTATTATCTACAATTCCATGCCCACGATATACAAAATACAATGAAGTTATCAGATTGCCATTTGCTAAGATGAGCTATAAAGAATGAGAATTTTCTCATTTGTTGCTATAAAGAATTACAATATAGAAGAAAACAAGAACAAGAAACAATAACAAAAATTTATGGCAAGCTCTTTCAGTGTTCTAGATGGTGCTCATCCGACTGTACATATAAAAGCTACTGTGGTGAGGCTAGCTTTAGCATGTACAAAAACATACTGAAACTTGAATTAGCTGAATTGTATTGTAAATAAAAAAAATTGGTTGGAACCATACTTGTATCCGGCTGTGAAAAAGTGAACCAATGAAGTAAGGTAAAGACATGCCCATGCTGGTCCCTACCATTACTATAAGGAATCCAAAGCCATATCCAAAGTTTATTCCTGCTAACCACATTGAAGGTGTCGATGGTAGCAAGAAAACAGGAAACAAACCTATGGATGCAATAAGCACAAACACAAGAGTGTGTGTGCTAAAAGTCAACACCTCCCAATCCAAAACCGGTATAATCACCTATCAAACATTTTTTTAAAATCCTTAGAAAACTACAGATGAAAGCAAAAATCAAATCCAAATAAGCTACTTTTCAACTTACAATGTTTGCATAGAGTTTAAACCTCACTCTACTTGGACTAGTTCAAAATCAAACACAATGGATCATCAGATCTAATCAAAGAGATGAACCAGATCTACACTGCCCATGCCTGACCCCCACCCCTGTAGATTACCAATTTAAATAACTTCTCCAAACAAAACTGTAGATGCCTGAATCATTGCACTTTGGGCGAATGAAAACACAACCATAATGTAAGCATATATATAGACTAGTTCTTATGTGCAAGCTTTATTTAGCAAGCAAAATGAACATAGCTCAAGCACTACAATATAAATTCAATATTGCATCACATTATTGACTAAGCATCAAGAATAGGTCTCTGAGACTGTAGATATGAGACTAATTTGGCAAACATACAGATGTTACGAGGAAAATGATTTCATATACTCAAAACAGATCTAGAAATAGAAACTTACAATCAAAGTTGGTCCAGCCTATCTGCTGATTTTCTAGGTCATGCACAAAAAATTTGTCTTTTAGAACAAGATCTGCAAGGTAAAAGAAATATTTCAGTTCATGATACTATCAAGAAATTTATAGGAATTTAAGCCAGTTAATATTAAGATTTAAGTTGTAATGAAATCATCTCATGTAGCCATTGTTCCACCAAGTTTAAGGGATGCAGAGACATGAGGACATGGGGATGCATCAATGGGACATGTGGAGAGATCCCCCAAATTTCAGGGGATGTTAGGATCCCCAGCATAGGGGGTTTGCCCAAAATATCAAATATATAAAAAAGCTAAAACACAAGAAATCCTAAATTTAAAACATAACAGAACTTTTTATGCATATGAGAATCATTGTATTTCTCATTTTAAATCAAAATGAAATATAATAATCCATCATCATTTAAAAAGAAAAGAGTCAAAACTGTCGTAACAAAAAATAACCCAAAAAATAGAAATGGAACAAAGCTCAAACCACTAGCCATGCTCAATAAGCGTCCGACTGGTCCTCTACATCTGTTCCACAGGGAACTATCAACATCATCTACAGGAATGTGAAGACAACCAACCCATAGTTCAAATCTAGCTGCTGTTTTAACTTTTCCAGCTAAAGGAACGAGAAAAGGTTTATCCGTTTCCAAGTTCTCACTAAAAGAATGCTTGCTGGACCTGAAGCATTTGGAATATGGTAGAAAACCTCTATTGTCCACATTTTTCTATACTTTAAAGCTTGTTCACAAAATTCCAACTTCAACCTCCTCAATATAATATACAAAAACTATTATGTTGTAGGTGAGAAACAACACAATCTAGGATTTGGTAGAACTATATAGAGAAGAAAAGGCAAGGTGAGGGTGGTGAGTCCCCATCCTTGCTTCAAAGAAAAATTGTATGTTGTCTGTGGTTTTTAATTATGTGCATTTATGGCCACCAGGGGTATAGACCAAGTGGCAACATAGTGTACTGTTAGGGCACTCCTTGCAACATCATGGGTTCAAACCTTGGCTAGCTCGTGCTCCATGATGGGGGGCTGTGTGGATGCACCTAGAGGTATAGTGGTAGTGGATGGGAATCAACCCCATGTATCATGAATACTAGCCCCACCCCAATTGTCAATTCCCCTAGTAAATAAAAATTATGTGTTTTTATGAGGGTGTGCCCTTGTAGAGTCTCCCAGAAAAATGGAGCTCAAAACGTTTTTCTTCTTCTGATGATGATGGTGGTGGAATCCCGCCCATAAGGATAATATTAAAATATTGCTCACTCATTGGGCACACAAAATATAGAATTGGTTTGCTTAGTGATAAGTCAATGGCCAACTCACAAGTGCCCAATGAGTCAAATCACCGACTTGATGCTAGCTAGCAATAGGAACTCAAATCATTTTACTTTTTTTTCCCATTACCAAAGTGGGGAATTACAATTACCAAAGAGATGTTACAATTAATTCGTCTGCAAATTTTTTTAATCCCAACCAACCAACATAGCAACACAACCATCTGATATCCCTCCTCAACACACAAGGTAACATCACTCATAACGAGCGAGTAATACAAGGACCTTAGAATTAATGAGGAAAGAAACTTTGGGCATGTGATGGAGCTATAAGAAAATAGTGTTTGGGATATTTGCTATCTATTTTACATGCAAACAACCAAGTAGAGCTGGAAACCCACAAAGTGTTAGTTCACCGTTAGGCTAAACTTTTCCCAAATTATCTATATTTCCAACTACCCTTTTCTAAGTTTTGGGCGGAAACACTTATTTGGATTCACTTTTTGTTATTTTTTGTTGTTGCAGAAGAGATGGAGTCTACCTCTTGTGTTGTAGAATGCATTGGAGCCCCCAACTATGGAAACTCTTGGTTGTTAGTTTCCTTGTGCCTTTATTGCTATTAGGATTTACTAGAACAATGGCATGAAATCCCCAGATTCCACATGAAAATGCCGTGTCATCTTAACTGAAGAAGGAGAAAAAGGAAGCGCATTTTCACAGAATATACCCTGTCATTTTAAATCCACTTAGAACACATGCATACAAGACATTCAAGAAACTCAAAACTCATTCTTCATTGAAGGTTTTACTTACCGGGGCCTATCTTGTGCGAAGAACTCAGGTTGCATAAGGGTATTCGTGGACCATAAATAGTTCAAAACTTATATCTGCAAGGAACAGAGCGAGAAGATACATAAACTCAAACAAAGTTCTTCCCATAACTTGAACAACAAGCTTCCTCCGTTAAGTGAGCCAAAAAAAAGGTTTGATGGAATACCCTATGCAGAAAGGTTTCTTCATGTCTGTGTTTTTCTGGAATTGTTAATATAATCATGCATGCATATATATTTGTAAATCTCTCGCGATCTGTGACTGCTAGTGAAATTCCATATCTAGACAACAAATGTAAGCTAACCATTTCAATTCAATACCTTTTAAATATAAATAAGTAGCATGTACAACCTTTCCACAAAACTGAAACTATTACAATACCTTCAATCTCCTATCTGAAAGGGCCATTCAAAATAGATAATTCACCCCATTCAAACCATGAGTTTCCATTGCAAGATTTCAAATCATTTATCATTCCACAGAGGACTTGACACTTGATATGACTTCTATAATTCACGCCAATTATTTAAGGCCATCAATTTCCAAATCAATCCACAATATTTAATACAAATAGATTTCAAATGTTTGGCATCATCATTGATGCTGCTCCTAATGGAGAAAACAACAAAGTTCCCATTTCAAGTAATTTTAAACTTCTGCAATTATTTCAGAGGATCCAACCTTCGGTATACTTTATCATAATAAGTGATGAAATATGAAGAAAAAAAATGACAAAAGGGAAAAGTATCCCTGACACAATTAAAGAAGTATCCAGGCACATGCATCAAAGCAAAAGCATCTTACACGTTTATGAAGACATATGAGCTCTATCATTGAAAAACTACCTTTTGCAACTTGGAATTTCCATTCTTGACAACATAAAAGGAACAAGCTAGCATCAATAGAGGAAAAAGTTGTGCCAACGTACCATTATCAAGGTCTGCTACATCTTCCAGTTGTGCCACCATAAATCTATCCCATTGATTCCTAGTATCCCTGGCACAAATAAAAGAACTAAGCCAATAACAGAGAGTTGAAGGAAACCCTTGCTATGGAGTATGGAATTTCCCATTCCATCTCATGTTTCTCAATAAATGAGAGGAATATGACAACTGTTGCCACTGGCTTCTTCATTCCTCTAAAGAAATCAACCCAATCTGAGGCCATTGCAGACACCTCCAGTGCCCCAGGTCTACCGTGGGAGGAAGGTGGAGAAAGAAGTATAGAAATCCCAAATGAACTGCAAACCTCTCGTTGATTAACAGAAAGAAAAGAATAAATATCAAAGTGCAGACACGGTATTAGAGTAAGTATAATATTGCTTCTACTTAGCATGGTGCTGTGTATGCTTGATGACGGTTAGATTTTGAGTTGCTCAAAATTTAACCACGATCAAACATACATAGCAACATTAAATGATCTACAACATACTAATTATTGTTTGTCGTGCTCTCTATACTCAACCAATACCATGTATGGAATTTGTGAAACAGTTGGATGACGATAGCATGGTGCCATCATTTATATCCTATCAATCCGACGAACACGTGGGATGTTTTTGGTTGATTTTCACAGTGCTTATCTGTCTTTGTTTAAGGTCTTAGTGGCTGAGTTATGTGCTTCCACAGTTTGAATCCCACATCTCTTTGGTTGGGCCTCTGTGAGTTATGAAATAGGTAATTTAATGATCTAGGCCATGAAACCATCAGGTAAATCCCACAGCCAAATAGAGAGGGTTAGACATGTAGCATAAATATATTTATGCCAGTTACAGCAGCCTTAAATCTTTCAATATTAGGACATATAACTCAGAACACTCAGCTGTTGAATTAAGCTAACATAGTATGGAAGTGGTAATATATAAAGGTGGGATCAACTATACAGCTTATTTGACCTACCATCCCATCATATAAGTCCTTAGATACAATATGTAATTTAACAACCTATATACAATTATACAGAATAATTCACTTACCTGCCCTTCAACTAAACCCCGTGTTCCAATATTTACTACTGTGCATTCAATGGCCTTTGAAGAATTGAGGAAAATTGTATGATTTTCATTGAACTCCAATGGATTAAGATTTGATTTCATATTTATTGCTCGATCATCAATGGTACTAGGAAGAACGACATTGATCAATTTACTGCATCATGCCCACAAATAGAAACAATAATTGTCTTCATTCTCAGAAATATGACAACAGCTAGTTGTATGAACAAACCACAAGATCCAAGTACAGTCAAAACTTAATGAAATGCAGCTATCCTATAATTGCAACAAGGCTGTAATTATTAGTTAATTGAGTACTGATACCATAGAAGAATGCCATCTTTCATTATATCAAAGAGATAATTTGTCATAGGATCAATTGGAAGGTATCTTTTCATCATTGGATCATCAATAATGTAGCTGTTGATATGAGCAACAAATGCCACCTTCTCAAATTCACCAATTATGTGAAACAAGGTTGTTGTGGCATTCTTTAGAAATGCAGATTTGTTCTTGGAACCACCTAGTTTTGCATTTTTTCATGTCTACAAATTAAGATTACAATTCAGGAAATTCTCTTGACCTATTATTCAAAGCTAGATAAATTCAATTCAACATACAGAGCAAAGAAGGAAAATAACTTA